>OX401418.1:20256960-20644460 GCA_947846245.1 Cerastoderma edule | reverse complement strand
ATTGAACCAGTCTGCAATGGTGGTCATTTTTGTTTTGGTTTTGGGGATTCGTTTAATTTTCCATACAAGATAAACTTTGGTTAGCCCTTCGCTTTATGGCAATATTAACTAACGAAGGCTTGTCTCAAAAGATTATCTCGATGTGTAGTTAAAAAACGGAACCAGTCTGCAATGGCGGCCATTTTATTTTGGTTTTGGGGTATAATTTTAGCTGAACATGTAAGATAAACACTGGCTAGCGCTTCACTTAATAGCAATATTAACTAGCGAAGGCTAGTCTTATAGAATAACATCCATCTGTCCGGTTCTTTCAGTGTGTTCATTCATTTTTATTAAAAGCTATACCGAAATAATAACCGTACCCGTTCAAATCGTTTATCATGACAGACCGGCCTTATTTTCATTCTATCCCAAGTCTTCCGCTTTTGACTGGTTTCCTGGTATTGGTTTATCGATATTGTAACAGTATACTGGGTCCGGGAACTTGGCGAGTGTCTAGCTACGATACTTTCTATTCTCTATCCCTTTCTGCCGCCATGCTTATGGATTCAATAATTTGGTGTGATCCCTCTCGATTAGAAAGTGGAAAGGGACATTTCTAGGAGGCACACTAAGAATAACATTATAAGATAAATAGACAACTGGTATTTGCAAAACCAGGTTTACCCTCCATAAGCGTATTAAGAATTTAGTTCGAAAACGTTAATTGCCAACCAACAAAGGTTAAAGTAATCGCCAACTACCAAAGGTAGTGGCTCAGTGGGATTTGTATAAAAAGTGTCGATATTTTGGTTATTGAACGGGCCAGACGTTTAGTGAACCGTGGTATTATAGCATGACTATACGAATGTACATGTAGACAAAGTGGGGTAAAGCCGTCATAGCAATAAATGACATCGTATTGGGATCCCTTAACACGAGTTTTCTAGATATTCGAATTTAGTTTAAACTTATTCATTTTGCATTTTTAAATCGATTGTGACGGAAGCTTGAAGTTTATTAAAGTCACTTTCCATGACTGCTTCCTGGATACTACATCATTTACCGCGCCGATTCGTTGGTTAGTCCCGGATATTTTCACCTCGCCTAATAGGGATTCGAACCCTTGTATTTCAATCTATAACAAGGTATACGCTAAATCACATGTATGAATTATTCTGAGTTATAACTTCAAAACGTCTTGATATATTTTCTCACAATTGAAAATCTAAAATATTGCTTATAAGTTGACTGGAATTACTTGGTTGAATGTTCATGTTCTGACAAGAGAAAGTTTATTCAAGGTCTAAGTGATGTATTCTCGCTTGTCAGACGAGAACCCGTGCTTAACGAATTATTATTCGTGCAAAGTTGACGTACACACACATTTATTAGAAAACCCTTTGAGAATAACGAGTTGGAATTAGTTGAAAAGAAAAGAAAACTATTAAATAAAGACAGGGATAGATATACAGTTTGTGAAAGCGATGTTAAATCAAACCAAAAAAATTGGTTTCAGAAACAGAGCGATATGTGGAGAAAATACTCATTGCGACCTTTTTATTCTTTTATCGCAGCGTTTTTTTTTTTTTTTTTTTTTTTTTTTTTAGTTGTTGATGTGCCCAAACAAGCAATTTATCTAGCACTAATATTAATTAAATTAACATTATGCCACTTTGTCACAATAATGTCGTTATGTGTATATAATTGAAATCCGTAATGTGTTAAGACATAGACTTTTAGTAACGATTTTATACAAATGCCTGGCAAAAGTAATTCACATGCAAAATACTTTCCCAAAATGTTACTGCTATGAAGTTACAAAAACAGTGGTATATGGAGAGAATACTCATTGCGAGCTTTTTCTTCTTTTGTCGCAGCATTTTTGTTTTAATGGTTTATGTTTCAAAACATACAAATTATCTTGTATTCCCATTTACTCAACATTATGCAAATTTGTCACAAATGCTTAGCAAAAGTAAATCATATGCAGACTACTTCCCCCAAATGTTACTGCTATTAAGTTACAAAAACAGTGGTATATGGAGAGAATACTCATTGCCAGCTTTTTCTTTTTTTTTTATCGCAGCTTAGAAATGATTTAGTTTAAACATATTTTATTGTAAAATGTTTTTACAATAGGATTGGGACGGAAGCTATAAGCTTATTGAGTCCCTCTCCTTAATAACACTACAACATGACAGCAATACAATACAAAAAATATGTAACATGTAGTTGTAAATTCACCGATAGAGAGAAGGGGACAAGAAGAGAAAGAGTTATATAGAGATATAGATAGAATAGGGAGAAAGAGACAGAGTGGATGGAGCTATAGATGAATGGACCAGAAATGATAAACCATCAATCAAACCGTTTGCTTCCTTTGATATAATTGTGAACATGAGTAAATACCACTATGTTTTCTTCAAGAGTAAGGAAATCATTTCCATGGAGGAGTGTATTTAGATCCAGTATAACATTGAAACTCGCCAAAGAATGGAACAATTCGTTTCTTAAGGACTGATAAAACGGACATTCGAAGAAATAGTGCATAGTTGTCTCCACTGCACCACAAACACATTGAGGTGAATCAACAATATTTTTAATAAATAAATGATGCTTAAGAGAGCTACAATCTCTTCTAAGTCGTGTATGTAGTATTTGAAGCCGTTTATGCCCAATAAAAAACAGTTTATTAGGCTTTGGCTTATCAATATTTAGGAATGCCTTAAAATTACGAAGCGAGTCGGAATTTCTTGTATCTTGTATCTGTGGGTAGTATGTTCCGCTCATCTACTGTAAAAATGTTTTAGTTGTTGATGTTCCCAAACATGCAAATCATCTAACATTCACATTAAATAAACATTATACCACTTTGTCACAAATGCCTGGCAAAAGAAATTCATATGCAAAATACTTTCCCAAAATTGTGTTACTATGAGCTTTTTCTTCTTCTTTTATCGCAGCGTTTTTTGTTTTAATTACTAATAATTAGCATTATACCATTTTGTCACAACAACGTCATAATGTGTATTCAAATGAGATGTGTATGGTGTTAAGATTTATATTTTAAATTATGGTTTAATACAAATGGCTGGGAAAAGTAATTTATATACAAAATCGCTTTCCAAAATGTTACCTATATTAAGTTACAAAAGCATTGCAATATTTTGAGAGAATACTCATTGCGAGATTTTTCTTCTTATAACGCAACGATTGTTGTTGTTTTAGATGTGCCCGCCGAAACTTTATTTTCGAGTAAAGAAAAAGAAAGCGTCGTAATGGGGAAGGAAGTTGCCCATAACGAGCGTCATCCTCCCTATGTCGCAATGGATTTTTATCTGCACAACTCCTCAACATAATGAATAAACTTAATATCTAATATAAAATAATAAAAAAACAGACAACATAGGTATGAGGTTATGTCATTTATTCTCTTAGTAAATGACGATAAATGATTACAAGTAGAACACAAACAATTAAATAGGAAAAAAAGGGAAAATGATTACATCACATAATTGAAATGATGAAAGATTATGCAAATCAAGAAAATTACATAATCATATCAAATTATAAATATCCCCAGCCAAGTATGCAGAAGCCCAGTTGGTGCACAAAAAAGACCACAAGCTTGGGCTTGTTTATACATGACCAAGCAGCGCCAACAGAGGGTAAGGCATGCACCAGGAGAAACATGTTTATTATTTGAAGTGTTCTACCCATCAATGATTGAAACCTCATACCATCGGTCTATAAGTGCAACTTAATCTAAGTAAGATAATAATGTATACCATTATAAAATATTTTCTCCCTTATTTGAGTAGCAATTGTGTAATACAGACAATTTCTTACTATCAAGGATACTTTAACAATACATATCATATCTCGTATAAACAAGAAAAACAAACAATTTACATGGCAAATTAAAAGATATAGAGGACGAAATATTCAATGTTAGCATATATGTTCAGTTTAGGATAATAATTCAGTGGCATACATATGAATTATATTCATCAATATGACAATCTCTCAGTAGTCAGTCAATACTTTTTATACCATTGTATGTTAGATAAGTGAAAAACATAAATCAAAGACTACTTTAATCACTATATATGTGGGTAGGTGTATGTGTGGGTACATATGTGTACATACGTGTATATGCAATTGGTGACTCTTTGGTGGAAGATTTGTTATTGACATAAGCTGCCTTGTACTACCATTTTTGGAATATTGTTTTTTGCTTTTCAACTCTATTATAGGAAAGTGACACACTTTATTTGGAATGGGTCTATTATAACAGTGAGCGGTTTCTTCATAGATAACAAACTACTGTATAACATCATAGAAGTATCTGTACATAAAGGACATTTAGATAGGATCGTTTCTCGGTGTGTTCGTTTTGTACAAATGCAGTAGTCTATCATGGTCAACTCTTAATTGCCTTGGGTGCTTGTTTGAGGCGTCTTTTCGATACGATTCTAACAAGTACCAGCAATACAGCATCTAGCGAAAAATACCTCTGCTATGTTCCCAATGAGTTAACTCACTTCTCTGTATCTATTCTTCTGCATACACCTATTTTTAGATATGTGTAATACATCGAAACTACCATTTTCTCATCAAAATGGTATTTTCGCATTTCAAAACTAAACCAGAATTAAATTTCTGTTGCGTTCAATGGTGTTCAAGCATTGAGAGTGAAACTGTTCTTATACTTTTTTACTTATCATCAATTTTATTTAGAAGTTTTACCAAGTGGATAGTTTAAAGATAATTCATACAATTACCGGGGTCTTAATAATCATAAAAAGCGGCGGGATATTTTTGACTTATTCAAAGATAGATACACAGATATATTGTGTTTACAAGAGACCCATTTTACTGAATCAATAGAAAAGGATGTATATTCTGAATGGGATGGAGTGTGTTCTTTTGCTCATGGTACATCCGATTCAAGGGGTGTTGCTAATCTATTTAAGAAGTCATTAAACGTCAAAATTCTTGGCATTAGCAAGGATGACAATGGTAATTTATTAATACTTAAATTATTATTTTGTGACACCACCTTCATTCTAACAAACATTTATGCACCAAACGAAGACAACCCCAATTTCTTCGTTGATGTTTTTAGTAAAATAGATTCCTTCTCAGAATCGGACAATGTTATTCTATGTGGCGATTTTAATTTAGTAATTGATCCTTACTTAGACTAATAACCAATAGAAACCTAACACATCATAAAAAAAGCTAGAACTTTACTTTAAAAGTATATGAATGAAAGAAATTTGATGGATCCTTTTAGATAATTACATGGAAATAAAAGAAAATATACATGGAAAAGGCTAAATCCCATTCAAAGAGGTAGACTTGACTTCTTTATGCTAAGTAAAGATTTCACAACAATTTTACAAAAATGTGATATAGGTATTATATATAAATCGGACCACTCTATAATTACACTTGAGTTACAATTTTCTAAAGTTGAACATGGTAAAGGTATATGGAAGTTAAATAACTCTTTGGTTCATGACATTGAGTATATAAACTGTATTAATAAGAAAATTGAGGATGTAATACTCCAATTTTGTCTTCCAATTTATAATTTAGAAAATGTTTCAAATATCAATCGCTCTGAACTACTATTTGTTGTCAATGATGAATTATTTTTAGAATCCCTTTTAATGGAAATACGTGGCAAAACCATATCTTTTGCAAGTTACAAATGTAAAGCACGTTCAAAACGAGAAGAGCACTTACTATGAGAAATGCATTTGATTGAAAATACTTTAAATGAAGCTAATAAAGATAAACTTACACAACTTAAAATCGAACTTGAAATGTAACGAGAACAAAAGCTAAAAGTCAAAATGGATTGATGAAAAGGCGACAAAATACTTTTGTCATCTTGAAAAACAACATGATTCATCAAAAACAATAAATTCTATAGAAAAATCAGATGGGGAAATCATATCTAATCAGAACGAGATTTTGAGCGGAACTAAAAATTTCTATAAAGATTTGTATAGCAAACAAGATACCCCGTATGATTTTAAAATTGATGACTCTTTGCAACACTGTCACGTTAATAAATTGGATGGTGTAAAATCTTACTCTTTAGAGGGTCTTTTAAGTTATCAGGAGGTTTCATATACTTTGAAAAATATGTAAAATGATAAGAGTCCAGGTTGTGATGGTTTTACTGCAAACTTTTACAAAGCATCTTAGCCCAAAATTGGTCATTTTGTAGTAAAAGCTCTCAATTATGGTTTTAAAAATGGCTCCTTTTCAGATAGTATTAAATCTGGTCTTATAACATGTATTCCAAAAGATGATAAACCAAAACAATTCTTAAAGAACTGGCGACCGATTACTCTTCTTAATAAGTTAATCTACAGCTTGCCTATTGATAATAATGATTTACCATCATGTCAATCTAAATGGACTTTTATATTTCCAAATCAAATTTTCGATTAGAAAAATATCTATAACTATGTTTTTCTTTTGACAAAAAATACCAAGATTAAATGGCTTCAAACAAAAATTTCACATAGGTTTTATCCAACAAATGTACTACTTAAAAAGATGAATATCGCACAAACTAATCTATGTTCCTTCTGTGATGAATATGAAGAAATATTAGTTCACTTGTTTCATGATTGTGAAAAGATGAAACGCAAAATGAATTACGTAGAAAATGAAGTAAAAGAAATGTACCCATTGCTAGATTTAAATTGTTTTGAGACTCTGATAGGCACATTTAATGGAAACCCTAAATTGTATATTCTGTTTTTTATACTTCAAAAAATATATAAATTTTTGTAAATTCCATTCAAGTAATCCATCGATAATTGCTCTAATAGATAATTTCACTTCAGAATGGAATACATACAAAGACACAAATGAGACAAACATTAAACCATCTGAAAGTGAACGCTGAGCAATTGTACAACATGTTATCAACAGTCACTCTTAATGATTAGAACACAAAACACCTATACATTTTTTTTAAACTTCCTCAGAAATACTAATCCATGTATTAGACTTCATTCTTTTTCATTAATTTATATAGCTTTATTATTACAATTTCTAATTGATGTTTGCTCTAGTCTAGGAAATTAGATCTATTGATATGTTATACATTATATGTATTATGTTTTGTAAGGTTAAAGGGTGGATGACCACGACCCCCTTTGATCTAAAGACGTGGATGATAAAGTAAAAAAGAATTTGTAAATAAAAGACGACACAGTGCGCTCATTTAACCCGGCCTATACATAGTAAATACACAAAAGACTAAAAGGAATAAAAAATACAGTTAAGTTGTAGATATTCTTTAGTAAATCTATGTACCTACTTAAAAACGATAAATAAAAGTGAAATCCTTCCTTTTATACAACTGCATTACATCGAAATTGGTAAAGTCGTCAGTTCGGTCTTTTTATTTGTTCAAGAACATCCGATCGTTGGAGCAAATATGAACTACCTTTGTTATCCAATACTAAGTGGTGGATTAGTTGACACCTTCTATTTTTACTGTCGATTCAACATTTATAACGGGATACGTTGATTTACTCATTTGTCAGGCCCAAATAGGGTATTTTCGCATCTCAACAGATAGTATTTTTGTAATATGGTTGTCTTTTTGTATATCGTTCTTTTGTTATTTTTTTTAAATGTGTCATCTATTCTTACGTTGATTAAGAATCGTTTCTAGTCATACGGAAAGCCACAATCACGCGATACAAATTCGGGAAACTATCTCAAATTTGCTTTTTAAGAATCAGAATCAGAAATATTTTATTGACACAAGCGTTAGGGTACATGGTCATAAACTTTTGTACAATAAAACATTTTTATCACATGAATTGATAAAAGAAAAGAAGGAATTAGAAATAATAAGAAAAAAAGATTGAGAAAAAAAACCAAGACCTTAGCATTGATTTGATTACAATCAAAAAGGAATGTTGCGTATAAGATAAACTACATTTTAAGGAAGAACGTCTGTCACGCATAATATGAATAAGATTGATAACTAATTTGATTGTTGTAGTTCATCCACAGTGAAACATACGTACATGTAATCATTCTAAATGCATTTTTGTTGTACTTTAAATTTCGAACAGTACATATTGTATTTTATTGTATGTTTAATTGTTTATATGTTGATATGTTTTGCATTGTAAGAATGGTTGTAAAACGACTTCTCACACCTGTGGCGGTCAAATAAAAGATATTTATCTATCAGGATATAATTAAAACCCGTTCAAAACACACACAATTATAGCTTAACTCCACAAAGCAGTTACAAACGCTTCGTTACACTACCCACTGCCTTCATGGAAATTATTCCGAGCTAACCCGAACTAACCCGAGTCATAAACGAGTTTTACCGAACTTGATTCATTTGATCTAAATACTTTTAAATTTGATATTCTGAAGACATAAGCATTGTATGCCACCTAACCCGATAAAAGAAGGACGCTTACATAATATATATGTACTATGTCTAATTCTAATCTTGCAATGAAAATAAATTTTTCGGTACTCGTCTTTTATTCGTCGGCGTCTTTTATTCGTCGGCGTTGTTTTAGTTGACAAGGTTTTTTTCTCATTCCACTAAGCAATTTACGTAGAAAAGAGAAAAATACTGTGCGAGAAAAGGACGGAACAGTTCAAATTTCGAGCAAAATCACACTTTGCCTTATTGAATTCTTCCCTACTAGAGCTATCACTTTATAAAGTATTATTTTAAAGTTCCTCTGTAAACTCTTTCCAAATAATTAAGCTAATAATTAAGGGGGGAGGGGGAGAGAAAGAGAAAAAATACTGTGCGAGAAAAGGAGAAAAGGACGAAACAGTTCAAATTTCGAGCAAAATCACACTTTGCCTTATTGAATTCTTCCCTACTAGAGCTATCACTTTATAAAGTATTATTTTAAAGTTCCTCTGTAAACTCTTTCCAAATAATTAAGCTAATAATTAAGGGGGGAGGGGGAGAGAAAGAGAAAAAATACTGTGCGAGAAAAGGAGAAAAGGACGAAACAGTTCAAATTTCGAGCAAAATCACACTTTGCCTTATTGAATTCTTCCCTACTAGAGCTATCACTTTATAAAGTATTATTTTAAAGTTCCTCTGTAAACTCTTTCAAATAATTAAGCTAAATAACGACAAACGTTGAATAACATGGTGTATTGATTGAATGAGTTCATTAAGCCATTGTGAATAATCCCATGTTCTGTGGGTATACATTTGCGAATAATGATAAATTAACATGAAACATGTATTTATCTAGCGAAAATACTCATATTCATAGCCGTTATATTTAACGATTATTAGATACACAAATGCGGTCTTGTTCAATAGCAATCTCGTTTTCATATAAATTATGAGAAAAAAAAATACATTAGAGTATTTGTTTCTAGATATGCTATACATGTGTGCAATAAATATAGTTTATTCAACAGCTTGTTTTTATTAATGGTATGCAATTCCCCGAGAGAAACATTACTTGCATATAACAAAAGAGTGTGTTGGCATGAGT
This sequence comes from Cerastoderma edule, assembly GCA_947846245.1. Taxonomy (NCBI): domain Eukaryota; kingdom Metazoa; phylum Mollusca; class Bivalvia; order Cardiida; family Cardiidae; genus Cerastoderma; species Cerastoderma edule. The sequence continues at coordinate 20,634,939 of OX401418.1, read as the reverse complement.
TTGTTATCCGCAAGTACTGTTCACGATGAAAATAGTTCCAAAAAACAAACAATCTGTTGATTGAATCATAGGTTACATATACAATCAAAATGTCAAATGATACCATTAAAACCTTATTTGTCTAAGAGCAACAGAGAAACAGGAATTTTCGTAAATCGCACTGCTTTTATTTCTCAGAAAGAAATATGAGGGTTTTTTTTTTCATTTAAACTGTTGCTAAACTTGTAATGTAAATGGTTATTGGTAAATGTATGAACCAAACGCCAACATCGTAATCTATATTCCCTTATAACGGTAACAATTACGTGACATATGACCTTTATGATATGGTATCATTATAAAACAGATATTAGTTATTTTCAAAGAAGTAATTCATATAATGATTTTAAAAATGCATTCCCCATTTAAAGATACTGCACCTGGCGACGTTTCATTAATCCACATTTATTGCGAGAACTGTTTATGTATCCAGGAAGCAGAACCGGGAGAGAGAAATTTTAGTTGTAAGAACTTGTTTCACAATCGATATATATATAAGTTTTGAAAAAAGATACCATACATTATGACCGCAATGATCGCATCGTAAAATCTCAAAATGGCAATAAAATTAGTATGCCTTAAGTGTTTTCTGTTTATCTTGTAAACAAGTTGACCTTTAAATCATCAAGATATAGTTCAGTCTACTATACATAGGTGGAGGGCAGTGGTCCAGGGGTAGAACGTGGACTTCTGGACACTAGGGTCGTTGGTTCGAATCCCATGAGTAGCGGGATCTGCTTTGAAAACTTTCACGACATTTTACTTATCCATATTCGGCGCGAGTACTGGTTATGTATCTAGGAGAAGAATCGAGAGAGGTTAATCGAAGTTGTAAGAATATGTTTCACGATCAATGTAAAGTAAAAATGTTTAACCCATTACCAAACAATAACGACATTTGACCAGGTTGTTGCAGACGACTTTGGAAAACATTGTGGGAAAAGGAGAAATTGCTCTAAACGATCAATTTCTCCTTTTCTCACAATGTTTTATTCGCTTTCAGAAAATTATTTTTCAATGTCATCACATTTTGAAATGTCGTCTGCAAACTCTTTCAATGTAGGACAGTCGAAAATTTGGCGTTTGGGAAAGGGTTAAACTAAACATGGGTGAATTTCAATACATACACGCAAAGTGCAGTTTGACCTTTGCAGGGAGATTGTGCTAAAACGGTGGATTATGCACGTCCTAATCAAATAGATAAACATGCATTTGCGACAATTCAAACATTATGGCGGATTGCCTGAATGAATCTATTCAAAACAGTATTTGGATCAGGTGTTGTCTTGTCTGCCAAAAACAAACACTTTCTTTTATCAATGTTATTTTAGAATAAATAGACGGTGAACGATTAAAAGGGGAATTATTCTTTGCTCAGTTCTCTTTTCCGTTTTTGGAGACGTATTCTTTGTGACAAGTCAATAGAACCGTCCCTTATAGAGGGGTCGATTGAGTACCTACGGTATGTGTTTTGATGCAAGATATTGTCTTTTTTTCAATCTGTTCAGCGATCTGAGTATCGCTTTCCAAGTAACAAAACAGAGGTTTTTATTTCTTGCTGAATTTGTCTTTTCCTGTTCTATTTCTTATCTTGACCCCGAAGTACAATGCTCACCATCATAAGGATTCGCATTTCTAGCATGACAATTATGTCAATATTATCATTTTTAAATACTTTCATTCTATCTATTATATTATCATTTGTCCAATTATCAGCATCATTATGATATGCATTTCCATCTTGCTAATTACTCAATATCGTACAAATGGTCTCCCATCGTTGTTTTGGAATGTCACTTTATTGATTTATTTATGGGATTCTAAATTACCTTTAAAACCACATGTACTTGCATGTAAAGGTGTTGTCCCCTCTCCGCGTGGGTTCAAATCCTGAGAGGGATATGGATTTTCATGAGAGGCAGTCTCCCGACTGACTTACGGAATGCCGATGGTTCTACCCGCCTTGACCAGCCCTTATGGGTAGTTGAGGATGGGGTCTTCCTCCATCATTAATAGTCGGGCATCGCTACATAACTGAAATAATGTTGATGTGATGTAAAACCCATATATAAAAAAAATAAAGGTGTTGTCTATAACAATTTAAATTATTGAATGGCTTTTTCAATATCGATCACTTGTCATTATTGCTTTTATTCCCAATCAAACGATCAACTCGGTTAGAGCGTATCATGATATTGAATTCAATTTGACATGTAGCAACTATACGAACAAACATACTTTTATTTTTACTCTAATTTTCTACATTCCCAATCTTCATCTTTAACTCTTTTTCCCAGATTCGAGCGACGTACTGCGGGCGGACATCCTGCGCTACCTGGCCCTTTACGAGTTTGGGGGAGCCTACTTCGACATCGACACGATGAGCGTTCGGCCTCTGGACCCGTTCGTCGAGAGCCACGAATGCTCGTTTGTCCAGGAACCGGCGGAGCACTTCTTCTACATGAAGACCGACTTTCTGTTGACCAACTCTGCGCTGCTCTGCGCACCGAGACACCCGTTCTACAAGAACATCTTGTTTCGGATACTGACGATGAGCAATAAGTGCAAGGACCCGTTTTTCTGCACGGGGCCGCCGGTGATTTCCGCCATGTACCGCGAAATAAACCGAACGACGTGTGACGTTAGCAGACTCCCGGATGTACAGTCGTCCGAGGTTTTCCAGGACGTGTACGACCACAAGCTCCAGAAGGAGAACCTGGACCGTATCTGTGCGTCTGGAAACTACGGCAAGCTGGAGCGCTACGAGATCGATATATGCGAAAACTGGAAAAGGCGTGGTCGAGAAAATCGGAAGCTGAGTGAGAAGGCGTACACATACCACACGTGGTATCACACGACCAATCATAACGTGACTTTACTGCCGGAGAACAAAATCACGCGGATTGTGCCAAATGTTAAGATATACGGTAAAAACTTTAAGAGACTAAACATTCTTTGATTATATACGATGATTTAGTATGCCATTTTCGTTTAGCAAATTGGCTTTCAAATACAAAAGAAGTCAAAACATATTGTATAAGAATAAAAAACGAAAAGGTTAAGGTTTTGTTTATTAAAGTGTCACCCCTATTGAAAGGGCCAGTCAGTTCAGCTTATGAGACCCTTCTCACTGTTTATACTAAGTACCTCCATACTCCTATCACTATGCCAGACACCAAGCGACTATCAAATAATCTAAAAACAAAAACAAACAAAAAACAATACATATTAAATAAGATGTTAAAAATCTTTCAAATAGATACATGTCATTTAAGGTCTACGAAGAGAAACAATAATGCCAGAATTCTACCAACTCTTAAAAAATACTGTATACTTTTTAAAAGAACCACCAATCTTGAAATGTTCTGCAAAATAAACCGAACGACATGTGACGTCGGCAGACTCTCTGATGTACAGTCGTCCGAGGTTTTCCAGGACGTGTACGACCACAAACTCCAGAAGGAGAACCTGGACCGTATCTGTGCGTCTGGACACTACGACAAGCTGGAGCGCTACGAGATCGATATATGCAAAAACTGGTAGAGGCGTGGTCGAGAAAACCGGAAGTTGAGTGAGAAGGCGTACACATAACACACGTGGTATCACACGACCAATCACAACGTGACTTTACTGCCGGAGAACAAAATCACGCGTATTGTGCCGAATATACGGTAACAACTGTAAACGTTTAGCAAATGAAATAACGGTTGTATAGGAAATATATTTTTATATATTTAGTGTCGTATTTTATCATTTTGGGACGCGTTTGTTTCACTTCGAATCTTCAGATAAGCATATTGAGGATGTTGTTAGTTTGTTAGTTTGGAACTATTCATGAAGAAAGGGAAACATTGTTCAAGATGAATTCAATCCGTTTGCAGACGAGGGGTGTCCTGTTGTCCATAGCAACCATTTGCTTTTTGATTTACAATATCAAAACGAGCTTTATGCTGAAGGAGAGTTACTTAGGAAAAGATGAAAAGATAAGGTACGTTAACAAATGCTCGTGTGAACTATTAAGCAAACTAACCCAGCCGTTACTGGACTTTGAGAAGTTTCCGTGTTTGGAGGGACTTACGCCCGCGCCGGCACTGCAGGAAAACGGCCGATGTGTTCGAACCGTCAACCTCCCGAAACATGTGCTAAGCGACCGGACGGGCTGCGTGCTGCTCAGGTACGGGCGTGGGACGCCTATCTGTACGCACTCCGTCGATGAAGATATTCATGTATCACGGGCCTTGAATACGCGAGGAATGTGGGAGGAAGAGCTCGTACGACCGATGTTGAGTACGTTGGACTCCAAGCCGGATATGGTACTTTTAGACATAGGTTGTAACATAGGGGTGTATTCTTTAGCGGCCGCTTTATATCTTAATAGAGTGTTTTGCGTGGACGCGAACTACGAAAACCTGTATCTCGTCTCAAAATCTTTGACACAAGGAAACCTCTGGGGAAATGTTTCGCTGATCTGGAACGCAATATCCGAGGAGCGAGGGACCGTTATTCTCCGGAAGGAAGATCAAAACGTCGGCGGCGCAAGAATCGACACCAAAAGCAAAACAGCGAAAGGACGTGATATATCCGTTAACAGTATTAAACTGGATGACTTGACGGGTCTCTTTAAAAAAGACGAAATCTACATGAAACTCGACGTGGAAGGATTCGAGCACCACGTGTTGAACTCTGGGAAGGAATTTTTCAAAATGGTGGACGTACGATATGTCCAGATGGAGTTCGATACTCATCGAGGACATTTGACCGGAACCGAGATCATTGACATCATGTCCGGCTATGGATTTCTGCCATACGTTGACTGTGATGGGATCAAAATGCTTGACCCCAAATATCATTCCGAGTGGCCATATGATGCGTGTTTCATTAAGAAATGATTTTGATAGCGAATTAGTAAACGGACGAATAAATAGAACTCTTCGTATGAAAATCCCTGTAAACAGTTTTCTGTAAGCTCTGTCTTTTGCGCCATGTTCTTTAACCTTTTACCAAATGCCAAATTTCCGACTGTCTCAAATTGAAAGAGTTTGCTGACGACATTTAAAAATTGATGAAATTAGAAAAAATAATCTTGTGATAGGGCAGAAAATATTATTGGAAAAGGAGAAACAGCTCGTTAAAAGCAATTTCTTCTTTTCAAACAATGTTTTCCAGAGTCGTCTGCGACAAACTGGTCAAATGTCGTTATTGTTTGGTAACTCGTTAAATGCTTCAGTGGACATTCTTTGTAACTTTTAGATGTGTATTTATAAGACAATATTGGCTTTGTATGCCCAAATGTTGTTATTGACCGGATTAGTAGTTAACATCGTAAACAATTCAGAAGTAGGTCTTAGAATATTGACATATACCCCGTTACCATTTTATTAATGTTAGAGATAATATATTTCTTTTTTATTGGAGACGGTCGATAAAATAATTGTGATATAAAGAACAACTTTCTATCTGATCAAATAAGTGTGTGGATATTCTATCCACCAGTGTCTCAAAATGGGATTTTGTGACTGACTTTGATTGAAAACAATGGCAGAAAGACAATAAAAATGAAAGACAATTTAACAGTATTACTGATATGATACTCTGTAGAAACCACACTGTGATAACAACACGAAGAAAGCTGGTTAAAATAGTCGAGTGGTCCAGTGGTTAAGGTGGCAGACCTAGAACTCTTGGGTCCCTGGTTCAAGCTCCACTGACACTTCTGGTTTCGTGGGAGTGGCCTTTGGCAAGCCACTACAGGGCCCTAGCATAGCAATGGTTGATTCAGCAAAGCCGTTACCGAACAATTGTTGATTGTTAAACACCATGCAAACAAACACTATAATGAGCAATTCATCCTTTGGGCCGAGTGGTTTATATAGTATTCGGTAACATATGCCTCCAATTTAGGTGAAATGAGGTTCGTTGCTTAATTTAGTTGTATCAACATATATGCCATATAGATATGCTGTATTTTTCAAACGGTATTGCTTGAAACAAGATTGAATGTTAAAAGGCTTGCGTTACACATGCTTCGTTTGGAAAAGCGTTTTCCGTCCTTCCTCTCTTTTAGATGACTTCAAGTGTTTTTTATTTTTTTATTTTTCAAAAAATTACATGAACAAATACTACAATCAAATATGTTAGCCATTTATAATAATGCAAATATAATGCAATTATATGATCAATTTTAGTATTTTGATAAATGTATTTGTTTGCAAAAATGTAAGCAGTCTCTCGTATTTAAAGATTGTCATTAATAAAATAATTGAAAAAAAGGGGTATCAACTCCAAAAAGATGAGAATATTTAAACTATTTTGAAACAACAATACATGTCTAGCAGTATATATATTCACATTGAACAGCATTTTCTGAAGTATATAAAACTTAGATTTTATTTAGCTAGGGTGAAATATAATTCAAACAGGCATTCAAAAAGGAAATTAGATAATAGAACGTATTGAAATTTTGTATTAACCCATTGGCAGAAGAAGACTTCAGAAACCAATTTGACAGCAGAACGAATTGCTCGACATGAGATACTTTGTCATCTGCTGCTGCTTTCAGTTTGAAACAGTCTCGTAATGAAGTATGTTGAACAAGCTTAACTTATTGACAAAGAGAAAGGAGAAAGTATTTATTTTTAAAGCAGCAATAGCTATAATTTTTGTGTATATAAATCATACAAATTAAAAATTCGTGTTTAGTTATGTCATATTTTTCTTTTTACCTTTTATCATGAGATTAAATGAGACTAATATTCATTAATTAAGTAGGTAAATAAATCTAATGTTGAGTTAGTATATGTATATCATCGTGAAAATCAAAATCACAAGGCAGAGAAAATAGTGCAGCCAATATATTGTATCAAAACCCATTGTAACAAAAACCCATTGTGTTGCCATCTAATCGAAAACGAAATATTAGAAGGATGAAATGGGACATGTGTTTGGGAATTGAAGAAGGGATTAAGTCATACCTTGCGACTGCAAGATGCGTCTTTAATCATGGTATGTGCTGGTGAGCGAAAACGCAGAGTTAAATGGTGGTGATATGTGCGTGTGCAGTGAGATGCGTGAGCAGATGTGTAGAGAAATGGCGTCACTAGATGAATATGCGGTATAGCATAGACACAGTCAAAGCATATTTATAATTTTTTGGAGTGTTCTTTTAACTAATTTCATGTCTTTGAAATTTTGGTTTTCTATTAGATTTATAGCAATTTCGCATTCATTTTTAAAGACACAAATTATATCTATGTTCTTAGTGTGTTTGTCCGATATATAATATGTTTTAAATAACGTAAAAGACATAGTGTTGAGTATAAAGTTTATAATGTCATATTCGTCAAAATTGGAATTATATCCTAGTACAATTGATTTAAAGGTGAACATATTATTTCCAAAACCTAATGATGAGAATATATTTTTAAAAGATCGCACACTGTTTTGAACACCTACGCATTCAAGGAAGAAATGCTCATAAGTTTCTTTGCAATTACGGACATTGCATAAATCAGAATATTCTATTTTCCATTTTTAAGATTTTCTTTTGTTGCAATAATGTTTTGTATAAGTTTGTACCTATACTGCTTAATTCGATTGTGAGGACTATATCTATGGATTGATTCGTAAACACTTGGCCAAGAGATATCGGAATTAAATTTTGTTTTCCAGAAAGCGTGAACAAATGGCTTTTCGAAATTCTTCTTCATAAACGTGTCATATACATCTTTATTTCTAAGATCATTGAGTTTGTAATTGCCTAAACCCAGTTTCAATTCTATTTTAATCTTGGATTTAATCGGACTGTTATTTCTGATAATTGCTTTCCATGAACGAGGAATTGATGGTGCAATAATATTAAATTCACTGATCCAATTCCGTTTATCTTTTAACTTTTTACGTTGACTGTGAGGGGATCAAAATGCTTGACCCCAAATATCATTCCGAGTGGCCATATGATGCGTGTTTCATTAAGAAAACGGTTTTGATAGCGAATTGATAAACGGACGATTAAATAGAACCGGTGCCATAATAAGGTATTTCGGGTGGTACAGTAGCCGGATAAATAGTATAGCTATACGGTGTGTGTGTACCTCGAGGAAGAAACTACGAAAAGTATACATGTAGTAATCTTGATCTTATTTTCTTTGTTAAACGGAAGGTCATTTGGATGTTACAGCGCAATTTATATCAAAAAGGACACGATCGGTATTTATCAAATATGCATTAAGGTAGAATACCCATTATCCGCCATTTTGAAATGCATTCCGTCATCTGATTACTTCGGTAGTTCTCGGTAAACCTCGGCGTGGGTCCGTTCTTCGTGAACACTTTTAACGTTCAGTAGCTGTGTATCCAATAGCTTATCGACGAGACGATTCTAATGAGTAGCCACAAAATAGTTTTATAGAGTACAAGTTCAAACATTTTATGAGCATAACATTTACATGTTCTTGTTACATACATGTATACATCTACATACATGTAAAATATATAATTAGAATTAATTAAAGTTAATTAATTTATTATCATGCGCTAATGGAGGCTTGCGTGACATCGATATACAGTCAAACTTGCGATAAGCAGCCACCCAAGGGACCGGGTGAAATTGGCAGAGGTGGCTGCTTATCGCAAAAATCATCCTATCAAAATGTTGGTGACCCTAGGAATTCACCTTCAACATTGGACATGTATATGGACCATAGAGAGATTTCTTTTCCTTATATGTTTGGTACTGTAAAACTTAAAAATCAAATTAAGTGACCAATTATCCCAACTTCCATTGAAAAATTCCCAAAATGATTAAAATATTTTGATAATAAAACAGGTTTTAAAAAAAAAGGCATTTTGGTCAGCTCAAATTAAAAAAAAAAACTAGCAGTCCATTATTACCTAAGTACCCCATGCGGTAAACAATCACCACCACCAAACTAAAATATTTACATCTTCACGGGAAATATTTGAATATCGGTCAGTTTTTCTCTTACACAAACTTGCTGCTTGTCCTTTTTCATCTTCCACAAACGCAAGATGAAAGAAAATCCATCCCGCTTTCATTATCCTTGCATTTTCCTCATGAAAGGAATTTCCCAAACTTGGGACAAGAGTTGCTTCAAAACAAACATCAAAGGGCATAGTTTTGTCCTGTAGTCTTTTGATGTTACATAACTGACTTAACATCTTCATACATTTAGTGGTTTCATTCAAGGATATTTGATACATGAGACGGAGAGGGGGATTTTGTTTCCTTTTAAAGACCTATTTTGTGGGTTTGACAGATTCCTTTGTTTAAAATTGCGAGTTTTATCTGCGGCAAATATAAGAATGGGTAACTAGCCAGTTTGTGTACGTGACAAAATTGATAGTCGCATGCGTCTCAGTTTCCACCTCCCGATTACACGGGAAGGTTTTATCCTTTACATAAACAACACACTTAGTGGTAAAACTGCCAGTGACCGCCGGCGGTAGTTACAAATCAATTGACCGCTTATGACAATTAATTTAAAGTTGATTGGGATTAATTAGCCTGGCCGCTGACCGCATCAGAAAGAAGACCGCTTATCAAGGAATTTTAAAGAGTCTAATTGTTTGGGAGGACTTTAAAATGGCCGTTGAACGGCAACGACCGCTTATCACAAGTGAACGTAAGCACAAGTTTGACTGTATTCCGAATCACGGGTGGTGTTTGCCAAATAAACAAATTTTCTGAGTTTACATAAAACATGGCTGTTCATTAAATGCTAAAAATTGTTATGTTTTTTTAGCATTTAATGAAAATTAAAAAAAAAAAATTGTTATGTTGAGGTAAAAAATGTAACATACACACCAAGAAAAACTTATCATCCCCCCATTCCAATAGGACTTGCTATCATCAAAAAAGATCTCAAGGGATGTAAAACCATTTACAAGTGTATTAGAATAAAAGAGGAATTTCCTAAGTCATTACAAAAATGGAAAGATGAACTTATTGCCCAACCAAACCCAACAATTCTAATGCATGAATCCATATATGACATAGCATTTAAACATACTAGAGATCCAAAATTGTTGTGGTTTCAATTTAGAATAAACCATAGAATACTTGGCACAAACTATTTACTTAAAAAGATAAGTTTATCAGAAGAAGATACTTGCTCGTTCTGCAAAAGTGCTCCAGAGACTATCCTACATTTATTTTGGTCCTGTGACATAACCACACAATTTTGGGTGGCATTGTCAAACTATATCAGGAATAGATGTAATTTGAATTTTTCAGATTGGACCACTTGTGAGATCTTATTTGGAGGCAATAAGTTAGACTCAGTCATGAATATAATACTGCTGCAAGCCAAAACCTTCTTGTTTTCTTGTAAAATGAGAGATCAAATGCCATCTGTTCAGGCGTTCTCCAAAATAGTAAAATCAAGATACCATGTAGAAAGATTTCTGGCAAAGAAGAATTTAAACATGCCTAAATTTGAAGCTCAATGGGAAAAGTATAAAAATCTCATTACAACTGACTGACACTACCTTTTTCAATCTTATTGTTTTCTACCAATTCATAGCTTTTCGTAGCTGTGAGTTTTTTTTTCTCTTCATCGCAACGACCCTCAAGACACAGCCACATGAATTGGTCAATTTAAAAAAGAATTACTTTTTTGACCCATGGTTTTTTGCCGTATTACTTTAAATTTTGCTGTGGATTTTTTCTTTTTTTTTCTTTTACCTGTTTTTGTATTTTGAAGTTTTTTACCTGTTGATGTTTTTGCTTAGTTGAATATAGACCATTTTGAAAGTTAACTCTGCTACTGTGAGTGTGCAATCATACATTGAAGTTTTCTTTCTTTATGATGCTTTTATTAATAGTGTTCTATGTTGATATTTTATATGAATAAGACAAATTGGTGCACTCATAAAGAAAAACATTTTCTCGCAGCTTGCCTTTTTTTATTTTTAGATAGAAGACTGAGATATACTTTGAAACTATAAGCTCTATCCTCAAAATAGTGTCCTTAGACAAAATCTGATTTAGATATGGCCTTTGGATAATAATCATTTGATGTTTTTGATAACATTATCTAACTTTATACAACTGATAGGACAGTTCATATAAACGTTTAATCTGGGTATAAGTTCTTTTGAAAAATACAGCACAGATACTTGTTTTGAGGTTGGGCCTGAGTCTTTTGAAAAGTTTACTGAGAACATTTTTTGATAATACGTCTTTACAATTTTGAATTAGCTGATTATATAAAAAAAAAATAATAAAATCCAAGTACAGTAAAAAATGTATACCTATGTTTTGGGTTAACCCAATTGTAGCTATAACACCTTTATAGGTTGAGACTAGTGACCAGTACATACTTGAATTTGTTGGTAAAATACAATGTCTTTTACAATACATGGATATGACAATTCCTTGAACAATAATGTTAATAGGGAACCTCACAATATGTGCCTCAGTATAGGACTGCAACAAAATAAGTCCTTCTAGTTCATGTCTGTACTCTTCATTAGTCCTAGCAATTAAGTTTTAATAACACTTTTTTATTTGGGGGAATTGTTCCAGCTTTACTCATAGATGTTGATTAGACAATGGCTCAGTACATGTGTATGTATATATATATATATATATATATATATATATATATATATATATTTTTTGTTTTAGTTGTTGTTGCTGAAGGGTCATTGTGTAAAAATATTCTATGTTATTTACTGTTTTTGGAAATAAATGGGCTGCTATGCAGCTGAAATTAAAAAAAAAAATTGTTATGTGTTGGCCATATATGTTTAGAAAACCTGCGGATAAATGACCATAAAGCGTCTTCTACGATAGATCATATGGTTTACGTGAAATCGTATTACAATGAAAAAGGTAGCAAAAAAAAACAGTTTTGCTATTATTTGATAACACGAATATTGAAAAAAGGGAAAACGAAAATTAAAACCTTGCCAATATGGAATTAGTTTTAATAATTTATAATTTACATAAGCGGTTAATCGCACTTTGTTCCTTGGAACCAATATTAAGCAAATTGAAGTCGTCTTGACAAAATGTCTAGATGTAAGGTATTAAATTCCCTCCAACGAATCATGATTTAATGTTTCCATCGTATAACTTTATACGATATATCAATCCTACATACAATTATCTAAAAAGATATCTTCAAATCTTTGCATTGTATAAAATAGTTCATTTATACAGTTAGTATTTGCCTGTCATTCATACTTTGCCATATTGTTTGTATCTTTTAAAGATTGCAAAAGGTTTTGCCGGTTCTGCCAAGAAAGGTTGCCCTGTTGGTTATTAATTTGTGTATTATTTGCAGTGGTTTGAAAATATATATGTCGAATTGATTAGATCTTTGACGTTGTGTCTAATAATAGTTAGGTTAAAATCTATATCATGGGTAGTACTTGTATATTCATCAGTGCTATAAAGTACGCTTATATGTATATCTGCATACGCTTTTTTTTATTTCTTGATTTTCTTATTGTAAATGAGTCCGGTTTTATTGATTTTTTTATCCATTTTGTACCTATAAAACTTTCCTAATTGGAGGAAAAATAAAATCAATAAATTTATCTGCAAAGCCTTGTCATCTCAAGTTAACTCTCCCTGTTTAAACCAAACCTTGTCGTTCTTCTAAACCCTTAGAATGCTGGGTAACTTTGTAAAACTATATTTTTGTGTCGTGTTCTTTCCACAACCTTAAAGTTGTGTAATGCTCATCTGTCGGAAATTTACTTGTTTTTCACTACAAGTCTATAATTCGCTTTGATCGGTCGCTGTACAGTTAAAACTGCCATAAAGACACAAAAAAACGAGAGAAAATGGTTCAGAAATAGAGAAATCGACAATTAAACATTGACCTTGTTTCGGTTTCAAACTGACTTCGTCGCGATTCGGGCAGTTCCGTTTAGAACGCTCGTAAATCTAATTTGCATAATCTATGCCGGAAGCAAATTACCGGAAGTTGAAATTCCATTTTCAAAACAAATCGTTCGTCAACAATTTACAATGTACGCAAGCACGAAGGAATCAGAAAGGGCATCGGGAGTATGTTTTGTTTGTAGTATTACGAAAAAAACATTAAATGTTTTTTTCGTTCATAGGTAACATGTGTGATCGCGAAAAATAAGAAAATAGAAAAATATAGATTTCAATCCTATACCGTACAACCTGAGCAGAATGTCCCACTCCAGGGCGCCGCCATTTTGTTATTTTTCGAGTACGCCATTTTTAATGTGATCGATAAAGAATAAGAAGGCGCTTGCTTTCAACAAAAAAAGTGTCAGGTTGACTCATTTTCCACTCCATACAGCGCGAAATCGCACGTGCGTTCACATGAACGTCACCAGCACGCGAGTGACGTCACCCAAAGCCGAAACGCTTGGAGGTTTATTTTTTGCTTTACTCAATATCAGTCTTCTGTTTTTGATAAGCTCTTTCGATGTTGGATAAGAAACCAAACAAAAGAAATGTTTTCAAAAGAAATCGGCATTTTTGCACTCATATTAGTGAGAGTTAGTGAAGGAACACATTACAGTGACCCGGATGTGATCGGGTATAAAAATGTAGACGCATGTTTTAACATAAAAAGCGCCTAGGAGATTGGATTCACGGAAATTTTATTAAATTCAATCGTAACTAATCGGACATTTCCGTAACTTTAGAAATACCCTATGAGTTAAGATTTGCTTTAGATTGATTGATATGTTGTTTTAATTCCAGTTTTTAGCGATTTGTTCCTTTAAACAAAGTAAGCTTAATTGATGGACACTCATATCAGTTATGTAACATAAATGTTCTATTAATTCCAAATGAAAATACATTGATTCCATGAATTTGGGGGAAAAGACATAACAAATAGGGAGAAAGAAAGGAAAGAACAAATTATATATTGAAATGCTATATAAATAGTCTGTCAACTGGTTTAGTGCGTTAGAAAGCTTGACAAAGCAGAATATTTGCATATAAAAAAAAAACTAAAACACTATTGTTTTCTAGGAAAATAATTTGTGATCCCTTGATGAAAGATCAGACCGCTTGGAAGATTTTAATAGTTTGACTTGAAACATAGACATTGGTTCCCAATTAATGGCATATTCAAGTTGAGAAGGTTGAAAGGGATAGAGACGCCGATAGAAGCCAAATACTGACAACCATTGAGTATCTGGTTTATATAAAGAAAGATCTTCTGCATCCGCTTCATAGAGTCAAAAGTCACAATTAATGTTATCAGAAATATGGATTGCAGAAACATCTGCTTGGAAGTTATTTCTAGTTGAGAATGCGTAACTAAGAATGTCCACTCACCTATGCTATAGTGCTTTCGTTATTGAGCGAGGAATTGCAATTAAAACATGAAAAGAGATGGGATCATTTTGATTTCATTTTGTAGGTCGAGCGACAAAAGATTGGATAAAAGAGTAAGCAACTAGTAAAGCTCGTCGTTCAATGAATAAATGTCATTAGCATTTCGTAATGGATAATATGTTCTGTTCTCTGCAATTTAGGGGAATATTTGTGATAAATGATTTGGTGCTTGTCCATTTTGAATTTTGTATGGCAAAACTGGTTTTCGGTATTTCCGTCTATCAGCAAGTGATAACCAACCTATTTCAGTTCAGAACACATTTTGGGAAGTAACGGACCTTGTAAGACCAATAACTATACGCACATCATCGTGTTGAATTCTTTCGAGTAAAACCCTTTTCGTAACGGTACAATGATCCCAAGGCATTAAAACCGACGCATACCTGATCTCAAGAACGATATACAGACTTGATTTGGAGATTATTTCCGGATTTTACATTTCACCTTCCTCACCATTCCTAAAAAATTAGGTGGAGTAACTAAAATATGGTTGAAATGATCTCTCCATTTCCCATTACTACATATGGACAAGATAATTGTTTGGACGATTCTACACAATGAAAATATACATTATTTAAGAGTAAATCGGTATGAAGGCAAATTCTATTTGAAAAATAAAAACCATAGCTCCTGTCTTGTTTTGTCTTGTTTTTGTCTTGTTTTTGTTAAAGAAAAATATGTAACTGACCACTGGGGACTAAACCAAGTCGGCAGAATTTGAAGAAACAGTCAACTTGCCGCTATAGAAATATCGCAAAAGCCTTGGGTCCTGGTCCGCACGTATACCCCACACCAGGTGCGGGGTATACTCGCGGCCAAATACCTCAGGCTAAATAGACCATTCAAATATTTCTTTATGGGAGAAGTAACTTGATCATAATTGTCAATCAATAGATGCACGGTAGAATAGCTCTGTAAACATCCAGATTTGTGTTCATGTATAAGATTATCCGAAATAAAGTAATTGTAGAACTACCAGTACCTGTAGACAACTCTTTGTATTAATTTGCTACCGCAACTTAGAGCGATAATTCCCTACATATGATTAAGTAAGCCTGGTCGTAGTACCAAATTCTTCGTTTAAAACATATCTCGACAGCTTTACAGAAAACTGTGAATATAAAAAAAGAAATGTAGAACAATTCATTGGAGATGGTATTAAAAATGCATTTTACAAAGATAATACATTGTTTTTTTCGTCAATAGGTAGCGCCTATATATATTGACATCATGGTTTGTGAAACGAAAGGAAGAGATTTGATGTAAGAAAGTATCACGTACTGCGTCGTGAAAGTGTGCAGCGAATCGTTCCAAAATCTACAGAAATTAGGGGCTGTAATAGATACGATGTCGTAACGTCTTGTGGCTGATATCTGGTTGCCACCGACGTTACGATTCCACGCTCATCACTTGTTGGAGCAAAATCAATTTCAACAACCACATGATAGATAACCCTTTTATGATAACCCTAGCATAGTATTATCAAAACTATTGAATCAAACAGCTTGGTAGAGGCTAAAATTTCTTAATCAAGTTTTATTTCTGAAATGTTGGTGAAATTTAGTGAGAAACAAACCGCTAGTGGCCATTTTGATTTTTTCGCAACTTCTCGCACTTTCTGCTTCAAAAATATGGGAATTACGCACTGAACCAATCTGAACACATCGGGTTTATCAAATGAAAACACCTCTGAAATAATAGGGATGATGCCATATTGGTTCCCAGCGGAATGACGTCACTTCACTTTCGTGTTTAAAAATAGATATTAAATGTGAAATCTAAAACGTCTTTAAATTTGATTGAGGAAACAACTTAACATGTCACAACAACAACTTTGCCATTTGGTATGAGTAACTGATAAAAAGATTACTTAAAAGGATGTCCAACCCTTCCATACACATTGAACTACTTAACTTGCACGCTTAGAAAAGATGTTAATTGGCGGATGCCGATTTACCCGAAAAATTGTAACCCTACACTTATATCCGAGGTGTATTTCACAGCTCACGGAAATACCCGAGTAGTTCCGATTGCCACTGAACATGTAAGGCTCATCCAATGAAAACACATGTTTTTCCCGCCTTTTTTCCAACCTTACTACACCTTCCAATTATGGAATACCACTACAGGTTTAGCTCCGCCCAATTTGACCCAAAGTGGGTGTAAATTGTTGCAGGATAACCGAATGGATACCGGAAGTGATGGATTTGAGAAATGAAATGTATAAGGATTACGAAAAATGCTTCTATTCTCTTAAAGTAATGGAAAAATTTAACTTTTGGACTCTGTGGTATGAGATATGTATATGTATATGTTAATGTTTAATCAGGTGAAGTTTTGTCTCATTTTGTTACCCCATTATTGAATTATCGTAGCGGTTGTGATACACAACCGGCCTGCTCCAAAGAGCTAAGAAGGCGGAATTACTACCGTGTCCCAGACAGACACATTAGTAACATTACTTCTAGGGCTGTAAGTGTTATGAATATATCGTTTTAAAAAAACCCGTGCCTTAGAGTTAACATACATGCTATCTATCACCGCTATCTATCGATATTTAGCAATATTCTACAGTATACATGTTCGATTAAACACCTTTGTCACTATTATGCCTGGAATTTCGATTGTTTCTTCACGCGAATTCGGGTCATCTCTTCCTTCTAGCGAGCATTAGCTTTTCCATTTGAATTGGGAAGAGGCCTCGGACTGCAAATTTCGAGAAGTTGTATCGCAGGATTTAGAAACCAAACAGCTGGTGTAACATTTAATTTTAAAAATTGGTAAACAAGGGCAAGAAAGCATGAGGGTATGTCTTTATGGCAATATCTGATATATTGTTTTACTTGGTGTCATTAAATTCTATTCACTGAGAGAGTAAAGGTTTTTTCAAATGAAAAAGAATACTTCAGCTGAACATAAACTGATTAGTACAATTAGACTCCAGTAAAATGATAAATGAAAATAAACACACACACTGAGCTATTTATAGCCTGTTTGTGTCTAATGTACATTGGTTGCTTGGGAAAAAAAATCACTTCAAATAATATAAATGGTTTGTAAACTATACCACTCTTTCTCCCAAACCTTTATGAAGTATTTCTATTTTATTGGGTAAGGGGGATTGTGTCACAATGGTGGTAAGGACTGCTTTTTGAATTTATCGAATTTTCTTTTGTTTACTTTAAGTGATCATTACACCAGGTGTTTTGTTCTTTTTTCGTTCCATGTCATTATGTTTATAATAATGTACTAATTTTGTGTCATACTTGTCATAGACAAATGAGACTTTGAATGATATGAAATAATTTGCTAGAACTCTGCAGATCTTCAGGTATCAAGGAGAAATCAATGTTTTAGACCCAATTTGCATTAGACTTTGATTATGAGATTTTCCATGTCTTTGTTAATTTGATGATTTTGTATATGAAGTGTGAACCTAGAATCTTCTTAATGTCAAATTCACCGGTTAACTTAAAATGTGATTTAACCCTTTCCCAAATAACAAATTTTCGACTGTCCCAGATTGAACGAGTTTGCAGACGACATTTCAAAATGTGATGAAATAGGAAAATAATCTTCTGATAGGACAGAAAACGTGGGAAAAGAAAAAAATGCTCGTTACGAGCAACTTCTCCTTTTCCCACAATGTTTTCTAAAGTCGTCTGCAACAAAGTAGTCAAATGTCGTTATTGTTTGGGAAAGGGTTAATACTCCTTTCTTATAGGATGTGACTGATACAATCTGTCTTATAAAACACTTTTCATGGTTATCTAATTTAATTTTATTCAGGAAAAAATAAGCTGATATGAGCTTGGAAAAATGGAAAATGTTTTGAAGCAGGCTATGACAAAATATCCTAGTATCCCAGTATGATGTTCGATATAAGAAGACTGGTCTGCACAACAGTGACCAGGAGGATTTCAGCCAGACCATGGAAGTTAATTTCTAGACTGGTGTATGGACATTGTAGAGAGATACCAACAGAAGCAGAAAAAGTTTGCTGCGGATTATAAAACTGCATTTCTCAATACATACAAAAATGGAATGAAACTTTATTAAATCAACCAAAGATGGAAACGTATATATTGTTTAAGTCTGTATTTCAATATGAATTGTATTTAGACATTCTCAACGATCACCAAAGACGTTTCTTATCCAAACTTCGTCTAAGCTCACATAACCTCGAGATTGAAACTGGACGCTATATGGGCCTAGAGAGAGCGGATCGTACATGTAAATGCTGTAACCTTAATATGTGTGAATCTGAATACCATTTTCTATTGTGTTGTCCTGCATACTTAGATTTAAGATTGAAATTTGGAATCAGATCTAGCTGGCCCAGCCAAATGCAATTTAAAGCACTTATGTCATCTGCAAAACCTAAAACAATTCAAACGTTAGGGAAATTTATTCATAGCGCTTTTAAGCTTAGGGAAGGAAAACTCCAACAATTAGCTGCTTCGTAAATCTACTGTTTTTAAAATAATCAAGTAGTTTTATAAAGTAGTCTAGTTTGTCATATTAAGAATATTTAAACTCTAAAATAACCAATAGTTTAACTATTTGCATGTATAATTTTGTATTGTCCTTGTATATATGTTTGTCTTGGTCATCAGTTTATTTGTATATTGTAAATGGCCAAAGGCAATTTTGCCGATTTGCCAATAAACTTTGAAACTTTTGAAAACTTTGAAACTTTTGTAAAAATAAGCAATAAACATATTCAGGTACAGTGAAAAGGAACACCACACATAGCTGTGGCAGAGGATCAAACCAGATCCTCAGTTTATTGCTCAACAACTGGACCACACTCTTCAAACATAAAGCTCATTGGAAAACTTCTTTAACCCATTTATTACCAAACATTAACGACATTTAGTCACTTTGTTGCAGACAAATCTATCTGGAACACAAGGTGGGAAAAGGAGAAATTGCTTGTGATGAGCAATTTCTCTTTTTCTCACAATGTTTTTACTCTATCAGAAGATTACTTCCCAATTTCATCATATTTTTAAATGTCAGTTGCAAATTCTTTCAATTTTGAACAGTCAAAAATTTGGCATTTGGTAAAGGGTCAAGATAAATGCAGTATCCATTGGATGTCTTTACAGATATTGTACTGGATGAAGGGGTATAAGCAATTGCCCATGTACAGACGGGACATTCTGATTTCTGATGATGAACCTGACCAAAGGGAAGCCAACCATCACCAAACCTATATACAATACACATTTTGGTAGGCTAGATGTTGGAGACAGGCGAGTCATCCCATCTTGCTGTGATAAAAATCAGGGATAAATTCCCTGACCAATTTGAACAATTTACAGGATTTGTTTCAGCAAGAGTTTAACTTAGTGGTGGTTCAGACTAAATTGAAACTTGTTCTTATACCAGATAACTTGATTGTTAATTTAATCATGTCATCATGTGCTTGATTCAGTAATGCTTTACAGAATGTAAAAGAATAAGACAAAGTTTCTCCATATTTTGTCTATGACCAAGATGCATTGATAGAAATAAAACAATAAAAATAATAATTACATGAAATGTTACTTTATTTTTCTAAAATCAAAGAACACACAATAGGAATGCCTTGTTAAAATGCATTCCTGACCTTCAATATCTAGCTTAGATTTTACTAAACATCTTAAGCTGAAATGTTTCTATACTCAAGTCATACACTAAAATGTAATTTTATTTGTTAAGATTATCAGTTAAAAATGAAACCAAATTATTTAAGAGAACTAGTTTTGAGTTGAGGACCAGTTCTGCTTGTGATGTTTAGGAATTTGACCCAATTTATTTTAACAAAAGCTGATCTAAAACTAAGTCCAAAAAGAAACTTTAACCAAGGTTTAAGAAACCAATTTCAGGGTACAGGGGTTTCATACCATACAGAAAAAGCAAAAGATAAATACTGTTTACCTTTTATTGGTTTTGGTCATGATAAAGGTCTAAACCTTAATCCACCAATATTGGACTAGGGCTTTCAAATGTCTTACCAAATGCCTCTTATGGAGTTCGAACCCGGGACCCGAGGAAAATATTCAAAGAGTGGCATATTACCCAATGTGCTAACGTTTAGTTATTCAGTTGTCTATGAGCTAATTTTGTCACCAGGAGCAGTCTTGTCACATATGTTCGAGGTAAAATCTCAACTTTTCTTAATTTTATGACAGATGACACGACAATGCTGACATTTAACTTCACGGAAAAAGATCTTTAAAATCTTGACACTTTGGCTGCATGAATGTCTTTGGTGGGCAGAGATTCCATTGGGGCCAGGTCTTGAGACAGTATTCGTGGATCCTCTTCTTCAATTACTTGTTTCCTCATTCCAACTTTATCATCAATCCTCTGGACAGGAGCATTTTCTATGGTTGCATAGAAATATATGTATATTGTTTTCCTTTTCCTGATACACAGACCAGCGACAGCTCTTCCTGTTCCAAACTCTTTTAAGTCTTGAGGAAAAAAAACAAATTGATATTTTTAGCATGTTAAGCACTAATGTGTTTATCCCATTCCCAAACAATAACAACACTTGACCACTTTGTTGCAGAAGACTTTAGAAAACATTGTGGGGAAAGGAGAAATTGCTCTAGACAAGAAATTTTTCCTTTTCCCACAATGTGTTCTTCCCTATCAGAAGATCATTTTCCGATTTCATCAACTTTTTAAATGCCGTCTGCAAACTCTTTCAATTTGGGACAGTCGAAAATTTGTTGTTTGGGAAAGGGTTAAAGCATCTGTAGCATGTAATCTAATGTGTTCTGTCAGGGCCTCCGTGGCCGTTTGGTTAAAGTACAGAACTTGAAATCACATGGCCCCTTGTTGGTTCAAATCCTGAGAGGGATATGGATTTTCATGAGAGGCAGACTCCCTACTGACTTAAAGAATGCCGATGGTTCTACCCGCCTTGATCAGCCCTTATGGGCAGTTGAGTATAGGGTCTTCCTCCATCATTAAGAGTCGGGCATCACTACATAACTGAAATGATGTTGATGTGATGTAAAACCCAATTATAATGAGTTCTGTAAACAGGTTTCCTCTTCTGGTGCATAGATTCCAGCTTCCAGTAACCACTTAATTGTTACAACAATGAACATGTTGATAATACACAGTGGAGGTTCTGAAGTGAAAATCACACTTAATCCATTACCAAATAAAAACGTCATTTAACCATTTTGTTGCAAACAACTCTGGAAAAACTTGTGGGAAAAGGAGAAATTGCTTGTAATAATCAATTTTTCTTTTCCCACAACGCTTTCTACAGTATCAGAAGATTTCCAATTTCATCACATTTTGAAATGTCATCTGCAAACTCTTTCATTTTGGGGGAGTTGAAAATTTGGCGTTTGGTAAAGGGTTAATAGTTTTGCTGAGGTGTCATATTAAAAAATCTATCAGAATGCTTTGGGTTTTTTTTACTAACCAGTGTATCATATTGATGTTACACAAAACATACTTGATTTCAGTTTAAAATCATGCTTTATCAAAAGAATGCTAATCATTTATGATCTAGGTACCTTAATGGGCAGTCTTTGTTCATCAAAGGTGCTCTGTTCACATTCATATTATGATCCAATGCCACAAACAAGTTCCTCCCTCTGTACACTGGTGGAGTGTAAGCATATCTCTTAATTCAGTACATAAGGACATGTTGGTAAAATACTTCTAGAATACTTCTAGGCCAGAGGCGCTCCTGAAGATAAAAAATGGTTAAATACTGGTAGAGGGCACATCAACTCAATAGGTCTATAATCTACAACAAAGTTCATTATATCTTTGCATTTAAATGAAAAGAGTTATGACCCAACAGTTGTTAAAAAGTCATTTTGATCCAGTTTGTAATTGAGCAAGAACACCTGCATTTTCATTATGACCCTTACTTATTTAAACAGGACTGGGGTTAACAAATTTGCGGAGACACAATAGGATAACAAATGCAGGAGTTCTGCACACTTATATTTTGGAACTATCTTTTGGATTGTACATTCATATGAAATAAATTTCAATAGACAACTGTGTGCATCTTTTCATACGGCACACAAGATAATAAAACACTCAAGCTTTGAATTTTGATAAGTAAACTGTGGGACAGAGTGTCATGTGTCACTGAGCTATGGAACTTTTTGTTGTTTATGTGAGTGACTCTTGGAATTAGTAAAAGAAAACACCGCTCCACCATAATGTATATACATACCCAGATAGAATGTGTCCATTTCTGTCTTCAGAATTATCCTTTTCCTAAAACCATAAAACTGATGTTGCTCCCTGCAAAGATTGAAAATCAAGTATATGAAAAAAAATCTTTTTTTTTTTTTGGCAACAATATGTATGTTTTCCTGTTTTGATAATTCATTAAAAATTGAAACATCAACAAAAACCTTTGAATCAGCATGTTAAAAGCCAAAAGTGTCAGTTCGGACAATGCTATGCAGCAAACTTTATATGAGATATTATTAAAACAACAAAATGTTTTATTTCTTCAACTAAGTAAAAAATATTGAATGAACATAATTTTGTTGTTAGGGGTATCACATCGACATTGTTTATCTAATTCAACTTGAAAGCATTGACAAATTTACTGAACAGGCATTTACCAGTCAAAATTGTCATACCTCAATAAGCATATACATGTATATGTAGTATTCACAAAAATATAAAATTCACATTACTGAAAATCTTACAATTCTGACTCTGGGCCTGACACTCCAGATATTGATTGAGTTCGAGCTTCAGCTACTCATTGAGCTGGTGTTGATGATACCCATTCTACTTCAAGTCTTGTAACGTTTGATTCTCACTTTTTCCACGAGACTTCTTGTAACTGAAAAGAAAAACAGGAGATATTGTCCAATGCAAGAATATCTCATAAAAGTATTCCTGATTATGTCAAATTAGTTTTAAAGCTAATTCCTCCCATATAAACCATTTTGTGAAAAGAAAAATATCCCTAAAATTCTATAAATTAAAATGTGCTTTCCTGCATATATCCTCTTACGCAAAACATTGATGTCCTCTGTTCTCAGGTACTCCAGCACTTATTAGAAACTCCGTCAGACCAACCCATCCTGCTGTAGGAAATGGATTTATCACAGTATTCAGGGAAGTTAGGTTGAATGGACTATCTCACAGACTGAGATTTTTATCTTTTTAAACTAAAATCTTCCACAGATAATTTGTCATTAAAGATCCAATATGTAACAGAAAACAAGATTATTGACACATTTCTCATCTTTTTCATCTTTGAAAACCTAAGAAATGCAACAGATAGGTAATATGATTTTGCACTCATAAGTATGGCAAATTCATTGAAATAAGTAAGATCTTTTGGCACTTTTTAGATGGTTATTAATTGGTAATTAAATAGAAACGATAGGGGTAATTCATTAAGTGCCTGGAAAATGCAAGACCAACTCAGAAATCTAAACTGTGTAATATACTACTTTAACGTTTTAACTAGTCAAACTAATTTGACGCGATCGGCCAATGTATAGAAAAGTTTGTATCGGGCAATATCTCCCATCAGCGTAAATTGCTCGATCAGAAAATTAAAGACAATCCTGATGTTGAACTAGTTTAACTACTTAGGCATTTAGTTCTTCAAACACAATGATGTCAAACGATATTTGACGGTACCCGATATTTGACAGTTGATCGAGTGATTTTGAACAAGCTGACTCGACCTAGTTACCCGGGCCGAGTTAACCCACATTCTTCTACAGCACATTAACATTACATAAAAATTGTCAAATAATAGGTTTGGTTGGAAACCGTTAAGACAAAATCAAGACACACGACACATTTGCTAACTAGAGAAACAATGATAGGAAAACACTCACTTGTCTGTCAAAAATGTTGCCACTTCACGATCGCTTTTTAAGTTCAGTTCCTTTTTCAGGATTGCCCATTTTATCTGCTCCGAACCGAGATAGACTCTCGATCAATGATTCATTTTGTCTCGCTGCATTTTCCTCCTTTTTTTTCGGACTGTGTCATAGACATTTTTGCAGCATTTTTCTCTTATCGAGCGTTCATGTTTTCTCCTCGTCCACCATTTTTATTGTTGTAGCCGTTGCCTCGTTGTTGTTGCATACATAATTAATTAACCACGTTTTTCGCGGAAATAGAAAAATCGCGTGTTCGGTTCATATCGGAAATGTACATCTTCGTTTTCTTAAAAAGACTGGGGCAGTCTTTTAAGAAAAATGATATTTTGAAAGGTAATTTTTTCGAACTCGTGGCAAATGCAGCTTTGCAAAGTGGGTCAATAGGCATTATTTTTGACAGTTTATAGGCCTTTTTATAAAGCTTTTTTCGCTTAATTTTACCATGAAAAATGGGCATCATGCCACTTTAAGTATCTGCTTAATTCTGATGAGGAAAGGTACTCAGAGTAGCAAACAGGTTAGATCACAGGTCAGCCGCCAATTAACTTGCCAGCTGACCTGGATCTAACCAGTTTGCATGACCATGAAGTCGGTTCCAGCACTATAAGGGTTGAAGAAAAGCTAGTTTTCCGGCTGACTTATAGGGTGCCGATGGTTCTACTCGGATTGATTAGCCCTTCCATGTATCCCGAGTCAAAATTATGTTCTTATTTTTACCTGAACCGTAAATCACGAATTACTCTATGATTGATCTCGTTTATTAGGTCATACAGAGGAAAACTGTTGATACTCGCTGAAACCGCATCAGACTGGCCCTAATATAGGCGTTATCCGATGTTAAACGATTAAAAAATAAGGAAGATGTACTTGTTTGAAAACCCGAAGCGAGAGTTCGGTGGCCATTCTTTTTCTCAAATTTAACCAAAATTAATCCGCTAATTGTTATCCCCGTGTCAAACAATGCCTGAGGCGTGCATCAATCGGGTCTTTATTATGTGTAAACAACTCGACACACTTTTAAACGCAAAAGCATCACTAACACTGTTTAGGGACTTAAAGCAAACGTTCGAAATGTCATTTTATATACAGAATATTTACAACGACCAAGTATGTTTAAATGAATACAACTCCTTAATTTAAGAAACAAAAAAGTACTGCATAACCTTTCATCATATTGCATCAATGCATTGAATCAAAAGAAAAATACATTGAACCTCCAAAATTAATCCGTAAATCCTCACAGTTTTTCTTTAAGTTCCCCAATACACGTATTTTTACCTGCTTCCGCAGTATATATATTGATTTACGCATGCACGACACAAACATGCACAATTATTGTTGAATTGTATGTACATATGCTAATAAACATATGTTAATATGTTAATAAATGTAATTGTTTTATATATGATCCAGAATTCGTTGTCCAGGAATTTCCGTTACATCTCAAAGAATCACGTTTTACCATAACTTCCAGCTGATTGTTCCTGTAGTTTCTTATTTTATTAACAAGATCTATTAAACGACGAAAATAAGCATACATCACTTTAAATACAGCTTTTCTCTATCAGGTAAATAAACACAATATGTGGTGGAAATGGGGACACCTTTTTATAATTTTCTTAAACAGCTCATACATAGACTGTGTTGAAGTTGCATCCTGAGGCACTGACAAAACACATTTTGCCTCTAACACCATAAATAGAAGATAAAAATAATTTTCGGTCCTAAAGCATGATTCTAAAATAGCAGAGGCTCTGTTAAATGGTGAAAAAATAAGATTTTGAAATATGTCCTTTGAGATGTAACATTCGTGTCCAAATTGTTACATCTCTAAAGTTATAAGTTTTATACCAAGGTATATGACTGATCATT
This sequence comes from Cerastoderma edule, assembly GCA_947846245.1. Taxonomy (NCBI): domain Eukaryota; kingdom Metazoa; phylum Mollusca; class Bivalvia; order Cardiida; family Cardiidae; genus Cerastoderma; species Cerastoderma edule. The sequence goes on along the minus strand of OX401418.1, from coordinate 20,608,773 downwards.
TTTTACTGTGATACTTTGCTTTCTTCAAATTGCATAAAATCATCATCCATGTAAATCAATTTTATAGATGCCTTAACACTTCTGTTATTTCTAGAAAATAAAAACGAGCCCCTTTTTGTGTCCAAAATGTTACATCTCAAAGGATGGATTCTTCTAAAAATAACTCTGACTAAACACACTCATTGGCAATCGAAACTACTCGGGTATTTCCGTGAGCTGTGAAATACACCTCGGATATAAGTGTAGGGTTTCAATTCTTCGGGTAAATCGGCATCCGGCAATTAACACATTTTCTAAGCGTGCAAGTTAAGTAGTTCAATGTGTATGGAAGGGTTGGACATCCTTTTAGATAATCTTGTTATCAGTAACTCATACCAAATGGCAAACTTGTGGTTGTGACATGTAAAATTGTTTCCTCAATCAATTTTAACGACTTTTTAGATTTCACATTTAAGATCTATTTTTTAACACGAAAGTGAAGTGACGTCATTCCGCTGGGAACCAATATGGCCTCATCCCTATTATTTCAGAGGTGTTCTCATTTGATAAACCCGATGTGTTCAGATTGACTCATTGGTATAGAAAAGGTCCCAGAATATATCAGCACACATTTATTGATGACGTAGAACTTTTTAAAAGGATTTGTGTACACGTAAAGTAGACCTCATGGCTGACTGCTCGAGGCGGGTACAGTAAGAGACAATAGAAAATTGATGCAAGCCTCAAAGTCGCCCGCAATCAATTTGATTTGTCTTCCTAAACAAAACATCCAACATAAAAACATTAAAACAATAGAATAGCAATTTATTTATAATACATGCAAACATATCTAGTCATTCAAACTCATTAGAAAGAGCCTGTTACTCGGCTAATGAAAACGATTGCCGAGGAAATAGATGTCACAAAGTTTTAACATAGTTTTGTGGCTGCCTGTTTCACCTAAAGTAGAAGAAATAAATCTGAAAAGACTCATGATGAAAGACAATCAGATCTAGTCAACATATGTTGGAGGAGCGTTAGACAGGCGCTGCTTTTGAAGAGACTAATTCTAATAATCTTGCTTTCATGCTTTAATAAATTTCGTTCTTTTAATTGTTTTAAAGTTTCTAAAACCAGAAACTTTTAAGACATTGTAACAAACCAAGATATATATGACTTTTGATACTTATCTTTACCGTTATCACTTTGACTTCCAAATTTCACAATTTTAATTTTGTGCAGGTGTTTTCAATTTGGAGAATTATCTAATTCCAAAAGGATCAAATGGGTTAAGAAATATGCAACAGAAGAATTTAACTTGCAAACAAACATATAGAAATTGAGTATTTCTAAAGTTTTATGAAAGTTGTCTTTAATTGTTTCAATTTTTGCCAACACAAAGTATGTTTTGAACACTGCTTGTTTAATGATATTGAATTTGGGCGTTTGATAGAGTATGGCATGACGGTCTGTTCTACAAATTACACAAACTTGGGGTGTGTCCTAAATTGTTAAATACTGTTATTTGCATGCATACTGACATGTTTAATTGTGTGAGATATAATTATTTTTATTCTGACTGGTTCCCTGGCGTCTGGTCCCCTTTTTATATCTCGTCTATGTAGACTCGTTAATTGAAGAGTTGGTAGATAGCAACTTGGGCTTTCAAATTGAAGGGTCATCGTTTTGTGCACCGTGTTTTGCAGACGACATGTCAATTTTAGCTTTATCCTGCAAGGCTCTACCGAAATTGATAAATATTTGTTATCGTTATTCATGCCTTTGGCGTTACCAATACACTCCTAGTAAATGCGCCATTGTTACGATTAACGAGTCAAAGAGTTCTTATCTTAGAAGTGTCAGACCATTTTTTATTGGTAACGATGTTATAGAAGAGAAAGAAGAATATGTTCATCTTTGTGTTTTATGTTAAAAAAATAAGACAACCCATCAATTTTAGCAAAGCACATAGATAGGAAACTATGAACTACATTTTATGGTTTAATTAAGGAAGTTTTACATGTAAATGGGCTTAAGGACATTCTCTACAGTTTTATAAAAAGATAACCCTTTCATGGAATTTTCTACAAATTTGATATGTTAATCAAAATGTTATTGTGAATTCAGAAATGAAAAGAAAAATACCGCTCGACGTGTTAGTTTTTTTGTAAAATGACTGTTTCCATGGTAACCGTTTTGGGCAAAGATGTCATTATGACCATACTGTCTTCAAAGGTAACAAAATAATTTCTGGAAGGTTTATTAAAACAAAAAACACGAATTCATACATTCAATTCTTTATAATTCAATGGTGTTTTAGATAATTACAATCTGTACAATTTTTGTAATCCAAATCAGTTTTTCAAACTTTTGTATTTGACAAAAAATAATGAAAATTGATATGCATATTGTAAAAGAAAATGAAGATAATTCAAAATTCCTGTCATAGATTTTTTTCTATTTTTCAGTATGTGAAGTAAAGTATATCCTTGAAATACAAAATGTAAAAAAAGGATATGTTGACGAGTTGGTTTTTCTGTAAAATGACAGTTTCCATGGTAACCGTATTTGAAAAACATTTATAAAAACGACTAAAATAACTTTAAACTTGAAAAATAGAAGCTGGAAGCTTAGTATGCATGAGAAATATATAATAATGTTAATAACCTTTCATAGTATTATGGATAATATGATCATTTTTTGAAAAAAATTGCATACAGTAAATTTCATCCGAATAAAAGCGTTTGTTCGACTACTATGCAAGTTTCTCTTCCGTAGCAGATAATTATCTTCTTGGTTGCGCAGATGAAGTGCGCAGAAAAAACTAAGGAGAACGTCTTTAACCATTGACGAGCTCTAAGATTTATAAATCAATAGTAATTCCAAGACCCCTTTTCGGATGTGTATTTCGTCATTCTCTCTCTAATCGTGAACAACTGATGCTGGAACGGTCACATCGATTTTGCCTTAAACAAATTCAGGGTTTAAGTTCTAGATCGAGAACAGATATCGTTCTTGGACTTATTGGTGCACTTCCTCTCTCTTCTGAGATTGAGAAACAAAACCTCGCTTTTTTAGGTCAGTTATGTAGATTAGAAAGAGATTGTGCTGTTAAACGCATGCTTTTGTTACGTTTATGTGCTACACAAGCAGGTATGACTGCATGTGGATTTTTATCAGATATATGTAATATTTCAGACAAATTTGATCTTTGATATATTTAACTAGACTTTATAGAATTTGGTTGTTTTCCAGATAGATTAAGTTGGAAAACATGTATTTCATCTAAAATATATGCATTTTACAGTAAAGAATGGAATGACAGAAATCTGTCACAAGACTTTGTTCTTTATAGACAAATGTAGAATGACATATCGCATACTTTCCTTTGGTCTTATGCAGGAGGTAATCCTCAGATGCTAACTACTTGCTTTTCTATTGCGCAATTGATTGCTTACTTGTCTTCATTTGATTCTGTTTGTACACGTTGTGGTCAGAACGATATCACTATGAGTTTAACAATGCATATAATAACTAGCTGTGTCTTAGTTCGATCTATCTCTATTGCTTTCAAAGAGACTACACGCTTGCTTTTGGATCAACGTACCTTACTTTTGTTTGAATCGTTAACTGATTACGGCAGAGTTAAAACCCTTTTTGGTTTAAATCAGGCATTTAATGATTAAGTTCTATCAAATTCTGTTAACTTTTTTTATTATGCTGCCCTTTTCCTCCATGATCTGTGGTGTGCTTACAAATACCGTACGTGTATGTAACTGTACGTACTCACTTATCGATGTAATAAACATAAAACGCTTTTCATAACGATGTTTTTAACACATATTACTGTATGTCGATGATGTTATTTCCTTTAAACTAGCTTTTCATTTCGTTTCGGTAAAGCTTGTTGATAGAGTAAAATATATATATATTAACTTTGTATGTGTACATATTTCTTAACATTTAAGTAATTATATGTGTTCGCACAAGGTATAACCATGATGATAATTTCTTGTAACTAGCTTTTCATTTCGTTTCGGTTAGGCTTGTTAACATGGGAAAATATATTTAGGTAACTTTTTATGTGTATATGTTTGTTAACAATAATTACATGCGTTCGCATAAAATTTAAACACATGCAGCTGTCAGCCTGGGTGTGCGCGAATGTGCGTGTAAATGTCTGTGTTTAAGCATGTGTTTTGTGTGTGGGGGGTGGGGGGTGGGTGTGGGTAGTTGTGGGGGTGGGGGTGTAGGTGGGTGGGGGTGTGGGGGTGTGGGGGTTGTGTGGGTGGGTGTGTGTGTGTGTGTCTGTTGTGTCGTAAAACTCGAAGGATATGCATAATTTGGGTAACTATGTATCCTTAGCTTTACAAATACGTAGTAAACTTATTTAGTACCATGATAGTAGTATGTTATCTGTTTAGTACTTAATATTTTTCCAAACGTTTTCAGTAATAGTTGAATTCTTTTTCATAATTCTCCGAAGTTAATTTTCGTTTAATTAAATAGAATAAGACTATATTAGTCACATTACATTGTTTTTTGTCATTATTGTGTAGTAGTAAAGTAGTAGTTTGGTTCCAAAGGGACTTAACTTAAGATTGTTTCAAGAGGAAGTTGTGTCCCTTTGGAAGAAAACATCCAAAATATGAATTATGTTTTATATGAGGAGATAACTTTGAAATAATTTGTGTACATGTTTATGTATAAGATTTTGTATGTACGGAAGAGGAGAGGAAGAAATAGGAGAGATAACGAAGACAGAGAGATTGAGAGGGAGAGAGGTAGAGAGAGAGAGAGAGAGAGAGGGAGAGAGAACGATAGATGTATCACGTTGACAATACATTATTTTGTAAATTTATTGTTTAAAATGACGATGTACTGTATTTGTATAAGTCAAATAGAGTTCTCTTTCTTTAATCACTGTTTTCTAATTGACATTAACATTGTTCACAAATTATCATGTATATGCAAATCTCCGTTTTGGAGGAAATAAAGAATAAAAAATCAAACAAAAAAACATTAGGGAATTTGTTCCCAAAAAGCAATCTCTTCTTTAGACACCTTTCGTTGGGAACCAAAAGCCGGGTCATCGTAAAAAGCAACTTCTTTGTTAATCCCTGTTAAAGATGTTCCACCCTAAAGGAGGAAATTCAGAATAATAAAGTCAAAGATTTAACAGAACTAATGCCTTTATAAAATCACATTTTGCTCCATAAGAACTTCTCATGGATTGAAATTTTTATTTGCCATCTTTCATTCGTGTAATTATAATTTTCAATGTAAACGTTTATAATTAAGGGGAGGTAATTACTATGGATTAAGTAATACAATTAATTGATATTCATTTCGTAGGTATAAATTTAAAATAAGATTAATTCGGACGAGTGGCTTGGTGAATGTCTTTGAAATGACCAATACGTTCATAATTTACATTTCAATTAACATTTGACCAAAACCGATACAAGTTTTCCATCAGAAATGGATTACCTTAATGTTTCTACCAATTATGTTTTTATCGTTTTCTGTTGTTTTTACTGTTGTTCATCCACGTATTCCAATATGACGAAATCTGTTTATTATTTTCCCTTAACAAACAGGTTAAATATTATTAGCCTAATTTACAGTGGGTCAATCTAAGTTGAATTAAAAGCAGTATGCGAAAACGTTTTCAATCAAACTCAAATTTTGATTTCAAAATGACTATTCTTCAGTGCGTATCATATAGCAGTACAACTGCGCAGTTTAAAAAAAATCTTAGGCTTTCGAATTTCCTCACATCTGTAAACAAGTAATAGTAGCCAAATATGCATTCCAAGGCTATTGACGGAGAGTTACCGTTTGCTTACTAAGGTGTATTTGTACTTCCACCGAACAAATAGTCCAACACAAACCCTTACATTCAACTATCATTCATACATGTATATTTGCGTGCTACGACTGGTGAAATAGGAATAATTTGTGTTGTTATTACATGTAAAAAGAAATAATCACATTAACATAAACGACCAAAAATAGGTGAATAGATGAATAAATAAATAAACGCATCATTGAACGATCAAATAAATAAACAGATGAATAAATCAAAAGATAAAAAATAGATAAATGAATAAATAAATAAATAAATGAAATAAAAAAGATAAGAAAATAAAAAAAAGAGAATAAAAAAAATAATAAAAAAGTAAATAAATAAACAAATTGATAGATAAATTAATTAATAAAAGCTAAGATGTGGTAAAATCAAACCAAATTATGTGTTTCCTCATTCCTTCTTGAAGCAAATAATACCATACAAAATCAAACTTAATTTTAATTTTCCTCAAATTTCCTTGAAAACAAGTACAAAAATTGAAAATGAAAACTTCAGAAATAATATACTTAATTGTGTCAGGTTAGAATCTAAAATGCAGTAAAATCAAATCATATTATTTGTTTTCTCATATTTTCCCAATGAAAATACATACTAAACAACATTTATCAAATTGAATATTCAATTATGTTTTCATAAAAGTTAGTATGAAGTGAAATTTATAATAGAACATTTGTTTCTCAATACTTTCATCTGAAAAAAAAATTGTCCAAGATAAAAACATGTACAAATTAGTTATATTGTTCTATAGGAGCTGGTCGCTATTTTCTTCTATCATTCGGTCTAAATGTGAAATTAATTATACATGCACTATCCCTCAGCTCTATGACGATCGATGAGCAATGTATCATTTTTTTTAATTTCTAATTCAGAACGAAAATAAATATTATTTGTTATTTATTGATTGCCGTCTATTATTGTTAATACTCAAAGGACATCGTTTAAATCTCTAGATATGTAAGTGATATAGATATAATTATGCCATAATTGCACCTGACTTTCTTTTTATAGGGTTGTTATGGTATCTCAAAAGTTTAAATAAATTACATATTAAATGCTTTACATTTTCAAAAGATTCAATACAGTCTGGCATCGAACACCTGTATGTCTTTCTACGGTGTACCTCCATATAATTGTCTGTACCATTTTCGATATATATTTTTTTTAAATTGTACATGATATATTACGTTTCAAACTTGAGTTCCGATGAGGTACTATTCTTACAGTCTCGAATAGCATTTAATCCGTTAAATCTAAATCCGCGAAGCCTTAATCTTGATTAAACCTGGTTGTTAGTCAAGCGTATGGCAAACTTCACATATTGCTTACAAAACAGATGGAAACAAAGGCATAACATTGATAATCAGCTCCATTCATTTACAATCTTAATTTCCACAAGAGGGATAATTGACAAGTTACAACATGGCTAGGATCGCAAACAATATACCATAGTCACCTGAGAGAGAACGAGTTATCAAAACGATTTAAATCAGCGTTTTGGACAAAACGTTTTTAACCAAAGTCGTGTTTCAAGTAGCTTAATTCCTATTACATGACCTTAAAACTAACGCATATTAAGTGTAAGAACACCGATAAGAGATATCGCAATGTTTAAAAGAGATCTCGTTTATAGGCCCTTTTATATTTCAGACGTTATATCAAGATATTTTGCCTTTGTCTATTTGTATCTCGTAAAGTTCGATATGGTTGTTGGGAACAGAATTTAATACATTTTTCAACGGTATTTTAGTCCTATTGTGGTGTCAGAGCACCTATTCGTTCCCAAGTTTATTCCTCGTCAACCCAAAACAATTTTCTTATCAAGCCAATGGTTGCCTTCGATAAGATGAACATTATTAATCACTTTATAGTTAGTTTAAAGTTATTTAATTTACATCGATTGTGACAAAAGTTCGAAGCCTATTGAAATAACTCTCGTCTTGGCTGCTCCCTGTATACTGAACCAGTAATCGCATAGTTTTGGCAATTTTCACTTCGTATGACGAGGTTCAAACCCTGGTTTGCAGGTAATAGAGGCCGTTTAGAGTTGAACTTGACGTTCATGTGGGTAAAACATTCAGCTGCTTTGAATGAATATTGCACCGTTCAAATCGTTGGCTTTGATGCGCATTTTGAAATGTAGGTGCGTCTTTAACACATGCATGTATTATATGTCGATTCTTTATAACTTTAGTTTATTATCGCTTTCAACAAGTTCTCAATTGTATCACAGTGATCACCACCTCAAATCCAGAATTCACTGTTTGATGCAGAACTACCACCATTGCGGAGAGAACTATGACAGAAAGTCTGCATGATAGGTTACTTTATGTTAATCTATTGTGTTATACGAGTACTAATGACAGCAGTGCACATGCTTGTGATTACACGTGCGCCAGATCACAAATATAGAAAATTCTATTTGGGTCTTAGGTGTAACCTAGCAGAGTCTCAAACATGTGATCCTTTCGGCATGCATTTGGAACACCTAGGTCATTTCTTAAAATAACCACGGAGGTAATGGGGAGCCATTTTGGAAGAAGTCCGGTAACATGACGGCGACAAAAGGTATGTTCGTTTGCAATCGAATCTACTCGGCATTCCCCGGCCATAGCCGAGGATTGCCGAGCAGATACGATTGAGAAAATATGAGACAGATGTGTTGATATGATAATCTTTAAAAAAAATTAGTAATAATCAAAACATTAAATTATGATATTAAACAAATGCGTGGGTATTTACATACACATCTAGTCCCTGTTTAATGTTGTAATCAAGTGTGTTATCCGGCGAAAAACAGTTGAATTTCCCCCAAGATTTCTGGTATATTCATGAACTACCTACGAGGTATATCTACCGGCTCGTGTCGGGGATTGCCAAGTAGATTCGAATGCTCGTCACAATGCTGGCAATGCAACAGGTCAGAGTACACTGAAGAATTACTTCCGGAGGTCGTTGTACAGTAAAAAGTAGTTCTTGAAAATTTAGAATGATACTTTGATTGTTGATTTTATGCTTTATGGACATAAGAAGGGGTGTTTTTGACTGTTTTTGATATTTTGTGTGTGTTGGCCATGTTTTAAACCCTTGGTTTGTTGTATTTTCCAGAACTACTTCTCGCGGAAGGCGAAGCGCTGAGGGAGACGTCCTTCGCTGACCCACCCATTTTTGCATGCGATTTAAGAGGTAGGTAAAAAGTAATGGCCGGAAGTGAAAAAAGTAGCTGATCTTCGGCATATCAGATTATTGAATTCTGATTGGGAACGGAGTGTGGAATAATGAAACAACAAGGATTAACTCTGAATCTTTTCATGGAAGGTACTGTGAACATGCCAAAATGACTGTTTTTGTATAGAACAAAGAAGGGCTAAATCAAGCCAGATTCTGACCTAGATAAACCAGTTTATTTTGAATATCTCCAGAAGTATTAGGATAAGGACCCTGAAATTTCTCCCACAAGTTGATCTACTCATTAGAAGCTTATGGCTGTAAAGATTTTATTCATTTCTAATTTTTTTTTAATTTTGATGATTTTTGTAAAATATTATGTGACGAGTCGGGCCGAGTGACGTCCCCTGAATAGGAATAGGCGGTGTTGATGCAGAATTTGGTCGTCTGGTACAATTTTTTGGACATTGCGATTGATTGGGATTATATTCACACAGAGGACAGTAGAATTTGATTATAATTAGTTAAGATTTGGATAATTTTTATTGAAATACATACATATAAATATATATATTTATTTATAACTTCATAATTTTGCTAATAGTACCCTATACTGTGTTTGTCATGGAATCATTTTATGTTGAATGTGAACAGAAATTGAATGAAAACAGTATAATTCATGAGAATGGGGAATATATTATATGGAAAGGCTGTGTTAATGCCCAGGGTTATGGTCAATTCAGATATAAGGATCCGGTGGCTAGTTCCACGGCTGAGCACAAGACTCGAACAGCACACCGAGTTGCCTTGATGGCTAAACTAAAGAATTTTTCTATTTCAGCTCGGTACCACGCATCACATCTTTGCAACAATAAGCTCTGCGTCAACACGGATCACCTTGTATTTGAAACCAGCCATAATAATTGCCTGCGGAGGACATGTTTTCGGGTTGGAAAGTGCAACGGCTATTTCGACCAAAAAGGGAAACGGACTGCAGGATGCCTTGTGGATCTTTGAAATAACCTCGTAAGTATGTGATATTTGATTTTAATATGATTGATTTCAGGCTTGGGGCTTGTTGGGCAGTCGGTCGGTTTGTTATATGTATTCAGATAGGGCAGGGTGGGGGGGTATGAGGTGATGATGATTTTGATGACTTTTTTCTTCATGATTTTTTTTTGTAAATACCGTTTCGGCCAGCAGCAGGCCATCATCAGGGGTTTTGCCTTTAACCCGACGGTTGTTGTTGTTGTTGTTGTTGTTGTTGATGTTGTTGTTTAGGGGTCATTTTTTTTAATCAATTGAATATAAATAAAGTATGTATTATTAGTTTTTTTGTTTAAGTCCAGCTGACCTTTCGCATACTCATGCTCTTCATATTGACTTCCTATACCTAACCCGGCCCTAGCTCTTGTGTACTGGTACTCAAGATTTGCTCTTCTTTCTTTTCGTTTAGTTTTGAATTGTGTAGACTTCTCTCTGATTTTCTTTTTTGTGTCGTCTTCCGAAATCTTTACTAGATAATTGGTTGCCTTCGGTGACAATGGTCTGCCAGTTATCGATGAAACTTTTGTTTGAATCGCTTTTTCCAAACTATTGTTTACTTGTATACTCTACACTATATACTTGTAGCTGCTGTGGTTTTCTATTGCAACCCGGTATGCCTGGGATGCTGCCTGGCCTGGCTTAAAAGAAGATACCATTCTGTTAGCGTTGTATCTGCAGTCGAAGGAAACGTCGAGTTGGCGTGGATCATTTGCCCCGGTAAGTCGGTTTTGTTCTACAACCCATTTTCTTTTATTGGCCGTGTCTTCTTCATTTAACGAAATAGTCTTTGTGGCTGCCACACTGGTCAGTTTGTGGAGATGGCTTTTAGCAGGTGGTGGTATATCTAGTGAACTCGGCATGATGTTTGCCTTGTGTGGACCGATAGATGTGTCTTGTATAGCCGAGGCCAGCAACATATTAATAGCCGCCCCACGCCCTTTTCCGTCACAGGATCTGTAGGTTTTGCAGGTTGGTGATACAAAGCAACATGATGGGCAAGCAAACTGATGGTCTGAGCCTAAGCCAACCTTTCTCTCGCTCTGCAGCACTAGGTTGATGTTCTCACAGTGGTCAGGGAAGTTCTGGTGACAGGGGAGGACTTCATTCATTATTGTTGAAAGCAGGCTTAAATCAATAATGCGGTTTCCAAGGAATTCATGGTTTTTGGTCTGTAATTTTCTTGTCTCGGATCGAAGTACTGGCTTCTGCTTAACTACAGATATTTGTTCGGTCTGATCGTTAATAGCTGAGCTTGTTCCGGGCTGGTTATCATCTTCAACACGTCTCTTTCGGGTAGGAACAGATGCCTTTCCCTGCTCGTAAAGGCTTCCTGCGGCTCGTCTTTTTAATTTTCCTTTGGCCATAGTAGCAGATAGAAATCTTAAATTTGAATGGCTTTGTTCTGGCCATGATCTTGTTATATAGTCCTACAGTGTATTTGACAAGAATTCAGGAGAAGCCAGTAAGACTGGGCATGACATTAACTAGTGTATCAGCTCAGGGTGGCAGGTAGAGGATGTGGGATATGGGGGTGAAAGGTGTGAAAAGTCAACACCATTCCCTCTCAATTCTTTCACCCTTGGACCAAGTGGTTTTTTCAGTCTCAAATATGATTTATGTATTATATGTAATGCAAATTAATGACAAAACATTATAAATATTATGTTTTTATTTGAAAATAACATATGAAATGTTGAAAAAATATGGAAAAAAGGCGCCTTTTTTGGATAAATTCACTACCCCATTACTCCCATGTCAGTCTGTAAGAGACAAAAAGATCATTTTTAGATAGAACAATATGTTTCCAAACTGAAAATTCTGGTTTGGTGAGAATTCATAGATTTTTCAATGAATGAGAGTGGATCTTATGAGACCTTCTTTTCGCATTGATTTTGAAAGGTCCGAGCCCCATTTTAACAAATCTAGGTACTTTGTTGCGACACGCATAGATCTGTGAATTATTGATAGAAATGCTTGCGATTGGTTCCGTTTTACTTGAAATTGGCTTAGAAACTTAAGAAAAATTTATCGGAGCAATATATTGAGATTTTGATTTTTATTTTGGTCAGAGTACACTGAAGAATTACTTCCGGAGGTCGTTGTACAGTAAAAAGTAGTTCTTGAAAATTTAGAATGATACTTTGAGTGTTGATTTTATGCTTTATGGACATAAGAAGGGGTGTTTTTGACTGTTTTTGATATTTTGTGTGTGTTGGCCATGTTTTAAACCCTTGGTTTGTTGTATTTTCCAGAACTACTTCTCGCGGAAGGCGAAGCGCTGAGGGAGACGTCCTTCGCTGACCCACCCATTTTTGCATGCGATTTAAGAGGTAGGTAAAAAGTAATGGCCGGAAGTGAAAAAAGTAGCTGATCTTCGGCATATCAGATTATTGAATTCTGATTGGGAACGGAGTGTGGAATAATGAAACAACAAGGATTAACTCTGAATCTTTTCATGGAAGGTACTGTGAACATGCCAAAATGACTGTTTTTGTATAGAACAAAGAAGGGCTAAATCAAGCCAGATTCTGACCAACAGTGTTTCATAGTGTTGTTGTAATTTTATGGGTTTTTTTATTTTTATTTACACAGGCATGTCGACGTGACTAGACAAAAGGATATGTCGCTCGTTGTTATTGTACAAAGCCAATCTCTACCCTACTAAATCAGTTCCTATTTGGCCTCCACATCTATCAATATCTATTGACACCACAGGTTTCGTGGAAGTGACCTTTGGCAAGTCACTTCAGAGCCCTCAACCAGTTTTGGCGGATCCAGGAGTCACAGGCTCATGCCTTTACCTGGTACGTTAACGGTAACGGCGTATATAAAAAGCGAACGATAGCTCTGCAAAAGAGATTCGAACAAAGCATATCGTAACTCCATTTTTACAAAGAACGACCCTCGATATGCTTGGTTGACGATAGGTGGTGTCTCTTTGATCGTATTAAATTCTATAGCTACGCTATTTGTCAACACTTTACCATAGGCCAAATATTCGACTGTACCAAATTGAAAGAGTTTGCAGACGACATCTCAAAATGTAATGAAATTGACAAATATTCTTCAGAAAGAGCAGAAAGACTTGTGGGAAAATGAGAAACAGCTCGTTAAGAGCAATTTCTACTTTTCCCACAATGTTTTCCGGAGTCGTCTGCAACAAACTGATCAAATAGCGTTATTATTTGGTAATGGAACTCTCCTGATTGGCAGTGGCTATACAGGCTTTAACTCGAGCTAAAGGGCGGCTGAGTTAAAGAGCCTTCCCGAATGCACGATGAGCCTTGCAGCCAAAGATAACCAAAAACTGTCGGACGAAGAACCAAACTAAAAAATAAGCACATAACTATTTGTTTGTTTGTTTGTTTGCTTGTTTGTATGATGTTTAGCGCCGTATCAATACTTCTTTTTGGTTATGAAACGGATTTCCTGGATCCATCAGTACTAGGCTATGGCTCTGCAGTGCCTTATCGAAGGTCGCTCCCACGAAATCAGAGGTGTCGACGGGGCTCGAACCCCAGACCCCCGAGTTCTAAGTCCGCCAACTTAACCACTTGACAGAGCAGGACCAGCACAAAACTAAAGCGGCCAGGACCAGGACCAGCACAAAACTAAAGCGGCACTATTTGAAATGCCTGGTGTCGAACCGTTTTAATGGGATTTAATGTTGCTTAAACAGTGCTTAGCTATAAAGCGGGTACAGTTTACCTGACCATTCTTTCGATGAAATAGACACAATGACGCGCAGTTGGCTTTTAAGATGTGGCTTTCATGAAAACAATCTAAATTATTTCCTTAAGCCTTACATGAATGTTGATTTCTGATTCTTTGCTGTTTTGTGGATACAAAATGAAAAGGTGTCATGATTTGGTAATCTTATTGCATTACAAACTGTTGACCGTTCAATTTTCGAACTGTTGACCGCCTGCACATCGGGTGTTTCCGCAACAATCGCTCGGCATTATTCTGTATTTTTTGACAAAGTCGGAAAGTACCAACTTCAGTTCGGCGAACATTCTGTTCAGCGATTCACGTCATCAGTAACGTCATTCGTTCGGTGTCAGGGATGACATATTGAACTGTTGCACTGTTTACTTTAGATTTAAAGTATTTATTCAAGTCGTTGAGAAAAATGGCACCTGCTCTTTTGGTTGTAAGAGTGATTACCCATGTGCCCCAAAAGCGCTTTTATATTTACTTTTCCACCATAAAACTTTTCGAGACATCGGTGAAAATTCATGTCATTTTATCGTTTACCTTTGGTACAGGATAGACGCCTAAGCCTTTGGCTCCTACGGCTTTTCTTGATCCACCAGTCATGGGTAGCAATCAAAAGAACCATGTGCTCGGAATCACAGGACTTTGCGGTCAAGAAATAAGGAAGTACCGATAATATAGGAAATATGGACGACTCTTATCACAACCAATGCATTGTTCAGATTCATTAACCCTTAGGTACTTTTCTAAAATTAGATTTTTGTGTCATCTGCTTTCCAGAACCTTAAATAAAGCTTAATTCTGATGAGGAAATATACTCAGAGTAGCAAACAGGTTATATCACAGGCCAGCCTGCTGGCCTGGATCTCACCTGTTCTGGCTGCAATGAAGTCGGTGCAAGCACTATATGTTTTAATCACTAATGAGAGGCGTATGTCTAACTATTCTTCGTGTACAGAACAGAACAGAACGTGTACAATCGGAAATGCATTGCATACGAATTCACAACAACGCAAAATGGTTAAATGTTTCAATAACAACGAAATTGTTGTTCTTTCGTTTTTTTTCTTCTTTTTTTATTTCATACATTTACAATAGCGTGCGCGCCCAATCAATAACACTATTGTATATACAAACGGGTGAGAAAAGAGCTACGGTGAACAGGTTGAACAGGTAAAAAACAAATCAGAATTTCAACATGAATAAGAACAAATACACATGTATACACCTCTGACCATATTTACACATGCAAATTCAAAGATATTTGTTCGTAGAAGTGAAAAAATTCAAAATAAAATGTCATTGAAACAATTTCTAGCAGGGCTGTTTGATATACGATTCTGAGAATCTTTCGAAAATATATTTAATTCAGGAAGCGTCGATTTATACAAAGTATGTACAGTCCATAGGCGGTAGATCTTAAAGTTGCTGTAACGCTTTTGGATTAGAATACAGTCATGTTAACTCCCTGAATTGAATAATGATATAATTCTACTTCGAATGAATATTTATCAGTGTGTATCATAAACATATAACAGCTGTTGTGTAGTTTTAATGAAATTAATTCGTAACAAGCACCTTTCATATAACCTTCAACTTAAAGAACGGATGGTCCTTCATGTAAACCGAAGGAGACACGGTAATTAACCCTTAGAATGTTGGGCAATTTTCTAAAGAAAGGTTTGTGTGTCATCAGATTTCCAAGGCTTTAACTATCTGCTTAATTTTGATGAGGAACGATACTCAGAGTAGCTAACAGGTTAGAACACATGCCAGCCACATCCTTTACCAGGCGGCCAATGATTACGATCATTGTCCGAAGCAGATGACCGTGTCCATGACGGAATAGTTATTTTTGCTTGACCATTAACTTTCGGGTTCTTGTTGTGTTTGACAATCCATGCTTTATAACGACGTTACTTTACATACTCGGCAGAGAAATCGCGATATTCAAAAATGTGATGGAATTGAAAAATAATTTCTCCTAGGGCAGAAAATATTGTGGGAAAAGGAAAAATTGCTCGTATCGAGCAATTTCTCCTTTTCCAAAATGTTTTCTAAAGTCGTCTGCAACAAGGTGGTCAAATGTCGTTATTGTTTGGGAAAGGGTTAAGAAATATATCTGTCATGTTACATTGACTTAATAAAATGGCAGCAAGAAAATTGGTCAATTCGGACTTCAAATCGATCATCTCTTATTACATACCTGGTTTACAAGCAAAGCAACTAAATGCAAATTCAACGTCTATATTTTATCACGGCACCATTTTGTAACGAACCGTTTTGCATTTCAAAATTATAACCACGTGGTAGTACATGTTCAAAGTATGATTATACAAAATTCTTTACAACACAATGGGTAATAGAAATATCACAATCGAAATGACTAGGTACATGCAGCGACCCTTTTTATTTGTAAAGACATAAATTGTTAAAGAAACCACTCAAAATTAACTCAAAACCAAAAAACAAGCAAAACATTTGAAACAATAAATACATAGTCAGTTATTCTCACGTGTAGATGAATAAAAGTTACGCTATGTAATGTAAGCGTAATTATGTGATATACATGTACATGAATAACGTGGAACAATTAACGAATGGATTCGATACAACTTGTGTCATTCCAAAGTGGCATCAGTACATGAACATATAGTTATTCAACAATCAGTGCCTTGAGATTTTAAAAGGTATACTGTTTGGGTATTTTCTAAGTCTTTATAAAATCTACATACAGTTAATACCTGTGACTTTGATAGAAAATAAAACAAAACAAAAAACATGAGAGTCAATGTTACAAGAAAAGAAATCTCTCAACAGATCGCATGTCTTTGTAATGAACTCACAGTTCGTAATAAAAACCAATGAAATGCCTTAAAGGAGCTTGATTACCGATGTGAGGAAATTTGGAAGTTAATTAACTTCTTTAAACTGCACACCAGCTGTATTGTTATAAGATACGCACTGAAGAAACGTCAATGGAAACAAAATTGGGTCGTCTTTAATTCTTTTAATTTATATACAGTAAGATAACATGTATTCTAAACCAAAAGCGTTGCATCGCTTTTGAGATCTTGCGCAAATAAACTGTACATATTTGGATAAATGTGTGCTTTCTGAATTGTTTATGCTTTCGATAACTACGTTTAGATGTATATCAGACAAGATTACACAAACTGAATTGTTTTAACGACTTTTTATCTTGTCTTCCAAATTTTCTTTTCTGTCAACAAGCACATTTAAAACTCAAGATTGCACAACTAATCATTACTCTGATAAACAAAAATCAGTACACATGGGGGAAGAGTATTCTTAAATGTTTTGATTTCGAACGTAAGCTGCATCGTCAAACGCTATGATTTCGGACAATACTGATTTCTTACACCACACACTAATTAACCCATTACTAAACAATAACGCCATCTAACCACTTTGTTGCAGACAGATCTGGAAAACATTGAGGGAAAAGAGAAAGTGCTCGTAAAAAGCATATTTCCTTTCCCACAATGTTTTCTACCCTATCAGAGCATTCTTTTCAAATTCATCACAATTTGAAATGTCGTCTGCAAACTCTTTCAGTGTGGGACTGTCGAAAATTTGGCGTTTGGTAATGGGTTAAAACTGAGAACTTTCGAACTAATTAATACTCTAACAAACTTCAATCTGCCCATATATGGAAAGAGTATTCTTAAATGTTTTTATTTCGAACCTAAGGAATATCTTCAAGTGCTTTGATTTCGGACAATATTGACTAATATCTTTCATTACACTGTTTTTTCACCACACACCGGTTAACAAACATAACCAGTTAAACATGCCAAAGCACGTTCGCCCAATAAAGTTGTAGACTCGAAAACGTTCCCTTTATGATGAGATCGAAACATGATAGCCTTATGATTCAGCGTTCTCTTTTCTTATAAAGTAAATATCACCGGGCCAAGTCGTGAAGGCCCCACTGGTATATAGTCTTTCACGTCCAAACGCGTCGAAATACGGAAGGAAACCGTATTTCTCAAATAAATCAATCACCTCATATTTCATACCCGGTTCAGCGATTTCTGTCTGTACTATTTTAACATTGACCTTTTTGAAAAATTCCTCCGCGCCGAACAGAACGAATAACTCATGGGATTCGACATCAAGCTTCATGAATATTGTTCTGTTCTCAAACCCTTTGTAGTCTTTAAGATCGTTTAACTGTATGGCGTTTACCACAAGATTCGTCTCCGTTTCCATTTTCCACTGTCCCAAATCGGCGATTCTCGACGATCCGTAGTTTCCCTTGGCGATGTGAAACTTGAGCGTCTCGCGTTTGTCCGAAACAGCGTTCCAGATCAGTTTGGCTTTCGAAGTCAGGTGACCCAAATAGAGGGACATGTATATTTTGCGGAGGTTGACGTAATTCGCGTCCAGACACACAACGTCTCTTTTGAAGAGCGCCGCAGATACGCAGTAAACGCCGATGTTTGAACCGACGTCGAACAACATCATATCTTCCGACGCATTTAAGACGTCTAGCATGCCGTCGACCAAGTCTTTCTCCCATTTGCCTTTGGTGTGGATATACTCGGAAATGAGGTCAGCGGACGGTGGATACGTACAAAACTGCGTCGACGTCTTCCCGACAAGCAACTTTGTACAGTCCTTCTTCAACTTCCGGTCTGGAACGTCGTGGAGATCGAGGGGCGCCATCTGACGAACGCATCGTGTCTGGCCTGACGCCGCGCGTTGTCCCGACGTCTCTAGGCCATCAAGGCAAGGAAAGTCGATAAAGTTGTCAATGGGCTGCACGCCGTGTTGCCTTGAACCGAGATTGTCCGACTCGGAAGACTCGAACACGCCGCCCCCTTGCATATTCTGCGCCATTCGAATCAACATGACGGCACTCACGACAGCCAGGAACCAGAACAGCGTGCGTTTTTGTACGTTCATGTTCTCTTAACGTAGAGCTTTCCTTAGAGAACGACCGATTAAACAAATAAACAAAGAACTGTAGAGAAAGTAAAATGGCCGCCGTGAGGCAAATGTACCCACGTGACACTTGTTGACAACTACGCTGACGTTGCTGTTCTAGATGAATCCGTGTGTTGTTAATTCACAGGTGGTCGTGTGTCAATAAACGAGGAAGTTACGACAGTTTTCGATTTTTAAGAGCACAAAGTTTACAAATACCTCAAACACAGGTACTGCGGCGTTTTCGTCCTAATACACATACGTCCTTTATAATGTACGGTGTAAATTATAATTGTTCGTCAACCTTTCGCCTATAGAATTGGTTGTAAGCCAATCCGATTAGCCGCGAACATGGTGTTCGATATATGCCTTTGTTCAACGCATGATTCAACAGAGCCTCGTTCACGAATTATGTGCTGTTTAGCACTCACTCGCCGGTTCCCGCTCTCGCAGACTCGCGATTCTCGCGAGACTGCGAGAGCGGAAACCGGCAATCTAGCGCATGCGAGCGTTTAGTTGATATGATATGAAAAAGAGAATTGAACTTGAAATAGCGTTTGGTTCAAAAGCAATGACTGTACTAAAAATGGCGGTATACGATTAAAGGGAAATAACTCAATACCTGATGTGGAATGATTTCAAATATCTGTATGCTACTACAACTGAAGGGAAGCTACTCCAAGTTAACCGAGACTTGATTTATGATAAGTCCGTACTAATTAAGTACCCTTGGAATAGATGCCCTGGTGTTTTTACCTTACATTTCTTTATCAAATGGTTGTTCTTTTGCGCGTGACTTTATTTGGATTTGCTTCATCTAATAACCCTTATTCTGTTTATTCAATAGCCAATTATGTTTGTGTAACGTTAATGTATCTTTCCTAACCTCAACATAATGTTAAATTTCATCTTTTGAAAAGGTCGAATATGGCATTCTAGTCTATTTTGATTTCTTTCTCAGACGGGGCATATCTAAAAACTGGTCCCACGCTCTCCACTGGCTCAAATTTTGAGCACCTTTACTGGTCAGAATGCAACGTTAAAAAAACCATATCAACCTACACAGTTGTTTCCCCTGAATCGTTGTTTTTGCGATGATAAAAAAGGACAGCCTTTAATCAGACTTTGATTTTCTTTCATTAATATGTATCAAAACTTTTGCCAAAACTATAATTTCAAATCATTTAGACACCATTAACGTAAGAAAAACCTCGTGTCACGGCCAGCCGTCCGTTTGTTTGAATCGACAAACATTCATCTCCTATGACAGTATGATGTTTGTCTTCCTTTCGTTATCAGTTAGGATCACATCTTGAAGATTTGTACCATACCAGCCTCTGTATTCGATAGATAAGAGACCGGTTCCCAGTCTAGTGTATATAATGTCCAACATCTAAATTCGGATCTCTAGACTGCGATCTGTATATTTTTTGACAATTCTAAGCCATTTAGTAAAGGATACAGGATACGTATATGTGAGGGTTGATGGAATTAGTGCAAGAATGTGAGATGAAGCATTGTGACAAAAGAGAAAATGGCTTGGTTGAACCATTTCCTTTTTTTGCTTTAATAGTTTTATTCTTATTTGAACCATCAAAACGAGCAAATAAATAGCATTTAAAGAGACTACATCATAGAATGTTTTGTGTGAGTAGCATATTCTGAAAAGAGGATTCAATTAATGGTCATCACTAAATAAATGACTTTTTCAAAATTTTATTTTCAAAGATGCTGAAAACGTGTTCTTCCTTCATTGAATACTTCAGAAACGAGCATTAAGACCTTTGGTGCTTTGATTAAAAAATGTAGTTGGTTGCTCTTAGACACACATTGATAGCGTCATAAAATAAGAAATCCGACCCATTTCATAGTTTTGGTCCAAAACTCTTACCCATTCTTATCATCCCACATGACGGGAATAAAAGACCATTATTTAGAAAATAAACTGTCTAAATGGTTTACTACTACATCGGGAACATAAATGTGCATCTTCACTACACGGGTATGAAAGGAGATCAGAAGTGCATCATTAATAAAGTATTCTGTAACGTGTAAGATATGCGATGCAATTGTGTTCATTGAATGCATTTTATCTTAGAGGCATTAAGATCTCCATTTGTTAGATAGTCCTTTTACTATCCATAAATTGCTATATATGAAAGAAACATGCATGTTTGTACTGTCGCCACAATTTAAATGAAAATGATTGAAATCTCTTATTAGAATTGAACAGATAACGACTAAACAAATATACAACCAACCAACCAATAAATAACTATAGTTGTACTTTAATAAGAACCTCTTTAAGTTACGGGTAATTCCGTAAATCATGTTTTATGACAGTAATCAAAGTTGTGTCCCGTGTGCCATGTCCGAACAGACAAAGTGAGGTCATAAATACCTTTCTGATTGGATTATATAATAAAACACCGATGCCATATTGAACTGTTGTTGGCTTATATGGTGGCAACCAACACACATGGCCATATTAACATATCTGTCTCTTCTACAATAGAAATATATACTACAGTAGGTATATATATCGATATAAAACATAAATATATCGATGAAAGGAACGTCAATTTATTTAAGTGCAATATGTACAGACTGTATGTGGTAGTTCTCAAAAGCAATGTCACGTGTTTGGATAAAAATACATGACTTCACTGTATGCACACTTTAAAGATTACGATCTAAGTTTGCTTCTGACGACTTTTCTTCAATGCATATCATGTAACAGTACAGCTGTTTTGCAGTTTTTAAGAAAACTATTTTCAAACTTCCAATTACCTCACACCTGTGAAGAAGCACATTTAAATACCAATTATAGGCACAAATTAACCCTAAATTACTGTACATTTTGATAGTATTCGTAAACCTATTGTGTATTGATGCTATACATTGTCTTCCGGTTTACACAATATTGTTGGCAATATTTCTTGTGACATCAAAGAATAATGAAAGAAGACGACATTTAACTTTGTGGAAGCTCAAAGCAGGTGTTTGCTCAATAAGACTGGAAGACCAATGTATAGTCAATTTTTGAAGCGACCAATCTTAAACGGTGTATATAATGCTTTTTGAATAAGGAGACCATAATGAAATCCGCAATTCATTCAGAAAGCTCCGACTAGAGCTTAATTCTAGACTGACATCTTGTTTAACGAAAAACTCCCATAGTCCACCATGCCATTAATGGAGAAATGGCGATTTAGGCAGAAACGCTTCGTGAAAGTCGCCATGGAAGAGCCACGGTGACTAATTTTATACAATACGAAAAGGGCTGAAACTGGCGTCACGCCTCATCAAATATGTTACTGACAAATTGATCACACTAGAGATTTTGACTATGCAATATAACATTGTCTCCCTCCTGTACGGTAAAACATGTGATAGATAAACTGAAATGTTCATAAAAGGGAAAATGTAGCAACGGACTCCCTTTAGTTGCATTATTGTTAACCAAAGTACCATGACGATAGTCATTCGTTTTTCACAACTAAAGCTGAGGCCCTGAGGATAAAACCTTTTGAGACGATAAAGCAACCGACTTCTTTTAATAGCATTTTTACTAACGGAAAGTGCATGACGAAAGAAATGTCAGTTAAAACAGAAAGTAAAACAGAAAGTTTATTTAAAACGATGCAAACCGAAAGCAAACATTCACATGGTGTTACTGTCTTTCGGATAGATGAGAAAAGAAACAATCGTACTTGTTGATCGAACATGTTTATGCTGATGTCAGGGACTGATTGCAAAACAAGCAACCAACTATTAATCCCCTTTAGGTACCATTCTACAACATAAACGTGTATCTCACTCTTCCGCGTGGGTCCGAATCCCATCGACGGCATTGGGATTTTAACGAGAGGCAATCTCCAGACTACCTTACGGAGTGCTGCTGGTTCTGCCCGTCTCAACCCAATACCAAACAATAACGGTATTAAACCACTTTATTTCAGGCGTCTCTGGAAAACATTGTGGGAAAAGGAGAAAATGCTTGTGACGAGCAACTTCTCATTTTCCAACAATGTTTTCTGCTCTATCAGAAGATTGATTTTTTAATTTCATCATATTTTGAAATGTCGTCTGCAAACCCTTTCAATTTGGGACAATCGAAGATTTGGCGTTTGGTAAAGGGTTAAATCCAAGTTATATGTTCATTTGAACATGACTGAGTGCAATGTACTCGTCAATTTAATGTACGTCCTGTGACTGAGTGCAATGTACTCGTCAATTGAATGTACGTCCTGTGACTGAGTGCAATGTACTCGTCAATTGAATGTACGTCCTGTGACTGAGTGCAATGTACTCGTCAATTTAATGTACGTCCTGTGACTGAGTGCAATGTACTCGTCAATTTAATGTACGTCCTGTGACTGAGTGCAATGTACTCGTCAATTTAATGTACGTCCTGTGACTGAGTGCAATGTACTCGTCAATTTAATGTACGTCCTGTGACTGAGTGCAATGTACTCGTCAATTGAATGTACGTCCTGTGACTGAGTGCAATGTACTCGTCAATTGAATGTACGTCCTGTGACTGAGTGCAATGTACTCGTCAATTTAATGTACGTCCTGTGACTGAGTGCAATGTACTCGTCAATTTAATGTACGTCCTGTGACTGAGTGCAATGTACTCGTCAATTTAATGTACGTCCTGTTCTGATCTTGACCAGCTCCTATGGGCTGTTAGATTTGCGGCCGTTCTCCATCAAACTGAGGCTTACATCGTAATGTAACTGATATAATGTTAACGCAATGTGAAGTCCATATAGATAAACCAACATAACATCCGTATAGATAAACCAACATAACATCCATATAGATAAACCAATATAACATCCATATAGATAAACCAACATTACATCTATCCAAATTGATGAAGGCGCAGCTAATATGATTTCATTAAGGGTCCTGTGTGGCCCATTAAAGTTGACGGACTTATAACACGGGGGTTTCGGGTTTGAGTCCCATCGTGACCTCTGGTTTCGTGGGAGTGACATTTGGCAAGTCACATCAGAGCCATAACTTAGCGCTGAATAATTCAGGAAAGCTGTTACATAACTGAACAATTGTTCATACAGCGTTAAACACCATACAAACATATGTTACATACACCAATCCTCCATTTAATGACGCCATGGTATACCTTGTAACCAAAGATAATACTAAGAAACACCACCCTCTATTAGCAAACAAAACTGTCGACAACAATAATTTCGTTTTTTGCATACAGCTTTATCAACCGGAATGTTTGAAATAAGAACGTCAGTATGAATGGATTTAGGGAAAGTAAGAAGGAAAGAGCTGAAGAGTGAAACAAACAAACAGAGGGAAAGAAACACAAGAATGCAACAATAATGAACGAAGGAAGTGAAGAGAAAAAGATAAAATGAAACATGAGGACAGAAGAAATATTGTCAGAATATAGGAGACTGACGGAAATTGGCAGAAAGACAACAAATGGACAAACACGAACAAACAACTAAACAAAAAGTATATCACAACAAAAACGGTGTTTGCGTATATCTTTTATTTAATTAGGACATTGCATTATGTAAATACTTAAAACCAATTAGAATTAAAACATAAGACATTTGTGAACAATATGAAATATAAAAAAGGTTGACAATATTATAAAACATGTGTAGAACTCTCTATAGTGTGAACAAATTCATCAGACAATCACATTTATTCAAGAATAAATTAGATTGGGATGCTGCTTTTTAAATCAATAATCGCCAAGACATTGTACATCGTTCTTAATTAATATGAGTGTTACCGTGCAAATGATTGACGGACAGTTCAAAAAACATATATAGAAACCTGCATGAAGTTAGTTACAGCATTATAAAGGCTAAATGTCTTCCGGAAAACAGCCATGCCTTCCAAAAAGCATTTATGTGACCTTTAGAATTTGATGGTGACCCCTCTACCAATCGACAGATCTCATTGATCATATGAGTCACATAGATTTCGTAAATGTTCTTAAAAGTTAAGAGGCTTCAAGTTTGTAATAGGGACAGAATGATAGATCAAACATAATTAACAAACAATAATTCCTCCACAAAGCATGCAAACCAACCGACGAACATTTACACATCTATTAAATAGAAGAAAACTAAGATGTTATATTAACAACAACTGATACGATACATATTCAAAATCATGAATATATGTATT
The DNA here is from genome assembly GCA_947846245.1 of Cerastoderma edule. Taxonomy (NCBI): domain Eukaryota; kingdom Metazoa; phylum Mollusca; class Bivalvia; order Cardiida; family Cardiidae; genus Cerastoderma; species Cerastoderma edule. The sequence continues at coordinate 20,583,854 of OX401418.1, read as the reverse complement.
AAGAACATGTATACAAACACGCATAGGTATGAAAATGTATCCCTAAATAAATATTTTTTTCTAAATGCAAGTTAATTTAGCAAATAAAATGCATTTTTATTCAATTAATATCTTATAAATAACATAGTATGTAACATTTTTTTCATTTTCACAGAAAATTCATAACCTTACAACTTTTCTACAGCCGGTGCGTATAACACAATACTGAATACGTATTCAAACATTTTACATACTCGTATAATTTGTTTAAAGAACGAATATGCTCATTATGAATTTATTGAATATAAATACCACTACGTTTTGATATGCTGGTGTATTTTCGCTTCTTGGTTTCCCTAAACACATGTGAAAATATGTAGCTATTGATACATTCATTGACAATCATGTTTTGATACATTTCAATACATATAAATCGATATGATAAATGAGAATATATATCATAAAGAATAAGTGGTTCAACGTTATCTTTATTTCTTATCTCTTTGTCGATTTCATATGCGCAGTACTTTCAGTGCTTTGATTTTTACTTTTAACCCTATAGCCAAAGGTTAGGATACAAACACCTTCGTAAAAAAGTACAGAAACCGCGTTAGAAAGAGCCAACGAGTAAGAAGCCCAGCTGTGCGTTTGTGTGTTTGCCTGTGTGTGTTTGTTTATAAGAGGGAGAGAAAGAAATGATTCAAATAATCAACTTGCTCAAACTTGATTTTCTTTTCGTCTGCAAAACGTCCAAAATGAATCTCCCTAGGACGCTATATAATCCCTAAGATTACTCTCAGGTGTTACCTCCCTTCGATACTAGATTGACTCTCTTTGATTGCAAAACAATTTTCTATCATTATTTATAACTATTATGGTATCGTTCTATTTCGAATGAATACTGTCTAACTTAAACGAGGCGACCATTCTTCGATACTATTCGAGAGACTCATAAGTTCAGATGATTTCGACATAGAACGAATTCATCTTGATCCTTTACCAAACGCCACATTTCCGACTGTCCCAAATTGAAAGAGTTTGCAGACGACATCTCAAGATATTATGAAATTGGAAAGTGATCTTCTGATAGAATAGAAGACATTGTTGGAAAAAGAAATATTGCTCGTTAAACAGTTTTCTTCCAGTGTCATCTGCTAGAAACTGGTCAAATATCGTTATTGTTTTGTTGTTGGCTAATATATACTTCCAGGGCATTTTACGTGACAAAACGCCCGTGTGTTTAGCTGTCGATGACTTATTGTATGAAACGGTTGATTCTAAGTCTTAATTGCTGTCACTTTAAAAAGAATATAGAACTGCGTATTAAATTGTTTGGTGAAGGGCTTCGTATTTTTCAACAACATGCTGCCTTTTTAATATATTAAACGGCTATTTCCATTGCTGAAATGCAGGCTGTATATTCCTTGGACTAGAGTGAATTTCTCACCGTTTTCTACGTTGTCTGTATAATATGTTGCAGTAACAATCGTGTACATCATGCATGTCACTAGCATATCTGCAGCAGTGGTTTATAATTAATATGTCTACCTTTTAGTAACACAGGCTTCACAATAAACGATTCATTTGCACAGTTTGTACATAGACTCTTGTTTATATAAAGTTAATCTTGTTTTAAGCAACCTTTGTAAAACCATAGAAAGAATCCTCGCGTACAGGAGAAATAGAGGCATGACACGGACGCCAGTCTATTAGAAAGATTAAGGGATTGGCGTTCTGTATCAAGAATAGTATAGACTTTTGTTGACTTCTACCTAGAAACATATATTGTTATGCAAACTGGTATGTATTAAACATGATATATTACATTGTACCTATTGTTTAAGAATGAATGGCTGCTTAAAACTTGATCAACATGTTTAACTGATTGAAAGGACGTCTACTGTCTATATATTAAAAACATGGAAGTGGTTATAAGCAAGGGGTCGCATTCAATGAACTCAATGATCGTATTAAATCGTATTCCAGCAACCACTCATACTCACAAGACAATGTTTATATCAGATATAAAAAAGAGTATTGGTATCGAATGTGCATGTCCACATACAGTCATAAGACATCAGAAATAACAAAGGTAATCTGCATTGCATGTACATATATAGCCTGTTACCTACCTATTTTGAGCTCATCTCCTACTCTAACGTTACCGTTTTTTACAACCACAATCTCTACGTTTTGAACAAAATGATCTGATAAACTATTCTCAAACTTTGAACTATGGGCCTAAGTTTTAATTAAGTTATGATCAACATTGTATATACATGTAATTGTAAATGGGCCTTTGTGCCTTAGTTCTAATTAAATTATGATGTACATTGTATATGCATGTAATTGTAAATGTGTTTGAACTATGGGCCTTTGTGCCTTAGTTCTAATCAAATTATGATGTACATTGTATATGCATGTAATTGTAAATGTGTTTGAACTATGGGCCTTTGTGCCTAAGTTCTAATCAAATTATGATGTACATTGTATATGCATGTAATTGTAAATGTGTTTGAACTATGGGCCTTTGTGCCTTAGTTCTAATCAAATTATGATGTACATTGTATATGCATGTAATTGTAAATGTGTTTGAACTATGGGCCTTTGTGCCTTAGTTCTAATCAAATTATGATGTACATTGTATATGCATGTAATTGTAAATGTGTTTGAACTATGGGCCTTTGTGCCTTATTAGGTTAAGTTATAATATTTTATGTTACGTTTTGAACAAGTTTACTCGGATGAAATAAATGTCTCCCGGCCATGTCGTGAATGCTCCGCTTGCGTATAACCGATCCTTTCCGAACACGTCCCTGAAAGGAACGAATCCGTATTTCTCGAAAAGGTCAATCACCTCAAATTTCATACCCGGTTCGGCCAGTTCCGTCTGCACAATCCGTACGTCGACCTTTTTGAAAAAATCCTCCGCGCCGAAGAGGACAAATAGTTCGTGCGACTCCACGTCAAGTTTCATGAAGATCGGTCGATTTTTGAAGCCGTCATAGTCTACTAAATCGTTCAACTGAATGGCGTTTACGATGAGGTTCGCTTCAGTTTCCATTTTCCACTGACTTAAATCGGCGATTCTCGACGAACCATAGTTTCCCTTAGCGATGTGAAACTTGAGCGTCTCACGTTTGTCCGAAACGGCGTTCCAGATCAGTTTGGCTTTCGAGGTCAGGTGACCCAAATAGAGGGACATGTATATTTTGCGGAGGTTAACGTAATTCGCGTCAAGACAAACGACACGTTTGTTGTAGAGCGCCGCAGATACGCAGTAGACGCCGATGTTTGAACCGACGTCGAACAACATCATGCCTTCTGTTCTATCCATAACCTCTAACATGCTGTCCACCAATTCTTTCTCCCAGAATCCCTTTTCGTGTACGTATTGCGAGATGAGATCGGCGGTCGGTGGATACGTACAAAATGGCGTGGAGCTCTTTCCGACCATGAGGTCCGTGCAGTGCTTTTTGAGGGTATCATCCGGGACCTTTTCTAGGTTGAGCGGCGCCATCATGCGGACACACCTTCCCTGCTTCACCAGATCCTCCGAGGGTTTCGTCCCCTCGAGGCACGGGAAATCCACAAAGTCGTCGATGGGCTGTGATTTTCCGCCAAAATCGTTCTCCTGCGTTAGTACGAACACGGGTTCCTGTACCATTTGTACGACTCGTATTAACATAATCGTACTTACGATAGCCACGAACCAGACCAGTCCCCGCTTCGGTATATGCATGTTCATTATGGTGCCTTCTCACTAAGACTGACTGGCACACTAAGATAGACTGTTGAACTGATATAAGTTAATGTTATAAAATGTCCATCTACTCTAGTTTAACCGCTCGTTTACATCTGCGAAATTTTACATAAAACACGTATTCGTCGTGTTCGTTCTCCTCCTATTCACTCTCGAATGTTTATCTCATCAATGAAAGCACAGTCAAAAAAATCAAAACAAGTAGAAAAATTAAACGAAATTAAAAACCCCTCTTGATTGCCGAACACTTAAGTCACTCGTTTTCAACACCAGTTCATCAACGATTCTATGCTGTTTTTAATCGGACTCCTTCAAAAACTTATTCCGCTAGGATTTAGATCGCGAATATAACACTTTCAATCCGTCTTATCGTCCAGCGACACGGCCTATCTATTGATAAAATCGAACACAAATTTTTAATATGGCAGACGAGTGTGTAATGGTCAGCTACCAACACAAAAGATTTGTCTATTTATATAAAATCCGCCGTTATGAAAATACCCTTTGGGCTCCGATACCAAAAACGTCTATTGGTAGTCGAAAAACCAATAATACATCCACTGCGGGTTACTTGTGGATTTAAGGCATTCCGCACCTAATGGAAAACTTGTATTTACTTTAGTTTACCCATTACCAAACAATTACGACATTCAACCATTTTTGTTGCAGACGACTCTGGAAAACGTTATGGGAAAACGAGAAATTGTTCTTAACGAGCAATTTCTCCTTTTCCCACAAAGTGTTCTGCCCTATCAGAACATTATTACATAATCCGGGACAGTCGAAAATTTAACGTTTGGTAAAGGGTTAAAGAACAAATTGAAATGAAAAAAAATAAGAAAGTATTTATCCCTTCAAAGGCATTCACCAAGCCACTTTTTCGAATTTGTGTGATTTCGAGTTATATCTACAAATTAAATTTCAAAAAGTCTGTTGTTTAAATATCTGATTTTGAGATATATCTCCAAAATGAAAATCAAATATTCTGTAACAGTGTTAAATCCAAAGTAATTACTTCCCTTTAACTATCAAATTAACATTGAAGTTAGAATTACATGAATGAAAGGTGGCAAATCAAAAATCCAACCCATAAACCATTCTTATGATATAAAACTTGATGTTATAACGACATTTGTTTGGTTCAATCTTTCAAACTTGGTTATTTCTAAGCTTTATTTTCTCATGTGAGGAATACCTTCAGTATAGAATGTCTTCAAATGAGGATCCCGTGTTGTGCTAAAGACACAACAACTTCGTATGTTCGTGTTTAAATCCGTTTTCAACAAAATTCCATCGGAGAATAACCGTTTCTAAGTTGTGACAACTTGTGCCCAGATCCTTTTACAAAAGTTTTTCATATGACTATTTACTTTATCACTACTGAACAGCTGTGCGGTTATAGGATGCACGATAAATAAAAGAAAGTGTAAGCAAGAAAGGATCGTTCCTGATTTTTTAAACTGTGTTTAACGTGAATGAATATTAACAGGCGGGCGGGAATCACGTGACCAACGTTTACGATATATCACGTCTAACGATCGGTAGAGAAATCGCAGTCGAAGACAGACTGTTTTGGAGATGCCCGTCTGTCGACTGTGATTTCTCTGTCGAGTATAAGACGTATCCACGTAATAAAACATGGGTTATCATATACCACCAAAACCGGGAAATTGATGGTCAACTCATGCGGAGTACACAATGAAACTATCATTGGCAAAAGTAGGTGAAAAAAGCAAAAGGACCTGTTGCGCGGTAATCTTGTTCGGACATAAGATCAAATGGACCTGTTGCGCGGTAATCTTGTTCGGACATAAGATCAAATGGACCTGTTGCGCGGTAATCTTGTTCGGACATAAGATCAAAAGGACCTGTTGCGCGGTAATCTTGTTCGGACATAAGATCAAATGGACCTGTTGTGCGGTAATCTTGTTCGGACATAAGATCAAATGGACCTGTTGCGCGGTAATCTTGTTCGGACATAAGATCAAAAGGACCTGTTGCGCGGTAATCTTGTTCGGACATAAGATCAAAAGGACCTGTTGTGCGGTAATCTTGTTCGGACATAAGATCAAATGGACGGTTATATCATTCACAATGACTAGTCATTGGAAGCAACAGTAGGTCGCTTTTAATTCTCTTAAGTGTGTGTACAGAATAATAACACGTGTTTTAATTAAAAAGCGTGACATCACTTTTGAGGTCTACCGCTAATGAACAGTATATACTGTTGATGAATTGACACTTCCTGAATTGATCATGCTTTCAATAGCTACTTTTATTTGTTTATCAAACACCAATAAAAATCTGAATAAGTTAAAATGTTTTCAACATTTAATGTAGTCATTGCTGCGCCATTCTCGAAACCTTGGACGAGTTACTTCACATGAGGTAGATAACTGTTGAATAGAAACAAAGACTCTGAAAACGCCTGTTGATTACACAAAACGCGCCTCCGTGCCACAGTGGTTAGACTACAAAACTTGAAGCCACATACCCTCTCCCGCGTTGGTTCGAATCTTTCTGACTGCATTTAAATTGTCAGGAGAGGTAGTCTCCCCAATGACTTACGGAATAACGATAGTTCTACTCGGCTTGACGAGCCCTGGGTACCGTTTTACTAAACAACTTACGGAAAATATTGGCGTAAATCATAACTGAAACACATGGATAGTATCTTCAATGAAAGTACAATATTGCAATGTGACAATGTTCGGAGAGACGATTCCAATGATGTGTCACTTTGCAATAATGCTTCGCCCAACATTGAAATAGGAAGAATTGTTGTTTTAGACTTACGTTAATCTTAACCATAAACTGTTTAGTAAAACGACACCCTGGTGTGCCGTTGAGTATGGGGTCGTCCTCAAGCGTTTAGAGTCGGACGTAGGAACGTAACTGAAACAATGCTTACGCGATGTTAAATCCATATACGCCAAGACACTTAACAGATAGAATGGAAAGGTGAAATGATGGTCGAAAATAACCTCAATCGTTTTCTGAAAACCGAATAAAACCGATTAAACCAATTCAAATGAAGCAGACCATACCGGACACCGTACCTTTTATACGATCGATTCATTTTAAAGGTCTGCTTTTCAATGTGGTTAATTGTTTGTCTTATATTACAAAGGTAAAGTTCATTTGACGGGTCGAATAGCCGATACTTAAAGTGTTTACCTTGTGCTCTAAAACAACGAAGCCGTTCAGGGCTGGTCAAATACGGTTGTATAATTGTATCTGCCTTTATCAAAACATTCCCTCGTACACAATCAGTGTATATCCCGTTGAAATGTACCCTAGGCATATGTTCTAAATGGACAAAATGCTAACTATTTTAACCATTAGAATGCTGGGTAATTTACTAAAAAAAGATTTTTCAGTCGTCTGCTTTCCAAATTATCTACTTAATTTTAATGAAGTACATGTATCCAGGAAGCAAAATCGTGAGTGAGTTAACTAAATTGTAAGAACTTGTTTAAAAACGATGTAAAATAAATCAGTTTAACACATTACAAAACAATACCGGCATTTGACCAGTTTGTTGCAGACGACTCTGAAAAACATTGTTGGGAAAAGAGAAATTGCTCAACGAGCAATTTCTCCTTTTTCCACAATGTTTTATGCGGTATCAGAGGATTGAATTTCATTTTCATCTCATTTTGAAAATGTTGTCTGCAAACTCTTTCAATTTTGGACGGTTGGAAATTTGACATTTGGTAAAAGGTTTAAACTATTATAGTTCGTTCATTATACCAATGTCTGTACAATCGAGAGATTCATACGCGGTAAAGAGCAATACCAGGACTGTTTCCATTTCAATCGATTAGGTTTCCGGATTTGTGCTTATTTTATTGATTTAATATCTTCCTGTAAGCGGTAACAAGAAACAGAATAATCATACCACAGGTTCGCCAAAATCGATTTTGCTATAAACGTTTTCCTTTATTTATGGCACTTAAGTCGTTTCTCGGAAAACCGTTTTGATGTAGAAAATATCGTCTAGGATTTTAGTACAGACGGCTTTGGGTTTGGTTCCCAAGCGCGGATATTCGTGTCTGTGTTGAGTGTCTTTAGACAAGAGAGCTTATTCTTTATTTCGCTTCAGCTGAATACTCCATGCTCATGAATAAACGAACTTGATCTCCCGGCGAAATGAATCTTACATTGTTAAAATGCCGTTGTTCGAACAGGTATTACGATTGAAATGTTTCTTTGTGTCAACCCTGTAGGAGCAAAAGCTTGTCATTATTTCCCAACAGGTTTTTCACCCTTTACCAAACGCCAACTTTTCGACTGTCCGAAATGAAAAGAGTTTGCAGACGACATTTTAAAATGGGATGAAATTGGAAAACGATCTTCTGATAGGGAGGTAAACATTGAGGGAAAAGGAGAAATTGCTCGTTAAGAGCAAATTCTCATTTTCCCTCCATGTTTTCCAGAGTCGTTTGCAACTAAGTAGTTAAATTTCGTTATTGTTTGGCAATAGGTCAAGGCGTAATATAGACACATATCTGTTTAATGTCCAGCTGTTTCATTATACAGTAAGTTGGCCGTCTTCGCCCGTCATTTTCTTCCAAAATCTTATATGTAGCCATGTCTCGATGCTATTGCCATTTTATACAGTCTTTGGGAACCGGTAATGCTCAGAGCGAAGTTAAGGCGAGGTATTTGGTTTATATAAGAAATCACTTGGCATAATCCATTTTCTCCTTTTGTCACAATATTTTTATGGTATCATTTATCTTCTGCTGTAGATGCGTCAAAGTGAGATATTCCGGAGCGAGGGGTAAAAGAATCAATTACTAAACGTATCGGATATCTTAATTAGCCAATTTATTCCCCTTTGTAATCTCGAATACTAAATAAACGCAATTACGAAAACTCCTATAAAATCGAAGTCTTTGATTGAAAGCGTTTACCTCATGGGCAATGTGTTCATTGTGTTGCTTAAAAGTTGTAAGATAAATCTTCAAACCATTGCAAGGAAAGGAAAGTTACTAGTTTGAATCGATGGCTTCGGACTCAATTAGGTATGATACCTTTTCACTGGCCGTATTTTGCTAAGAGGACTCGTCTCGTTTTTGCATTTTGATTTGGGATCCATTCCCCTTTTGATTGCAGTTGTCTTTCAAGATATCACATGAAAAATGTTAATGATCTGTCTTTCAAATGTGTCTGCTGACTTACTGAAATATCTATCAAACGGAAAATGTGAAGAACAGTGTTGCCAAATTTCAGAGTTATCTAATGACATTGCAATATTAAAGTAACGTGCGACAATAAAACGCACGATCAAGGGCCACGGGTTACCGAATAACTATTCAAACCAAATTAGAATAATTCAAGCTTCATATTATTGTAAATTGGGCATTGTAGTGAAGTCAGTATAGAAATAGAAAAAAGCCCACATTATGGACATTATTAATTTATGAAAGAACGTGTTGGACAAACGAGTTTGAATCTGAAACCCGTTTTGGCTAAACATTGTTTCCGTCGTTCGGCAAAGTAATTGTGTAACGATTTGTAGTAACTACACACTTAACTAAGGTATTTCGAGACAAACAGATGCTTTAACTCTGTACTCCATTTTATTTAGTTATACAGTTGAAGAAGTTTTTAGGAAACACTGTGACAAAAGGATAAGCTGTTCCCTATGGAGCATTGTTTCCTTTTATTGCAATGGGTCCTTCAAGGTGACTTTTAAAGTGCTTGTTCACAAATGAAACATAGGTCAAAATAAAATGTCGTTAAAAATACAGTTTATGTATAACAGTTTGATTTATATTGAAAAACGCTACTTGACGCAATATGATTTTAAAACTTCTCGAAATATCTATTTGAAAATAATTTCAAACCCGTTGCAACGTTTTTCGATCAGAATACGTATTTGCTCTATTGTATAAAGGCTCTTAATACTGAGATACAAAGTTATTCTGCTACCAATGGCTATTCTTCAGGGGCCCGTTTTACTAAACAGTTTACGCTTAAGATTTGCGTAAGTCTAAAACAACAAGTCCTTTTATTTCAATATTTGGCAAAGCAATATTGCAAAGTAACACATCATTGGAATCGTCTCTCCGAGACGCTTCCAATGACGTGTCACATTGCAATATTGTACTTTCATTGAAGATATTATTCATGTTAATAAATTATGACTTACGCAAACATTTTCCGTAAGTTGTTTAGTAAAACGGGCCCCAGAGCCCTAGCCTAGTACTGGTGGATCCAGGAAAGCTGCTACATAACTGAACACTTGTTGTATATATATATATATATATCTTTCATTCCATTTCCACTGATTACAAGATGTAATTACATGTGACTGAATATCATAAAAAGAATCATAATACACAGTAAGAGTGGGTAATGATCATTGGGATCGTGGATCTAAAAACAGCATATATAAGTCAAAATAATTTCAAATCAACAGATAGAAAACTTTTAGGCACATTCCTTATGTGAAGGTTCTGTGTACACGGATGTTTAAACAACATTTATAAGTATAGATTATTTCAGCAGATGGACAATTTTTCGGTACATTACTTATGTGAAGAGTCTGTATATAAAGATGTTTAAACAACATCTATCAACCTAAATGATTTCAAATCATCAGATAAAGAACATTTGAGCATATTAGTTTGTGAATACTCTGTTAACAATGGTGTTAAAACAACATTTATAAGTCCTAAAGGAATAATTTCAAATCAACAGATAAACAGCTTTTAACCTATTATTTTTGTTAAGATTATGTTACGCAAGACGTTTAAATAACATATACAAGTCAAAGTAATTTCGAGTTTTTACAGATGAACAACAGTTTCGCAGATTAATACGTTTGTGGATGTTCTGTTAACAATAACGTTCAAACAACATCTGTAAGTCAAAATGATTTCAAATCATCAGCGTTAAACATCATACAACCAAGCATTTCGACCGATCCCAAAATGCAATGCTGTGGCAAGCTATTTAGTTTGTAACTAGACAATCAAAAAAGGAGTTGTCATAACAGTTATTGCTAGTGTGCCTATGTTTTTGCTAGTGTTTAGTGATTATTGGTAGATTGAATTATGATAAGTGTCTATTGTGTATTGGATCAAAGGCTGGGGGTGCATAAACAGAATTATTTGCAAATAAATGTAATTATCCATCAATTTGGCAATAGTTAAACCTGTTTTGCATGAGATCAAAAAATACATTCAGAACCTTGTAATGTTGTGAAATTATGTAGCATATTTCGGATTGTGGAATGAAATAAATGGGATTCTCTCAATTGGATCAGATTTGACAACCTTTGTATGTTCTTTTTCTCACAAACACGCATTTCTTTTTTAATATTTCTAGTACATGGTGGTTAAGCGAAACGGCTTCTATACGTAAATGCATCCGTTTCTATCCGTTTGCAAACAAAGAAGAAATTATCATGGACGGGGAAATAGAACAAGATAAAGAAAAAGAGGAGGCAGAACACATTTGTATTTCACGGAAAATTGAGACCAATTTTGTATAACAGTTCCCTTCTCTTATGTCATATAACAGTTTATTTAATCCACGCTAAGGAAGAACAAGTTGGCCACATCCGTGTCCTCCTTTTAAACAATATCATGAAAATACGGTCTTTCATCTGTTTTGTGAGAAAGTACGTACTTTTCCGAAATGCCGTTGGTCGGGACACTAGAAGTCCATGTAGTATAACAAAGGAAATTATAACTGTATTTTTCCTCGATATTCTAAGATGGTTTGATTTGATAACGGGAAGATTTTTTCTTTAAATGTATTTCAATGTTAAAAGATACAAGTTTAAAAAAAGGATAAATCTAAACTGGTTTATTTCATTCACTTCGATAAGACTTTTTACCCACTTCTACATGTATCAACCAGTAGAAACAAAACACTGTACCTTAATGGCTCTTGATGCATTATCTTAACCCTTTACCAAACGCCAATATTCTGACTGTTCCAAATTGAAAAAGTTTTGCAGACGACATTTCAAAGTGTGATGAAATTGGAAAATAATCTTCTGATAGGGCAGAAAACATAGTGAGATAGGAAGACATTGGTCGTCATGAGTAATTTCTTCCTTTCCTACAATGTTTTCTAGAGTCGTTTGCAACAAAGAGTAAAATGTCGTTATTGTTTGGTATTGGGTCGATACATAGCAATCATTCGGGCCAAATGAGGATAAATCAGAAGCTGCAAAGTAAAATCCGTTGTAAACGAAATTCGAACCCAGGGCACTCGGGCTGAATCAGGAAAAAAAAACCATAAGTTGGAGCCGTTAGTCACGGAGTTCAAACCAACGACATCCGTGTTTTGGCACCGTCACTTTGCTTCAGAGTAGCTTTTAACTGTTATCTTTAACAAGGGGCAATTTTTAATTCAATAGTTTATTCAGTAAATTCAGGCCTCCGACTCAGTAAACATAATGCATAAAACATAAAAATATTTTGCTATGAATTTGCGTATGTTTAAAACAGTAACGTCTTGTCTGCTTCAAGTAAAACACGGTTGTCTGCAAGTAGCAAAAAGGTAATGCATTCTTCAGTTTTATGGTTTTCACACTTTGGATTGTGTAGGAGGGGGAGGCGTGTTTTTTTTCCATTCATTCCTTTTATAAAACAATATTTTGTTTAAAATGTCGTATTAAGCTTAATCGTAAAACCTGACAAATGTTTTGAAAAGGGATTATTCCTTGCGTGGCAGCATATTTCTTAACCCATTACCAAACAAACACGACATTTGACCAGTTTATTACAGACGACTCTGGGAAACAGTATGGGAAAAGGAGAAATTGCTCGTAACGAGCAACTTCTCCTTTTCCCACAATGTTTTCTGTCCTATCAGAATGATATTTTTAAATTTCATTCCATTTGAAATGTCGTCTGTAAACTGTTTCAATTTGGGACAGTCGGTCGAAAAGTTGACGTTTGGTAAAGGGTTAAGGGAGTTCAGATTGTATGAAAATAGAAACACACACAACAATCACCTTTTGTCAAAACTCGTTTACAAATAGGATTATGTACATGTCCGTTTGAATTACTACGACGTCTTAGTATAAACCTGTGTCGAGGTATTCAAGAACGGACACGACTAATTCAAGTATTACAAAGGTAAAACCGAGGAGCGATATAGACATGATTTAAATCTGAATGAAATACTTTCCTTCGGAAACGTCGTGAAGAATTCGTCTTGCTCATGTGAAATGTGTCGTCCAGAACCTACTTAAAACACTCAATTAGACCATTGCCCATGCTATTCAAACATGTGTTTCTTATGTCACACACACGCACGAGTATAAGTCATTGTTTTACTTTTGAATTTGTATTCTTAACACAGCAATATAAAGTTGTACTGTTTGTCTAACTTTCTGCACCTTAATCTTGATAGGTAACATAGGCGTAGGAGCCGGGGGGCAGGGGGGGGGGACAGCCCCCCCCCCAATATCCAGACTGGGGGGCCATAGTATACTTTGCCCCCCCCCATATTCACAATGGAAGATGAAGATGGAAAGAAAAAATGAAAGAAATGAAATTTAACAGCAGAATTAAAATAAAAGTGTATTTTGTGCTTTATTTAATACAAATTCGCCTTTTGTTACGAACAATAACCAAAACATTTTGACGTCATCATCGCAAAATTAATGGCAATCTGAATACATCAGGTTTATCCAATGAAATCTCAGCTCACGGAAAGTAGTTTCAACTAACGAAAACAATGATGTAAAACATACTCTAAGCAGTCAGACCATATATTGTATTTAGATATAATTTTATTTTTTAAACGAAATTATAGACGAACTCGTGGCTGTGACAGCATGGTGGCTGTCACTTTGAGTTGTGATCAATACAATATGCTTTCCGCGTGAGATCGAGACTTGGCCAATCCAATTTTCTATTTTTTGTGGTTATTTTGTCTTAACTAAGATACACATTTTCATACACTTTCTTTTAATTCATTTAATGATATTGAATTTGTAGAAGCATTATTAGTCATGAGAAAGTTTAGGAACATTTATTCTTAGACCGGTCTCATCTGAACTAACGTTTGATCAAAGATCTTAAGTCAACCAAAACGCTATCTCAAAGGACATGATATATGCTCAAAAAAGCAACGCCAAGAACACAGTTTATCTATCTTACTTTTTTGAGTGCGATAACCGTAGCTAAGCATAAGTAAGAGTTTGTGCTTAACCCATTACCGAACAATAATGACATTTGACCAGTTTGTTGCAGACAGCTCTGAAAAACATTATGGGAAAAGAAGAATTTGCTCTTAACGAATTCTCCTTTTTCCACAATACTTTCTGCCATATCAGGAGATTATTTTTCAATTTCCTCACATTTTAAAATGTCGTCTACAAACTCGTTCGATTTGGGACTGTCGAGAATTTGGCGTTTGGTAAAGGGTTAACTGAGTGAAGATGCTCCAAAAAGCGACGCCAAGAGCACTATCTTACTCAACTGAGTATGATCAACGTACATGTATCTTAGTATAAGTAAGGGCCTATGTTAAAGTAAAAAGCCCCAACATTTCTAGACAAGTAGGCACAAGGACGTTATTTTCAGTTTTATCTCTTAAGTCATATACAGAAAACGATGCAACATTTCTGGTAATAAAATAAAAAGCTATCTTTTAGAAAAAGGCGTGAAACAATAAAACACATTCAATACAAAACATAAATTCGGTCATGAAAGAATTCGACCCAGTTTTTGGACCCCTCCTTTTTTGGCTCGCTCATATCGACACGATGTAATCCTTAAGTGCAATTTGCAGAACATTGCGATTTGTATGCGCTTGGGTGATTGATTTTATAAGTGATTATCCTAAAGGTATTCGTGGGTGTACACGCACCTTTCTGTACATAGATAAATGTCTATGGATATGTAGCCCATCCTTTGCGATATTAAAGCATGTTCTTCTGAAAACAGCGCATTCCATTTCTGTTTTTTCCTTTTTTACTTTTCAATGCAGGCCTATTGTGGGGTGATTTTAAGTTGTTTAAAGCAGTATTCGATCTTTCTTAATCCCAAGACGTTTGGAGAGGGTAAAAGAAGGTGGTGACGTCGTAACTGGTTAAAGATGATGAAAACTACAATAATAATTACAATAGCAAAAATAACAACAACATCTTCAACAATAACTTCAACAACAACATCAACAAAGACAACATCCACAGTAACAATAATAACACTACACCACCACCACCAACAACATCATCAACAACAACAACAACAGTAAAAACAACAACAATTACTACTACTACTACTATTACTTCTAATGCTGATGAAAATGCTTCATATTCTTTTTTTATCTAAACAAATCGGATACGTATCCTTATTATTACAATATCCATAGCGACGTAACAACATTCGATATGGTTGTTAGACCTAGGGTTCATGAAGAAAGAGCAAGAACAAAAACTACACAGCAACGGCATCCAAAACAACTTCAAACACACCGACCATGGCATAGTTTTCAACCTTTTATTTGAATACGTTGACCTTGCACATAATACGTATCGGCGTTGGTCTACCCTTATCGTTGGTTTATATCTTCACAAGAACGCTCTGACGAAACGACCGACTAAGTGTTACAATGTAAGGTCAGGGTCGCGGGGCATGTCAGGGTCAATACAAATTTTGTTAGCGATATGGCGTCGCACACACGTGAGAAGTACTTCCGGGTCGTAGCCATAAGTGTTTCCGGTAAAAACATTTAGTTTTGCTTGCACTTAAAATGCTGGGTAATTTCTGAAAAATAAGTGTTTGTGTCGCCTGCTTTCCCAAACCTTAAATACCTGCCTGATTTTGATGATGAAAGATACTCAGAGTTGCGCACATGTTCGATTACAGGCCAGCCGCCAATTAACTTGGCCTGGATCTAACCTGCTTACATAAGCATGAAGTCGGTTCCAGCACTTTAAGGGTTAAATGTGTTCTCCATTTGTAATGAAAAGGCTGCCTGACTGCAGATTAAGGCGTACAATGGTACAAATAGGAGTTTTGTTTAGTCTCCTCGATCAATTCCTTAATGTTTTTAGTATTATTCAGTAATGCGGTGAATTCTTAAAAGACATTTCTGAGTCAAAGCTCAAAGAGTTTCCAGTTTTAAGAATTGGTTTGGCTCAAATGTGTTCTCAGTGTCTAATGAAAAAGTAGCACGACTTCAGATTGAAGCGTTTATTATACGAGAAGGTATTTCCCTAATTTCAACCATCAATTCTTTGTTATTTTTCAGAAAGTTTTTAGTCAGGCGATCGATTCCAACCTTCGTGAGTGATTTGGCTGAGGTGTTTTTCGGTCACCGCTTTATACATCGTTTTTACGATTTAAATGTTCGCTATTTCGGCATGGCGGTATAATGAATTTTATTTTTTCTTAGACTGAAAATATGTGGTTGTGACATGGTTTATTTCGCTTTTTAGCCACTGAACTAAAATAGGAAAGGGAATCCCGTGACCAATGCTTACGGTCTTATGTCTAACATATTCTAAATATATATATATAACAGGGTAACGTTTTTCTAAACAATTTTAGGAATATATTTGCGTTAAGTCAAAGCTTATAAACATGGATAATATTCTATATAAATGAACAATATTACAGCGTAACTTGTCATTGAAAGCGTGACGATTTCAATGACATGTGACTTTGCAATATTGCTTTACCCAATATTGAAATAAAAAGGAACGTTGCTTTAAACTTACGCAAATTCTAATCATGAAATGTTTAGTACAACAGTACCAAGAAGCGTCCAATATATGTGCTATGAATTCAGGAGTCGAATACAAATAGACGATTATCGATGCAGATCAGAAATTACATACCACAAAGCTTTAACGTGATTGACTCAATACGCTGATAATTCAAACACCCCCTTTTTTACGTCTGTACTTGTTTCAAGGGATTATTCTATTGCACACGTCACAAAAAGCTTGCATGTTGTATCAAGTGGTTCTATTAGGTTGCCATTACTTTTGTATGATTGGAATTTAGATAATTATCTTTCGGATTACTCTGACCTTTTGTAGACCCCTGTATTTATCCATAAATATTTTTGTTCAAGCTATTGTTGCCCAAAATCGATCTTAACCCTTTACCAAACGCCAAATTTTCAACTGTCCCAAATCGAAAGCGTTTGCAGAAGACATTTCAAAATGTGATGAAATTGGAAAATAATCTTCTGATAGGGTAGAAAACATTGTGGGAAAAGGAGAAATTGCTTGTTAAGAGCAATTTCTCCTTTTACCGCAATGATTTCAAGATTCGTCTGCAACACATTGGTCAAATGTGGTTAGTGTT
Source organism: Cerastoderma edule (assembly GCA_947846245.1). Classification (NCBI taxonomy): domain Eukaryota; kingdom Metazoa; phylum Mollusca; class Bivalvia; order Cardiida; family Cardiidae; genus Cerastoderma; species Cerastoderma edule. Next base: position 20,566,814 of record OX401418.1, on the reverse strand, counting down.
TGGTAATGGGTTAAAGCGTATTCTCGCAGTCTGACAAAAGAGAAACATTTACACATGTAGAACATTGCCGTATTTGCTAATCGACTTTGCGTTTGTTTGCTTATGGGGACTTTAGCTACCAAATCACTGTGACCTTATTTACAGACGGTGTTGTTTGTAATGGTTATATGGTCAAAACGCCGAGTTTGTTATATGGTCAAAATGCCGAGTTTTGTTATATGGTCAAAACGCCGAGTTTGTTATATGGTTAAAACGCCGAGTTTGTTACATGGTCAAAACGCCGAGTTTGTTATATGGTTAAAACGCCGAGTTTGACCCTAAAGGACAAATACTTAGAACGATAACGTATAAGTTGGTCGTTTAAATGACAAAAACATCTGTAGTACATTTAGGGGGGGGGGGGGTCTTGATTAACAAACAAGGTAAAGTTGAACGTGTCAGCGGGCTGGAGAGCTCAGTCGGTAGAGCGTTCGCACGGTGTTTGGCGTAGAGGTCCTTGGCTTGAGTCGCATTATTGCTGTATGCTTTTTTTCAACTCGGTTTCACATCTCGTTAGAACGACTTACTTTCGCGTTTTGACGACCAAGTTATTCGTTATGGGAAAGGATTGATACTTTAGAGATGGTAATTGCGGCCTTAATTAAGTATATTATAGATGTATGTGAACTTGATTATGTACTGTGTACTCGTAAAATAGAATGTATGTTCTGTATGTCGTAATGATATGATACGCCATAATGTGCCTAACCGTCGCGTTATAGCGCATTACTTACTCGTTCTAACGGTGAACCGACTAAGAGCTTAGGTGGTATGGGTCCAATTAGAAAACAACGCTACAACAATACAACAGTACCAAGTTCGAGACATTGGCTTGGCCATCAATTACCCCCAACCCCAGGATTTGAAATGACGTCAATGCAACATCACATATTTGTCTCGTCTTCATACACGTGTGTTCATACAATCGTCTACATACACTTGTGTTCATATACTTGTCTTCATACACTCGTCTTCATGCAATCATCTTCATATACTCATTCCACACACTCGTCTTCATACACCCGTCTTCATACAATCGAATTCATACACTCGTCTTCATACAATCGTCTACATACAATCGCCTTCATACACCCGTCTTCATACAATCGTCTCATATAATCGTCTCCATATAATCGTCTTCATACACTCGTCTTCATACACTTGTGTTCGTACAATCGTCTACATACACTTGTGTTCATACACTTGTCTTCATACACTCGTGTTCATACAATCGTCTTCATACAATCGTCTTCATACAATCGTCTCCATACATCCGTCTTTTATACAGTCGTCTTCATACACTTGTGTTCAGACACACCATTGTGTTCATACTATCGTCTTCATACACGTGTGTTTATACACGTGTGTTTATACACTTGTTTTCATACATCGTCTTCATACAATCGCCTTCATACAATCGCTTTCATACACTTGTTTTCATACATTCGTTTTCATACGATCGTCTTCATACACTCGTCCCCCATATACGTGTCTTCATATACTCGTCTTTATACACTCGTCTCCATACACTCGTCTTCATACACTCGTCTCCATACACTCGTCTTGATACACTCGTCTTCATACAATTGTGTTCACACACTTGTGTTCATACAATCGTCTTCATACAATCGTCTTCATACAATCATCTTCATACAATCGTCTTCATGCATGCGTCTTCATACATGTGTCTTCATACATGTGTCTTCATACATGCGTCTTCATACATATGTCTTCATACAAGCGTCTTCATACATGTGTCTTCATACATGTGTCTTCATACATGTGTCTTCATACATGCGTCTTCATACATGCGTCTTCATACATGCGTCTTCATACATGCGTCTTCATACATGTGTCTTCATACATGTGTCTTCATACATGTGTCTTCATACAAGCGTCTTCATACATGAGTCTTCATACATATGTCTTCATACATGTGTCTTCATACATGCGTCTTCATACATATGGCTTCATACATGCGTCTTCATACATGTGTCTTCATACATGTGTCTTCATACATGTGTCTTCATACATGTGTCTTCATACATGCGTCTTCATACATGCGTCTTCATACATGCGTCTTCATACATGCGTCTTCATACATGTATCTTCATACTTGCGTCTTCATACATGCGTCTTCATACATATGTCTTCATACATGCGTCTTCATACGTGCGTCTTCATACGTGCGTCTTCATACATGCGTCTTCATACATGCGTCTTCATACATGCGTCTTCATACATGCGTCTTCATACATGCGTATTCATACATGCGTCTTCATACATGCGTCTTCATACATGCGTTTTCATAAATGCGTCTTCATACATGCGTCTTCATACATGCGTCTTCATACATGTGTCTTCAAACAAGGGGCCTCCGTGGCCTAGTGGTTAGAGTTTACTTATGTGATACAATTCAGAACTTATTCCCAAACAATTTATATTGAAATATAATATAATATATGAACGCTTGCAAATGGTATGAGAAAACAATGTTCACCAAACCAAATATAAACTTCTCTGATTTCTGATCAATCAATTACTTCGACGCCTTTATATTTATAAACTATAGTTAGATGACTGTTCTTTGTATATAGACTATTTACATTTGATACTTATAGGCCCATGAGGTCGGGTGTAATTAGATTTTGTTTGTTACAACTTTATATTGCTTAAATACATGTCAACTACAATAGAATATACACTTACCTAGTTGAAATATACCTAAATAGGAATACTAGCCTATCATCACATGGGACACCGATTTATACCCATTTTATCAAAAGCGGGGAGCCTTTAAATCAAGTATCAATTATCTAGGGTTGATTTATGTGGTAATGATTAGCGTTGTCTGATTGACATCAATAAAATTATCGTAAGATATCATGATTGTATTGTACGATGTGTCTAATTAAAGAATACAAAGGCTTGAAATATGAATTTTTTGTCACATGCGATTTATCAATTAATACGAGCGGTCACATGTACCAGTAACAAAAAAGTGTATTGTTTTCCCTTGCCTAAACAACAAATTTTCGACTGTCCCAAATTGAAAGAGTTGGCAGACGACATTTCAAAATGTGATGAAAGTGAACAATATTCTTCAGAAAGAGCAGAAAACCGTGTGGGAAAAGGAGAAATTGCTCTTCACGAGCAATTTCACGAGCAATTTCTCCTTTTCCCACAATGATTTATAAAGTCGTCTACAACAAAGTCGTCAAATGTGGTTATTATTTGGGAAAGAGATATACAGTCTGTATATAATACATAATACAGTTTTTGTTTGTTTTGGCACCAGTACCTATGCGAGCGGTAGTCGAATTTTTATGTCCCCCGTAACGACCAAAAAGACAAACGATTGCATGTTTGATTGATATTGGGATTAATTAACCCATAACCCAACTGTTTTTTGATACTTTTGATCTGTTATGATCCATATGACGTTTTTTGTTATGATTTCTCATGGCGTCAGCAATTTTTCAATATGTATAACGATCTCTGGCCTACCATTGGTGAGGAAGAATCCCTAATTTTGACCTACTAGAAACACAATCGGAACTACTCGGGTATTTCCGTGAGCTGTGAAATACATCTCGGATATAAGTGTAGGGTTACAATTTTTCGGGTAAATTTGCCCCTTCGATTAACACCTTTTCCAAGCGTGCAAGTGAAGTAGTTCATTATATAAGAAAGTGTTGGACATCCTTTTAAATCATTTTTTGTTGGTTACTCATACGAAATAGCGAAATCATAAGTTGTGAAATGTATAGGTGTTTCCTTAACCAAATTAAACGACCTTTTAGATTTCACATTTATGATCTATTTTTGTAAACGAACGTGAAGTGACGTCATTCCGCGGGAACCAATTTATCGTCATCCCTATTATTTCAGAGATGGTTTCTATTGGATAAACCCTATGTGTTCAGATTGCTAGACACTTTGGCCGGTTAAGTCAGGTAGAATCTTCTGCATTCGTTGAAAGGTGCTTGTTCACAGATATAAGAAAGGAAACTTAAAAGTTAAAGACTAATTTCTTTGAACGTGACATTTTCTTTCAACTGCTGCTGTGTAATGTTTATTTGTGACTATTGGTAAGTTTAAAGACGTCGATATTGCTACCAAATTTAATGGGTCACAATTCCTAGATTGGAGAGTTTCGATATTTTCTAAAACAGATTCTCTCGGAATGTCAATTTCGTTGTCGTTATATACAGCTGAATACTGTGGTTAAGTATTTATGCTTGGTAAATCAATCATGGTGTTGATTTGGTTGTTAACGGCGATGAAATATATAGAGGATAATCAGTTCCTTTCGATTGATAAAAAAGGGTTTCACGAGAATGGGTTGTTATCAGGTTGAAAAAAACGAGTTCGGAGAACGAGCTTTTTTCAACATGATAACAACCCATTCAAGTGACATAATTTTTGTATCAATCGAAAGGAATTGTTTATTCTATTTATTTCATTCCACTTCATAAAATATATTTGCCAAAATACCCCCATAAGCGCCAAATGGAATATAAAAAGGGAGGAGCAAAGCAGTTAATAACACCCACGACGTCATTGTTGTGTCATATGACGTCATTCACACGTAAAGATACATTTAAGAATACAAAAATTTTAGTGCCGTGTGCAAAAGTGCAGCCATGTATTTTTAAAATATGCAAAGGAATGGTAAAAAAAGTAGATCCGTCAAAACTGATATCATCACTGGTGATGATATGACTTTTTGATATCATCACTATTGACGATATTCACTGTGACAAAATTGAAAATTAATACACTGGGAAATCCCAGTTTTTCACTGATAGGAATATAATAAACCTAAATCTCATGCAAAATATTTTAGGCGGGATTTCAAAAGATTTACGCGTAGATAATTGAACCGTTCATTTTGATTGTAAAGATTAATAAGGATAGCGAGGCACTTTGAAATGAGAATAGAATTTAAGATTCATATATCTGATTTGAACGAGAACGATTTTGCATATAAATGGGTCTTAAACAGCATGTACAATTACATATTTATATATTAACAAAACCTCATAGAAAATTAAAATTGGACATATTGTTGGTTCATGAATACAAATAAGAAAACAAACACTGTGTTCAGGCTTCAATTTACAAAGTCATAACGTGTATCATACGTACAGGCAAGCAACAGCAAGTCAAATGTAGCAGTTTAACACATTACCAAACAATAACGACATTTGACCAGTTTGTTGCAGACGACTCTGGAAAACATTGTGGGAAAAGGGAAAATTGCTCCTAACGAGCAATTTCTCCTTTTCCCTCAATGATTTCTGCCCTATCAGATGGTTATTTTTCAATTTCATCACATCTTGAAATAACGTCTGCAAACTCTTTCAATTTGGGACAGTCGAACATTTGGCGTTTGGTAAAGGGTTAAGCAACTTATCATTACACATGGATACAAGATTCATGAAGATCAATGTATAAATAATTTTGTTAAACCTATCACCCATCTATTTCAACTATATATGAATATAGGTTTTACATCGTTTCGATATAATTTCAGTTATATTTCGATTGCCGGTTCATCATGATGGGGAGAGACCCCAATGTCAGACTGCCTACAAAGGCTGGTAATATTCTTTATGTCAGGTGATGTCAACCACAACTTGCTATAAAATGGTCTCAGTTAGAATGGGACAAAAACGTTTATGTATTAAGATGGAATATCCATAATCCGCCATTTAGAAACTCATTCCTTTGTCGGATTACTTCGGTCTTTCTCGGTATGCATTGATCTGGGTCAGAACCATTCGATTTAATGCGAATGGTTCTGACCCAGACCGATGTACACCGAGGACTTCCGAAGTAAACCGGCAATAGAATTGGTTTAAAAATGGCGGATTATAGGTTATTTGCTTTAAGTGAGAAAATTGTACATTGGAAAAATATTCAGCTACTTAGACCTAGTGGCTTGGTCATTAATTTACTTACATCCAACATTTGGATAGCTCGTCCGAGGATAAATCCTTGACTTGCAACCTTGACTTGCAACCCCGGGGCCTTGCGTTCAATCTTCCTAAATGCCGCCGCCTTCGTTGGAGTACCTTGCATCAGAACCATAACCTAGGACATACTACTCTAGGAAAAGCCGTAACATAACTGAATAAAGCGTTAAATCTATGCAAACACATCCAAATTTGATTTCTGCTGGGTAATCCGTGCTTCCTTTCGCCCATTCATGTGGTTGTGTCCTGCGATAGCGTGGTTTCCATGCTATAAAAAGAATATCTCTGGGCTACCTTGTTGGACCTCAAAGGTTTAAAGGTACTTGTACACAGGAGAGAGAATTCGAATGTCAACATCAAAAGTCGTTGAAACAATATAGTATTTATATTGACGTTTGATAAGTATCTACATTTAATATGTCGATATTATTTAATCCACTATATGATGTCTTGTTGTTTTATTTTAAGCTAATGCTTAGGCTTCAATATCAAACGCCGATTGCATACCATTTTCCATTCACAAAGTATCACCTTGAAGTAAGGCTTTAACAAGACAAAATATCTCCAACTAGGACTTATTCAACATTTATAAAAGGAAAATAGCATAATCATAAGCAATCAACTTTCGTTTATAGTTTCTATGAATTATTGAAAAAGGAAAAGACAATGTCATCGTTTGTAGCCGTCGGTGTCTAGCTGGTAACTTATTAAAACCATTACTATATATTACATATATTACCTTACTTTTGCTTGAGATGTCTTCAGAAATCAATGTACTTGTTTGTCGTTTGCTTTTCCTGGCAGATTTGACTACAAATTCAGATACTTGGGAATCGAGCTACATACACATGTGTATGCGGTCCGCTGAAAATATGACCGTTCTAGTATCAATATGTGGTTATTGAATCGCATGATCAACCAAAACACACACAATTCACTTTCAATGAATCTATCTATTCATTCTTATTGCTGACATATCGCCCTAAACATGAAAATGAAGTTGTTAAATATTGCAAAGCTATACAAATTTTAATTTTAAAAACAATATTGCCCGTCAAATCTATTACAAAATCCCTTTCCATAATACTTATCATGTAATTCGTAGATTCGTTATATTGCCCGGGAGAAATGTTTTTAATTTATTTCAAATTCCGCGTTAATGGTACTTCTTTGACATCCAACCATTAAAGTAATCGATGAATTTAGACAGCAACTAAACAAGTTTACAATGGCTTCGCCATATCATATCTAATAAATCTTGAAATTGCTTTAAGCCCTGAACTAATTGTATAGTCCAGCAACGAATATCGTCCTTTGTTATACAATGCCGTTGTCAAAGAAGTACCATTAACGAGGAATACTTGTAATGAGTCCGTAATATTGAGGCCTACTCTAGAAAGTCGGTATGCGGCTTAACGTCCAAAACATTGCCGTAACAATACACATTCTGTACATTTCGTGTTCATGCCAATGATAAAGGGTTGCCGAGATGTCTGCAATTTGAAATAAATTAAAAACATTTCTCCCGGGCAATATAACGAATCTATGGTGTCACTGATAAGCATTATCTCCATATACCTTAAAGGCATAACTAACGTCCTGTATTAAGATAAGGTGAGACTAATAACATTTGACAAACCGTTAAAAAGCTGCTACTTGAACAAGATTCATTGAACTCCCAATTTTAAAACCTGTTCACGCTCAAATTAAATATTCAACCAGTTTCATAGTAAAACAAGGATAGGGTTTTTGTCTACAATAACGTTTGAAAGTAGATAAATTCGATGTAGTTTATGGAGTTTATTTGGCATTCTATGTAAACGAAAACAACCCAGTATAAGTTAGACATTTTATTAAAGGACAACAAACAGTCATATAATACAATTTAAATATGACGCCATTTCTGACTAGAAAGGATTGTTCATTACTGTCGACAACAGGCGCTACGATAATTTTCTTCGTTTGTTGTTGTTGATTTTATTTGTTTGGAATGTTTAGACGTTTTCAATTGGGTTTCAGTAATGTTGGGGAGATGGTTTGCTTATTCATATTGCTAGATGCAAATTCTTTACATCATGGGAAACGACAACGTGACTGGTCATAGAACACTTAACAATTAAATGGAATGATTGCCAGTGGAATGGGGTCAAACCTTTTTTCTAAATGGAACATAGAACTACTCGAGATTTCTAAATGGCTGGAATCCGTACTAAGCCGTATAAGTTATCTTACATATAGTGATTTTGTGTCCTTTTAATATGATCGATGGATACAATATTGAATATTTTCGAGATTTGGCTATTATTGATATCCATTGTATCCATTCATAGCATTGATATAATTGAAATGATATTGAAAACGTCGATTAACACAAATCAGATCCAAACTAATTAACCTTTCTAAATACAGACGACGTTAGACGTCAATGTACAGTTAAGTTTAAACTTATCTATTTTACATCGATTGTGAAGTTTGAAGCTTATTAAATGTAGTTTCCATGACTACTTCCTGGATAATACACCAGTACCCGCGCAGATGTGTGACTAGTCCCGGCAATTTTTTTCACCTCGCCTAATAGGAATCGAACCCGGACCCCTCGGTACAAGAGACCCATGCTCTATTTTAGCACCGCTGTCGCCCACGACAATAATTAGATACAGAGTATGATGTTGATCTGATAGAACATAGTACCGAGAGGGCACGATTTATTGGAGCAATTGTCCCTTATCCACCAATAGTCTAAAGAGTCAAAATCAGCGGATCGTGTGGAAACACGTGTTGCCACAAACACGCATACACACAACCACAACAACAGCAACAACAATTGATAACAAGTATATATTCGCCAAATTTTGGATTTCATTATTCATAAACATTGTGGTAATTGCAGTGAACAAAAGGAAGTGCTCTTAGTTTCTTTTGTCCATTTTTGTCACGATGTTTCCAGATATCTATCTACTTTTGATACGTGCTCAGGCCCATAAAAAAGTTTACAAGACAGTATAATCGTTTTCTGTACCAAATCCAACAATTCTTGCCTGTTCCGTTTGACAGGAAAGACAATGGTCCAGTTAGCTGAAGAATTATCCATTGAGGTTTAATCCAGCTTGTTAATCCATAAGATTATTTAACCGAAGTATTATATCAAACATCCCAGTACGTACAAATTTATCGATCTATAAGGTAGAATACCCATAATCCGCCATTTTGGTACTAATTCCTTCGTCTAATTAATTCGGTCGTTCTTGGTATATAGCGGTCTGAGCCGAATTCATTCGTATAAGAGCTTATAGTTCCGGCCTCAACCGGTGTATACCGAAGACGACCGAAGTAACCACACGAAAGAATATGATTCAAAATGGCGGATTACTAGTACAGTATGTGTATTCTATTTAATACTGATAAGAAAATTATTACTCCAATTTACTAAAAAACAAAATTTTCTAGTTACTACAGACATGCATTTAAAGTAAGAAGTAGTTACTCTTCTATAGAATAAGTAAAACACAAACGTTTCAGGGTTTATATTAAGTTTATCTAAGTCTCAAACAAACAACAACATAGACAAAAACAAATGATCTATCAAAATGCGAGAAAAAGCACCATCATTATAATTGCCTGTGTACAAAAACCATTGGCTTGCTCTGTGTTTACCATTGCAGTATCGAACACACTTAAAGCGCGACTTGGTTATTTTGTTGTCTTTTTGTATCACAGTATAAGCCATCGTTCCTTGCTTTTTAAAATATCAATGTTGTCGCAGCATGGCTTAATCCTACTCTTTACGTCATGCAGACGACACTTTTATAACCCGATGCAGACAACTTTAGAACAGTGTTCTAAACATGTGAAAATACCTTTCAGTTCTGCTGCTGTAATATGTGATATGCGGATAGATTGGAAAAGCATTTTGGCAAAAGCTAACTTGCTTGTGACAAGCAATTTCTCCTTTTACCACAGTGCTTTTTGAAACTCGTCTGCTGCAAGACGCAACATGTAGCGTTAGTAAGTAATGTACTAAAGTAGTGGTACTTTTCCGCCGTCACGATGATGCCTTGCAACCACATTCCAATCAATTTTAGAAGCCATCGCTACCATTGCGTTCGGTGCGGTCCGTGTTAAAACATGGCAGTCGTCTCGTAAGTAGGTAAAGCTGCTTTGTACCGTTTTACTAAATATTTTATGCTTAAACTTTGCGTAAGTTCAAAACAATAATCCCTCTTATTTCAATATTAAGCTAAGCAATATTTCACAATAACACATCATTGAAATCGCCTCTTATAGACGGTTCCAATGATGTAACGCATTGTAATCTTTTGCTTTCACCTAAGGTAGGATCTATGCTCATCAGTTTTGACTTACGCAAATATTTTCCTTAACCCATTACCAAACAATAACGACATTTGCCCAGTGTGTTGCAGACCATTCTGGAAAACATTGTGGTAAAAATGAAATTGCTCTTATCAAGCAATTTCTCCTTTTCCCACAATGTTTTCTGTCCAATCAAAAGATTCTTTATCAATATTATCACATTTGGAAATGTTTTCTGCAAACCCTTTTAGTTAAGGACAGTCGAAGATTTGGCGTTTGATAAAGGGTTAAGTTGTATTATAAAACGGTAACTTGCTCTTCAATCATCTCTGACAGTTCTCAAAGACAAAAGTTCTTCAGCAAACATTATATGAGAAAGTATACATATCTCGGCCAGATTTCTGGCTTGGCAGTTCTCAAATAGTCCGGCAACCATTATCTTAGAAAATATACATATCTCGGTCATGTTTCTGGCTTAGTACTTCTCAAAGGCTCTGCAAACATCATCTAAGAAAATAAACATATCTCGACCAGATGTCTGGCTTGGCAGTTCTCAAAGTCTCCGGCAAACATAATCTTAGAAAATATACATATATTGGCCAGGTTTCTGTCTTGGCAGTTCTCAAAGACGACTCCGGCAAACCTAATATGAGAAAATATTTATATATTTGCCAGATTTCTGGATGGGTAGTTCTCAAAGACGCAAACGAACATCATCTAAGAAAATAAACATATTTCGGCCATGTTCGTGGCTTGATAGTTCTCAAAGATTCCGGCAAACCTAATCTGAGAAAGTATTCATAACTCGACCTGATCTGGTTTGATAGTTCTCAAAGAGTCGAGCAAACATCATCTAAGAAAAAAACCGTATCTCGGCCATGTTTCTGTGTTGGTAGTTCTCAAAGATTCCGGCAGAGTTGATCTGAGAAAGTAGACATAACTCGGTCCGATTTCTGGCTTGGCAGTTCTCAAAGACTCAAGCAAACATCATCTAAAAAATAAACATTTCTCGGCCATGTTTCTGGCTTGGCAGTTCTCAAAGACTCCGGCAAACAGCATCTAAGAAAACAAACATATCCAGGTCATGTTTCTGGCTTCGCAGTTCTCAAAGACAAAGTTCTTCAGCAAACATCATCTAAGAAAATAAACACATCTCCGCCAGATTTCTAGCTTGCCAGTTCTCAAAGACTCCGAAAAACTCTTTTTTGAGAAAGTATACATTTCTGGATTGGCACTTCTCACAGAGTCAAGCAAACGTTATCTAAGAAAATAAACATATCTCGGCCATGTTTCTGACGTACCATTCCCAATGAGAACTTGATTTCCGAACACATCCATATACGGCAAGAATCCGAAACGCCTGAAGAATGTTATAACCCACTGAGCCTTGCCTCTGGAAGTTAAAGCCACCTGGACTATCCGAACGTCTTTACGCTTAAAAAAGTGCTTTGAACCGGCCAGAATCGAGTCTAGACCCGCTCTAATATCCAGCTTCACGAACACGGGTTTGCCATTAAACGCGTCAGTAAGATCATTCATTGTGATGGTGTTGACTTTGATACGTTTACTCTGCCTTTCCGGTGCTACCTCGGAACCTTGAAGGAAGCTGTCTAACACGATCGGGTTCCGTATAGATGGGAGAACGAAATTTGTGGTTTCGTGTTTGTTGGATAGTTTATTCCATATCATCAACGCGTTGTTGATGATTGAGCCGACTAGTAGAGAGCGCGTTATCTGTCTTAAACGTCTGTAATTTGCGTCCAGGCAGAGAGTCCTGTTGTTTACCTTGGACGCTGCGATACAATACACCCCTGAGCGCGTCCCGATGTCAATAAACCTCATTTCCGGGTTGGATTTTAGCACCTTTATCATGTCCTCCACCTGTGTCCTCTCGTCAATTCCCTCTTTACTGTAATACTCCGACGTATCATTCTTAATGGAGTTGAAACTGCATAAGGGCGTCCGTTCCCCCATCACCAAAAACTTGCAGCTCTCCATCAGCGTGATGCCGAACCAGAAATTGCTTCTGTCCATTATTCGCACACAATTCCCTCTCGATCTCAATGAGTCGGAAGGCACGATGCCCGGGAAGCAAGGAAACCCCTGGAAATCGTTCACCGGGTCCAGGGGTAAATACGGACGCAGCTGGCTGATCTGCACTATTCCCATCATTACTGGATCCCGGTTCAGATCCCTAACGCACGCAGACGCGTAGGTGACGAGAACCAGACAGACCAGGTAGCAAAGTACACGGATGTGGCCGCCATTTCTGCGCCACCAGACTCGGCACTTGCCCCGAAATGTGTCAATCCGAATGTACGCATAGTCCGTAAACGCTCTCAGTTGTAAGAGATTCATCGCGTTTAAGGTAAAGTGTGTATGAAAACGTTGGTGGTTAAAGTACAGCGGTTTTTATCGACTTTTGGTTTGCTTGAAATATATACGAGTCACGTGTCAAAAAGTACACACACATGCGCATGCTTGCACCCCTGCGACATTTCACTATTTACAATACACTCTTAACCTCGCACTGTATTCTCTTCCATTTCGTTAATTTCGCAACTGGCGCCTTTAGAAACTATCTTCAAGTTACTGAAATACACCGAAGCTCGTTTTACTTTTCAAGAGCCAAATCGTATGACAAACAGCAGTTAGAACATAGCAACTAAAGAAAGTCCTTTGTTTGGTGACGATTATTGATCAAATCACCATTTAACGTTTGAATACTACAGAGCGCAATCGGCGATATACTTGTAGTCCCTTTCGATAAAACATACTCCTTACACAGGTTAGCAGATCTGTTCTACTACCTACACTTCATTGTGTTGACTAAAGGTAAAGCATTGTGTTATACCATAATGGACCATAAATACCATAAAAACATAATAGGAATTAAACCCAGTCGCCAAAGCGGCTTAACGCTTTATTAGATTCTAACCTTTCAAAAGAACTTTCACTGTACGATTTCAGAAACATTCGAGAAAAAGACAAAAATGACAACTCAAGCGATGTCTTCATTAGTCGCAATTTGCCCTTCAATGGTACATTTTAAACAGACAATATGAATACCTGTCGGTCGCTGTAATATCCAATTTGGATCAGTCATAAAACTTTGTATAAGGAAATAGGGGTAAAGAATAAGAGATTAACCAACACTTGTATAAAATTTTAAGTGGGCTACAAATCCCAGGCAGTCCTTCGAACGACGTAATAGTACCACAAATATGTTGGTGTTTAGTGGGCTTTTATACAACCCCCTTCTCCTTCCTGGTATGGACATCGCGACAGGTTCAATTTGAAAGGACAGGGAAAGATACTTATAAAGGTTGAACCTATACGAGTTTTGGAAGAAATCATTATGCCAAATGGATAAATTGCTCAAGATAAGCGATATATCCTTTCGTCACATTGGTTTTTAAAGATGAGAGGGGACAGCGGTTTAGGAGTACAGCGTTGGCCTCGGGAGCCGGGGCTGTGAATTCGAATCCCGTAAGTAGCGGGACCAACACTGCGACCTTTCATTAATCCACATTTGGCGCAAGTACTGGTTATGAATCGAGAGTGCTATGTCTACGGTGAAAGAGCTTGTTTCACAGTCGATGTACAAAAAAACAAGTTTAAAGTCAATTATTTACGAATAATTCAAAATGTTACATTTAACATAAATTGTATGAATAATTTAGATTGATATTTGAATATAAGTTGCTAGTTCTGTCCAATTTGAAAAGTTGTTTGCAAGCACTAGTATACGTGTAACCGTTTTTGACTTGTTACGCTCTGTTCATATTTGTATAATCGACCCCGCGTCAAGTTAGCAAATCATAATTGGAAAACTTATGAAATTTTGAAATAAGTTAACAATCCGATTTTAACTGCATCACAATCGATTCTTTGCAAACAATCAGCAAAGCTATTTTCGTTGAGCAGAATCGTTCAAATCTATATCGGCTTTTAGCAAACATACAACAATAGTTGAACGTAACAGGAGTGTCAAAATCCATTTTTATTGCAAATACCTGAGATATTACAAATTAGTGTCAATAATCTTTAAACTACCTGCAGGTATCGACTGGTAAGAGAATACCCATAATCCACCATTTGGAATCTCCTTCCTTGCTTGGATTACTTCTGTCGTTCTCGTTGTTCATCGGTCGGAACCGGAATTACTCGGTTTTGATGCGAATAATTCCGATCGGGACCGGGATTGGATGCGGACAATTCCAGCTTAGACCGATGTTTACCGAGAACGACAGAAGAAGTCCGAAAGTGGTGGATTATGGGTATTCTACTTTCAAGTTATTCCGTCATTTGGAATCCTTCGAATGCTTCAATGACACCCACGTGCATCATAATGAAATAATAACTCATTAGACAAGATATCTTATGTTGACTTGTTCCAGGGGTATTGAGTAAGGAAGATACCCATCGGTGCTTTAGGAGATCGCTTTTGAGCCGGAAATGGCAAAACATGTGTAACTTAGCTTCCTTTGACGTGATATAAACCCTGACATAAAAATCAGACTGTTGAATAATAACATTGGAGTTCCTGATTCGAGCCCCGTTGGTGTCGTTGATATTCTTTTAAACACGTTATAAGGCTTTAATTATCCACTGATTTGTAACAGACGTTTATCAAAATTTCAATTTCAAATCATTTTGACCAATACTTACGTGGAGGAAACTAAGTATCACGACCAATAGTAAATTTGAATCGGCAAACGTTCATCTCAAAGGACAGTGTGCTCTTTCAGTTCATTCCTTTACCAGGCAGATTTCTGCCTGGTAGAGTTGTACCATACCGGTGTGTATATTCGATAGACGAGAGACCGGTTCCCAGTCTATGAGCAATACGAGAATTCTGCCTGGTAGATTTGTAACATACCGGTGTCTATATTCGATAGATGAGAGACCGGTTCCCAGTCTATGAGCAATACGAAATTTCTGCCTGGTAGATTCGTACCATACCTGTGTCTATATTCGATAGATGAGAGACCGGTTCCCAGTTTATGAGCAGTACGAGATTTCTGCCTGGTAGATTTGTACCATACCGGTGTCTATATTCGACAGATGAGAGACCGGTTCCCAGTCTATGAGCAATACGAGAATTCTGCCTGGTAGATTCGTACCATACCAGTGTCTATATTCGATAGATGAGAGACCGGTTCCCAGTCTATGAGTCATACGAGATTTCTGCCTGGTAGATTCGTACCATATCTGTGTCTATATTCGATAGATGAGAGACCGGTTCCCAGTCTATGAGTCATACGAGATTTCTGCCTGGTAGAGTTGTACCATACCTGTGTCTAAATTCGATAGATGAGAGACCGGTTCCCAGTCTATGAGCAGTACGAGATTTCTGCCTGGTAGATTCGTACCATACCTGTGTCTAAATTCGATAGATGAGAGACCGGTTCCCAGTCTATGAGCAGTACGAGATTTCTGCCTGGTAGATTCGTACCATACCGGTGTCTAAATTCGATAGATGAGAGACCGGTTCCCAGTCTATAAGCAGTACAAGATTTCTGCCTGGTAGATTCGTACCATACCTGTGTCTAAATTCGATAGATGAGAGACCGGTTCCCAGTCTATGAGCAGTACGAGATTTCTGCCTGGTAGAGTTGTACCATACCGGTGTCTATATTCGATAGATGAGAGACCGGTTCCCAGTCTATGAGCAATACGAGAATTCTGCCTGGTATATTCGTAACATACCGGTGTCTAAATTCGATAGATGAGAGACCGGTTCCCAGTCTATAAGCAGTACAAGATTTCTGCCTTGTAGATTCGTACCATACCGGTGTCTATATTCGATAGATGAGAGACCGGTTCCCAGTCTATGACAATCAAGATTTCTGCCTGGTAGATTCGTACCATACCGGTGTCTATATTCGATAGATGAGAGACCGGTTCCCAGTCTATGAGTCATACGAGATTTCTGTCTGGTAGATTCGTACCATACCGGTGTCTATATTCGATAGATGAGAGACCGGTTCCCAGTCTATGACAATCAAGATTTCTGCCTGATAGATTCGTACCATACCGGTGTCTATATTCAATAGATGAGAGACCGGTTCCCAGTCTATGAGTCATACGAGATTTCTGCCTGGTAGATTCGTACCATACCGGTGTCTATATTCGATAGATGAGATACCGGTTCCCAGTCTATGAGCAGTACGAGAGTTCTGCCTAGTAGATTCGTACCATACCGGTGTCTATATTCGATAGATGAGAGACCGGTTCCCAGTCTATGAGCAATACGAGATTTCTGCCTGGTAGATTCGTACCATACCTGTGTCTAAATTCGATAGATGAGAGACCGGTTCCCAGTCTATGAGCAATACGAGATTTCTGCCTGGTAGATTCGTACCATACCTATGTCTAAATTCGATAGATGAGAGACCGGTTCCCAGTCTATAAGCAGTACGAGATTTCTGCCTGGTAGATTCGTACCATACCTGTGTCTAAATTCGATAGATGAGAGACCGGTTCCCAGTCTATGAGCAGTACGAGATTTCTGCCTGGTAGAGTTGTACCATACCGGTGTCTATATTCGATAGATGAGAGACCGGTTCCCAGTCTATGAGCAGTACGAGATTTCTGCCTGGTATATTCGTAACATACCGGTGTCTAAATTCGATAGATGAGAGACCGGTTCCCAGTCTATAAGCAGTACAAGATTTCTGCCTGGTAGATTCGTATCATACCGGTGTCTATATTCGATAGATGAGAGACCGGTTCCCAGTCTATGACAATCAAGAATTCTGCCTGGTAGATTCGTACCATACCGGTGTCTATATTCGATAGATGAGAGACCGGTTCCCAGTCTATGAGTCATACGAGATTTCTGTCTGGTAGATTCGTACCATACCGGTGTCTATATTCGATAGATGAGAGACCGGTTCCAAGTCTATGACAATCAAGATTTCTGCCTGGTAGATTCGTACCATACCGGTGTCTATATTCAATAGATGAGAGACCGGTTCCCAGTCTATGAGTCATACGAGATTTCTGCCTGGTAGATTCGTACCATACCGGTGTCTATATTCGATAGATGAGATACCGGTTCCCAGTCTATGAGCAGTACGAGATTTCTGCCTAGTAGATTCGTACCATACCGGTGTCTATATTCGATAGATGAGAGACCGGTTCCCAGTCTATGAGCAATACGAGATTTCTGCCTGGTAGATTCGTACCATACCGGTGTCTATATTCGATAGATGAGAGACCGGTTCCCAGTCTATGAGCAATACGAGATTTCTGCCTGGAAGATTTGTACCATACCGGTGTCTATATTCGATAGCTGAGAGACCGGTTCCCAGTCTATGAGCAATACGACATTTCTGCCTGGTAGATTCGTACCATACCGGTGTCTATATTCGATAGATGAGAGACCGGTTCCCAGTCTATGAGCAATACGAGATTTCTGCCTGGTAGATTTGTACCATACCGGTGTCTATATTCGATAGATGAGAGACCGGTTCCCAGTCTATGAGCAATACGAGATTTCTGCCTGGTAGATTTGTAACTTACCGGTGTCTATATTCGATAGATGAGAGACCGGTTCCCAGTCTATGAGCAGTACGAGATTTCTGCCTGGTAGATTTGTACCATACCGGTGTCTATATTCGATAGATGAGAGACCGGTTCCCAGTCTATGAGCAATACGAGATTTCTGCCTGGTAGATTCGTACCATACCGGTGTCTATATTCGATAGAGGAGATACCGGTTCCCAGTCTATAAGCAATACGAGAATTCTGCCTGGTCGATTCGTACCATACCGGTGTCTATATTCGATAGATGGGAGACCGGTTCCCAGTCTATGAGCAATACGCGATTTCTGCCTGGTAGATTTGTACCATACCAGTGTCTATATTCGAGAGATGAGAGACCGGTTCCCAGTCTATGAGCAATACGAGATTTCTGCCTGGTAGATTTGTAACATACCGGTGTCTATATTCGATAGATGAGAGACCGGTTCCCAGTCTATGAGCAATACGAAATTTCTGCTTGGTAGATTCGTACCATACCGGTGTCTATATTCGATAGATGAGATACCGGTTCCCAGTCTATGAGCAATACGAGATTTCTGCCTGGTAGATTTGTACCATACCGGTGTCTATATTCGATAGATGAGAGACCGGTTCCCAGTTTAGAAATATCTACGTCATGATCATTCGGACTTGTAAAGTCCCTTGAATATGCCTAGCGTAGAATTTAGACAATACACCCTTCCTTTAGCTTTACCTTTTTTCGTCTTACGAAGAAATTCATCGTCATAAGCTTTTTTTAGAAGAGGCCGCAGAGTACGTTTTGGGTTCAAGCAGTTATGTGCAACTGTCAAGTTTTAGACTGTTAGTTGAAACCCCGTTCTCACTAATCATTGATTAGATAAAACGTCTTACATACACTCGCGGAGCACAACTGAAGAAGCAGCTTTCCATAATATCATAACACCAGCCTTCTAGAGTCCTGCGTGATCTATTGGTTAAGAAGGCAGACTTAGAACTCGGAGATCCCGTGCTCGAACCCAACGTACACCTCTTGTTTCGTTGGAGTGACCTTGGCAACTAACTTCAGAGCCCTAGCCTAGGACTGGCGTTTTAAGGTATGCCGTTACATAACCGCAAAATTGTTGATACGACGTTTTATCCTGTTAGTGGAAAACCCGTAGGCGATCTTACTTGTTCTGACACAGTCCATCTAATGAGGCCGCTTTCCGTAATACATGTACCGTCACAGATGTTGAATGCAAAACTATAATAAGTGCTTCATGTTTATGAAGCATTTATTAAACATAGTCTTGCATTGAACCCTAGATCAATGAGTCTGAAGCTTTCTATTTGGTTATGATGGATATTGGAGATCGGGTTAACCCTTTCTCAAACACCAAATTTTCGACTGTCCCAAATTGAAAGAGTTTGCAGACGACATTTCAAAATGTGATGAAATTGAACAATATTCTTCAGAAAGAGCAGAAACCTTGTGGTAAAAGGAAAAATTGCTCGTTACGTGCAATTTCTCCTTTTCTCACAATGTTTTCTGAAGTTGTCTGCAACAAAGTCGTCAAAAGTCGTTATTGTTTGAGATCGGGTTAAAACTCGTGTTTGAGTCTCTATTTGCTCTGTTAGATCGGTTACGACATTTGAACAGCCCGTAGCTCTTGAGACTATTATTTTAAGCATTTGGGGGTCGAGCCGCGGTAGTTACTGGTCACAATGTGTTTGCACAACCCTTGATTAAACACACGGAAGTATTGACATTCGAATCTATTCAATAATTTGTTTAAAAAGGGGATTAATCTCTGATCTTTCATTGGAATTCTTTCTTGGCGCATCTTGCAGCAGATGAATCGACCAACCACCATGCCAAATCGAGAAGTTTGCTAAATTTTTGACGCAATCGTTTTTTTGAAAATATTACGAAGTAAAAAATGCTCCGGGAAGTATTGACTTCTGCTTTTTGTTAGATTATGCCTTTAGAACCATAGACAGACATACAGTTATGACGTTCATGTACAGAACCATCATAAATATTGGTGAGCTGTTGTGACAAACACAGAACAATCCCGTATCCAACAAACCATCTATAAGTCCCAATTTGTTCCTACCAAGTCCTACAAAGAAAGTGCCCCGATTTTTTTTTTCTTCAATGGTCGCTATTATCAAGCAGTCATTTTGAACCATGCACAAAGGTCAATTAAGGCAGTGAACTATACAGTGCTGCGTAAATACGTGGGTGTCCCTCCTTTACGTACCTCATAAGATATATCAAACATTTATTATTTGCATTGCACAAACATCATAACGTCCAATTACAAACATAACATGCTTTAACTAGGTAAAAGGAGTTTAGCTTCAATTTCTGCGAATAGTGTAGATTCACTAATGCCGTTACGTGCTCTTTACCTTTCGTTGTCATCTGGTCATGGTCTTCAATGCATACATGTTTCTAAACACTTAGGTCATATTTTACAATCTATAAGAGACGAACCGTCCTTGCTTTAGACAAGTGCCTTGCCTTGTAACAATTTCTTCATTGTGAAGTGTGATTGTTATGGTTTTATTTCAACGTTTTGGATGCAGTACACTTTGGAACTAAAGTCTTAGAAGTATCAAAAAATGGAATTGAGAAGTACAATTTATTCTACCACAAAATCTATGGATTATTTCAATAGACTTCTGTCATCAAACGATGCTTGAGAAGCTGCGAGAATTGTATGGCAGATAATTAATTTGTAATTATTGTTGTTTTGTTGTAGAATTAACATCTCATTGTTTGGTATGTGCTGATGTAGTGATGAAATGTTTCAGGCCTTCCGTTTCAACAAAGGCTTTTTGTATTATGCCCGTTTATGTATCATACATGTGAGGGTTTACTTGTATAATTGGCCGGACGCCTAAATACTAGGAATACAGATCATCGTATTGTTTTGTATTGTCTTACCCCCAGGAAGCCCATTTGGAAAATGAACCATCATTCATATAACGTATTGATAGCGAAAATGCAATGTTCGAAAATTAATGGTACGAATGCATTTGAGTGAATTGGTTCCCGGTCGTTGTGTATAAATTTACGATGATGCCGGTTTACAGTTGGTCCTAGTGATCTAGACGCAGATATTCCATTCTACACAGTTACGGCTTGGATCATCCGAGTTAGACTAAAATCAAAATTTGAATGATTACACTTGAGTTTTCTTGAGCATGTATCGTTCATTGAATAATAAGACACCAACGGTTCGTTCTGATGCTTAATTAAATACATTGATGGGCTTGGTTAATTGGATAACTGTTTAAAGAGAGCATCAGGTAGTGAAAGAGTCCTCAAGGGTCTTTTTTCGATGCTTCGATACTGAATCAATAATTGTCCTTCATGTTTTTTCAAGCATCATCGATTTCGAAATACGACCTTCCGAAATGGGATTCTTTATGAGATGTTGTTTTCTCTTATGTTGGATATCATATAAAGTGGTTGCGTGCTAAAAAGGTATATATTTACCTAAAGAAAAAACGTATGCCCGAAGCTAGTAAATGAATTGAATCGAGTGAAACAGTGTTTTGTGTCGTCGGCTTTCAAAACCTCAAATATCTGCTTTATTTTCATGTGAAAGGATACTCAGAGTAGCAACCAGGTTGGATTACAGGTCAGCCGCCAATTTACTTGGCGGCTGGCCTTGATCTAACCTGTTTGCATATGCATGAAGCCGGTTCCAGCACTGTAAAGGTTAAGCCCACATGGAATATTCAGCCAACCTTCTGGGAAGTCAATGCACGGCTTTTATAAGTCCTTCATCAGTGTGAAAGACTTACACGAGTCTTGGTTTGATCCTATGTCATTCTCAAATCAATGCCAATAACTAAATTGACCCGTATTGTATACAATTCTAAATGAAATCCATTGGCGATCCATTTCATGCGAAATGACTTCAGACCCACTGCCATGGTATACGTTCGCTTAGTTTAAACATATTTTATTAAAAGATCATACCATCAGTATCTACATATCAAACAATTTAGTGAAACGGATCGGAACGTAAGCTTAAATCTTACAAAGCTAATACGTTGGCTTGGTCGGGTCACGAAAAGAAACTTAAGTAAAGGTATGCGTGCAAAGTTCCCTGGGTGCACGATTGAAGTAGAAAACATCGAGTGTTACAAACGTGCGTTGTAAGTTATACCCATCCTAGGGCAATCTGCTGGTTAAACACGTGGCAAATGTTTACGATCCTAAAGTCCGTGCAAGATGGCGACACCATAAGTACATTTGCTTTTTTCACCTACTTTTGCCAATGTTATCCAAAATATGTATCCTGGTCCTGTAAGTTTATGGTAACCCACGATTTACAACGGCGTTACGTCTAAAAGTCGGCACAGGCATAGCAGTCGATGGGCGCGAATGTCCAAACATTAATTTCTGGGCCGAGTTTGGTTTTCATGGGTCGGAACAGCAATATGCCAAATGCAATAAGTCGGGATTTGCCCGTAACTGGTACATTTAAAGTAACTGCTTTATTTATGTGCTGGACCTCAAGATTCCATCCTTGAAGTACGCAATACGTATACAATTTATCTCGAATGGTTCATTTAACCCTTTCCCAAACAATAACAATATTTGACCACTTTGTTGCATATGGCTTTCGAAAACATTGTGGGAAAAGGAGAAATTGCTCGTTACGAGCAATCCTTCCTTTTTCCACAATGTTTTCTGCCCTATAAGACGATCATTTTCCAATGAAAGATCAGAGATTCAGGGACCTCCGTATTTCATCCTTAGAGAATGCAATAAATAGGAACCTCGGTATTTCATTCTTGAAGAATGCAATAAGTAGGGACGTCGGCATTTCATTTCTTACGAACAATGTCCGCAACGAAGCACAGCGAGAAAACTCCACTTTGGATTTTATGCCCCCTGTGAGGATTCGATCCCGGTTCTCCCATGTGACAGTCCAAGACATAACCACAAGTAAAAAGTCGGCTCAGTAACGCAGAGGTTTCATCTTGTCCTGATTGATTGTTGCTATGTTGTCGAGAGTGAGGCGGCTACGTAACACACACGCTCTTATAGAAGTCATCATTTATGATGACATGTAACCAATGTCGACTTGTAAGTCCATTTCGGACAAATTAATGGCTCAATGGCCAATCCCGGACGAGCCCCCATCTTACGAACAATGTCCGCAACGAAGCATAGCTAGAAGAATCCACTTTGGATTTTAAGTCCCCTGTGAGGATTCGATCCCGGTTCTCCCGGGTGACAGTCCAAAACATAACCACTGAGCAAACGAGTCGGCTCAGTAACGCAGAGGTTACATCTTGTCCTGATTGATTGTTGCTATGCTGTAGAGAGTGAGGTGGCTACGTAACAAATTATTGAAGAATGCGATAAGTAGGGACCTCGGTATTTCATCCTTGAAGAATGCAATAAGTATAGGTTTGACCTTCAATGGTACATTTAAAAGAATTGCATTCTATATACCGTATACCTGAAATAATGCAATAAGTAGGGATTTGACTTCTGATGGTACATCTAAAAGAATCGAGGTTAAGTTGCATTTAAATTAATACTTTAGGGTAAAAACCTCAAGTTTTCATACTTCAAAGAAAGGATTAAGTAGGGATTTGACATTTAATGGAGCGTCTTAAGGAATTGCATTCTTAAGAATTGGAACATCGAGCTTCCATCCTTGAAGAATCCAACAAGTAGGGATTTGACATTTAATGGTGTATTGGAAAAAAATGCATTACTTAAAGTTTGGACCTCAGGGTTGCATCTATGAAGAAAACATTAGTAGACCGGAAATGGTACATTTAAACAAAGTGGTCTTTTGGGTTAAAGCCTCAATCGTGCATCCAAGAAAAATGCGATAAGACCTATGTAGGGGATGCTGCATTTGGGTATACAACTAAGCGTCCGGCAGTTCCATGTAGGAAAACAGCAAGAAGCGATGTGACCTTAAAAATATGTTTGACAAAATTGTGTCATTCAGGATCGTTACCCCAGTGTTACATCCTTAAGGTAGAATACCCATGATTTGCAATTTCGAAACTCATTCGTACGTCGGATGACTTCGGTCATTCTCGAAGTATATTGGTCAGAGCCGAAACTTTTCGTTTTTAACCGAAAGGTTCCGGCCCAGACCTGTGTATACCGATAACGTTCGAAGTAATCCGACGACAGAATGTTATTCAAAATGGCGGATTAGGAGTAATCTTCCTTAAAGAATTCAGCAAGTAGGAATGAGACATTGAGGATTGTCTCCATCAAAATACTGTCCTTTAGGGTAGTCTGAAGATCCAGATGTTACAGCTTGGATCATCAGAATTACATTTAGGGTTGATACTTCAAGGCTGTATCATTGAACAAACTGGTCCCGCTAGCTAACGGCTTCACTATGTTCAACAAGATAGACAACGGGCAGCTTATACATTCTGGGGGATTTGATTTGAACATTCACAAATACGACAATAACAACAATAAATCACGGCTGTTTCTCACGAATAATTGATTTGTGATTTTTCAAAGCAGACAGCCCTTTATCAGACTTTAATTATCCACTGATTTATATCAAATGTTTTTCAAAATTTCAATTTAACATAATTTTGAACAATATTTCCGCGAAGGGAACTTCGTTTCACGGCAAACCGTTAGTTTGAACCCATAAACTTTTGCTCTTTTCACTCCTTTCGTTACCAGCCAGATTTCTGTAAGGTAGATTTGTACCATATCCGTCTCTATAGTCGATAGATGAGAGACCGGTTCCCAGTCTTTATCATTGAAGTTCATTACATATGTGTTCTATTTACAGGGTTATTTTAGATTTGTGTCCTCCAGGATTTGGTTTTTTTTATTGTTCCGTCCATGGGCAACGAAACATTTTGGGTGCAATAGATGAATGAAATATGAAAACTTTATGAAGAATAACAAAGTAACTCTTATTGTAAGTACATGTAATTGTTTTATTAAGAGAATGAAAATAAAAATGTGTTATCTAATATAAATACGCATTTTCAGCACATACTGTTAAATCAAGTAAAATAACTTAAAACTAACTATTACTCAACAACTTCAACTTGGCCAGTTTTACATATTTCTTAATATAGATGTAAGCTATATTTACGGGTAAGCAGGTAGTAAGTATATAGGCCTTACTATTTTTAGAAACACGTTAACATGGCCAGTTTGAAGTTGCTGAACTATATACTATCGATTAATGTTATGAATCAATGTCAAATAAATCCAAACTTGTTACACGTGTTGATGATATACCTTTGTCGAAAAGAAAGTAAGCCAGCTCCAACTACAGCTGTACTTGTTTGACCCAATGAAATAATATAACCTTTGGATGAAATAACAACGCGATGTATTCAGTAAAATCAATGTTGCTTTACCCCTCGAATGCTGGGTAATTTCAAATATCTGCTCAATTTTTATGAATAAAGATACTCAGAGTAGCAAACAGGTTAGATCACAGGCTAGCCGCCAATTTAATTGGCGGCTGGCTTGGATCCAACCTGTTTGCATAAGCAAAAAGTCACTTCCAGCTCTATAAGGGTTAATTCCGATGGCTTTTTATTAAAAAAAATATACCTGACCATGTGTCCATAGATTTGTATAAATATCATACATGTATAAGCTTCATGTTGTGACAGAATGTGGTTTCGTGGCTTTCGAAGGGAATCACATCTCTTGTTAAAAATTAATAAATAAATAAATAAATAATCTAAATATTAAATGTAGTTTATCTTTATAGGTCTACCACAACCAAATTACTTTGGTATAAATTGTCTCCCACGTGCTATTACTTTTGTACAACTTCATAGTTATCATTATGTTCTCATGTGCCAGTTTACTGATTTGAGAAAATAGATAGAAGTATGTTGAATTGAGTATAGCATCGATGACCTTCATTGATGAAAAGGTAAATAAATAAATAACCATTTTACGTGGCGGCTGGCATGAATCCAACCTGTTTGCGTACGCACGAAGTATGTGCCAGCACTTTAAGGGTTTATTCTGATGTCTTTCATAAATGTTATGTTTGCCTTCAAGGTACTTTATTGCCATACAAATATGACCAGTGGAGTGAAGCCCAAAAACTAAATGATAATCCGTCGAATGTAGGTTTCAGGTTCGAAATGAAATGATTGATATCTACATTTATAGTATACTACCGTGACTAGGTATCCATAAAAGATCATAAAGATGAATAAGGAAATTTTGATTTTAAGAACATCATCGAATTCTTATTAGCTTTAAATCATAAAAGGAATTAAAAGAATGTCACTGAAGCTATCATGGCTATTCGTTTTGAACGATATCAATGATTTTAAAAACACCAATTATTTAGGATGATTAATGTATAATAACTGATTGGCTATACTAATTGGCTGTGAATTATATTGTATTGACATATCGTTAATAAGAAACGATGAAAAGTCTTCGTCTTACCATTGAGAAATTAAAAATGAATACCGTGGCATTCTTTGAAACCTTCTCGTGGTACAACTGTAAACAGCTTGATGCGAATTATGTTTTGATACTTTCATTGAAACATTCCAATTATCTATACTCCCTTTAACCCTTTACCAAACGCCAAATTTTCGACTGTCCTAAATTGAACGAGTTTGCAGACGACATGTCAAAATGTGATGAACTTTATTGATAAACAATCTTCTGATAGCGCAGAAAATATTGTGGGAAAAGGAGAAATTGCTCATTAGGAGCAATTTCTCCTTTTCCCACAATATTTTCCTGAGTCATCTGCAACAAACTGGTCGACTGTCGTTATTGTTTGATAAAGGATTAACCTTTACCCCATACATGTACCTAACGTTGTGTCATCAACTTAAAAATTTAAGAATCGTTGTGACAAATTGATAAATTGCTCCGATTGAACAAAGTATCATTTGTCAAGATGTTTTTCACTCCATACGATGACTTAGAAAGCTTTTTTATTTTACCCTATGTTATTAAAATGCTATGTTCTATCGTTTGATATTGCTTTCATCTTGGGCAAGTTATATACTGCCATATTGCCAAATGAGTAAAATGAACGAACACTTACAGTAAACTCATGACATGTCACGATGGCAAGATGACATTATGTATCATAAAGATAGAAAATGCGGGGAGGGGGAATCACGTGACCAATATTACGATATTTTGTCCGGACTTAGATTAGATGAAATGGCCGCGCCCATGACGGAATTGGTATTTTGGCTTTTTTTCAATACCTTTGCCAATGATAGTCACATGGTGTACACCGCATGAGTTGACCATCAATTTTCTTGTTCTGACGGTTTAACACATGCTTTATAAGGGCGTATAATACTTGGTAGAGAAATCATGTGGAGTATATCATGTGGCTATCATTGGCAAAAGAATGTGAAAAAACAAAATTACCTGTGTCGCGCCCATCTTGTTCCGACAAAACGCCGTAAACATTGGTCACGTGATTTCCCTGCGGTACAACTAATGCAAGTTTTCGAGGTATTTCAGGTTTATAATCGCAGATAAAATTTGCAAAGTTGTCATGTTGGCCGTCTCTTGTATGCGGTTTTGCGTCTAATACATTACAAACAAGTTTAACATCCTCGACTTACTTATCATACGAACCGTCTTACGACCAATGTCCGTGACGAAGCATAGCTAGACAAATCAACTTAGGATTTATAGTCCCCTGTTGGGATTCGATCAAGGTCCGCCAGGCAAGAGTCCAAGACCATAATATATGAGCTTAAGAGACGAATCCGCAATGCAGTTGTTAGATCTTGTTCTCATTGCTTGTCGCTATGATGTAGAGAGTGTTACGGACAGGTAACAATCGCCACTCATCTTCGCTAAGCTGAACCAGGGGTCATTCGGAACACCTCGGTCATTTCTTCAAAATAAAGTTTATCTACCGACGTGTGACGGGGATTGCCGACTATATACGATTTGATAAGGGGTGTCATCCGTTGACCATTTTAACTTTAAGGAAATATATATTGCGCGGCCACCTATTAATGTTATCAAACTCAAGCATGGGAACAGCACCAAACGCGTCGCCAAACGGCAAGAACTGGAACTGTCGAAAGAAATCTATGACGGCATAACGGTTGTTAATGGCAGTCAATGCAATCTGAACGATGCGCACATCTTCCTGCGCAAAGAACTGTTTCGATCCACCAAGGACCGCTTCTAAATCGTCTCCCATGTCTATTTTCATAAACACCGGCCGCCCACCAAAAGCACCGTGTAGATCGTCTAACGTTATTGAATCAATATCTATTTTGAAGTCACGCTCTCTATGCTTCCTTCTTGAGTCCCCTAATGCCTCATTCAACAGGATCGGATCCTGGACCGCTGGAATCCGGAAGTTGACCGTTTCGTGTTTGTTGGATAATTTATTCCAGATCATTAAAGCGTTGTTGATGAGGCCACCGAAGAAGAGCGAACGCGTGATTTGTTTCAGGTGTCTAAAATTGGCGTCCAAACAGAGCACCTGTTTGTTGACTTTTGACGCCGCGATACAATACACCCCCGTGCGCGTTCCGATGTCAATAAACCTCATTTCCGGGTTGGATTTTAGCACCTTTATCATGTCCTCCACCTGTCTCCTCTCGCCAACGCCTTCATGACTGTAATAGTCCGACGTGTCATTCTTCACAGAGTTATAACTGCATATGGGCGTTCGTTCTCCCATTCGTAAATACTTACAGCTTTCGTCGATTGAAATAAAAATCCTGAAATTAGAACGGTCCATTATCCTAACACACTTCCCTCTGGCCGCAAGCGTGGGCGATGGCGGGAGACCCGGGAAGCACGGAAACCCGACGAAGTCGTCGACGGCGTTCTTCCGGAAGTCCAGTTTCATTCGACACTGCTCAACTCTGAAAAGCCGCGTCTCGTCATTTGTAAGGCCCCGTATGCTGACCGCTGCATACGTAACGAACATTAGACTAAACACATAACACAGTATACGTAATACACGTCCGGAGAAACACTGCCTCTGCAAAGTGCCGCATTTCCCGCGTAAAGGACCCGTCCGGATATACGTATAGTCCGATAATGCCCTCAGTCGGACAAGCGTCGATTCGTATCTACCGATGGTGCCGTTTTTGTAGACGTTGTTGTTTGTGTTGTTGTTGTTTTTGAATGCCGCAAACATACTTTCTTTTTTATCCAAGCACCTACTTATGATTGTTATACACTTTGTCAACCATGAGTTGTATATGCAACAGTTGAAATGCAATATTCTTCTACGTATGATTTACGAACTTAGGGTAAGCACGTTTAACTACACGTATATGTTCCCTCTCCACTCCTATCTCTCTTAAAGCAGTCGTATCGGTTGATACATATGATGAATAATTTAATCGTTTTATAAGTCAAGTCCGATCTGGATTTACCAATCATACGGACGTTAATAATCCTTCTAATACGCCACAATCAAGTGACGATATGTAGTTACCTTTTCCTATATGCTGATAAACCACATCACAGTGGAGATGTAGCTATTTTTCGCCTGTCTTTGATAAAATACTCCGAAATCAAACTAAATGTTTAGCAAGCGATATATAGGGTAAATTGTACACGTGTAAACAACTTTTTAGCGTATTGATAAATCCCCAAAACGACAGGAAATTACTTGCTATTGGTGTAGTCCGGGTAACGGGATTGTTTATATTCGTGTATCTTCAAAACAGGACACCGGTCGAATTATCCACACGTGTTATAGACGTTTCTTCATACCCATCCCCAAAACGCGAGTTATATACCAGTATATATGTTAGAATATGTCATTAAATGTTTACACTACGTCCTCAATATCGTGATTTTATATTCGAAGTTAATAAACGTCGATAAATGAAACCGATTCACTTAATAGGCTACTCAAGCCTGTCAAAATTCACTACACTCAAATACTCGAGTCAGTAGCACCACGTTTGAAATTTAACACCACATCTGTTTTGCAAGTAAGACTGCCACGCTTGGAAGACTCGTTTACCTATATCTAATCCATGCACAATTTCACCATTGCACTAACACCGACATGACCATTGTAAAACCGTCTCGCTTAAAAAAAGATCACACTTTTATCTTCTTTGCCACCCAGAAATATCCAATACAATCATACATCACTTTTAGAATTTCTCACTCATAAAACAACTACCATTTCTAAAGTCACTTATCTATGCTTAACATTTCGTATATTAATCCAGTCCTCCAATAGTCCTGTTATATTCAAATATCAAAATCACCACTCCAGTTTTTGACACGAATTACGAATACTAAAAGCATCGGCAGTTCATTACGATCGTTAAGAGGTATTTCGACTCCAATTCAAATAACCCATCACGAAAACGCCTCTATTTTTAACTAGACTCGCTCTGACTGTTTAACAGCACCCAGAACGACGTTGGTTTACAAAAAAAAACAATTAAACATCAAATTCTATCTCGCACGATACACAGCCGATCGTGACAATACGGACATCGGTTTCGATATATCCATTGCTGTAAATCTACAGAACCTGCGTTCGTTTCTCGATATCCCAATACGTTGTTGTAGGCATTATTATCATATTAAACCATGGGCTACGCGGATTAAATGCGGATTAACCCTTTATTCGTGAATATAACGTTAAGTATATTTGCTGCAGTTTCGTGGGAGTGACCTTTGGCAAGTCACTTTGACAGAGCCCTTGCCTAGATCTGGTGAATCCAGGAGAGCCGATTCATAACTGAACAAAAGTTTATAATACGGGGATAAACACCAGGAATTATCCAATAGCAACCAATTTGATAGTTTATTAAGCAATAAAATAAAGGGAACTTATTCTAAGAAGTTTGCTAAAAAGTAGTTTTTTGGCATTATGGAGGTGGGAGGAGAACAGACCGTGTCGAGTCATAGAGACCAACCCAAGAAACGATAGGTTATTTGTGAAGCACGTTATATTTCATTCACAAGGGACAGAACTTAAAAGGACAATCTCACAGATTTGGATTTAATCTTTTGAAATAGATTATCTTTCACCGATAAAATGACATTTTAGATTCCTATGATAACACAAGGCTAGATAGTTGACAGCTTCCTAACTCCGTTTATAACTATACATTAACGATATAGCTCATTTGTATTGCGGATATTGCAAACCGTTTAAACGTGTTGAATTGGTAAACAAAAAGCTATTTCTGGATATCATTGTCATAAGGATCGATGGAAACATTTAACCATCTTGTCACGTGATGTTAGAAAAGGGCACGAGAAGGAGTTCCTGTGTTTATTTATAAATCGGTTATCTTATAGAAACCCTTACTAAAGACTAACTTTACATTAGTTAACGACACCCTGGGGTTTCAACAACTAAGAAGTAAAGAAATTGAAAATAAAATGTCTTTGGTTCAGTGAGAATAATGGTCAATAACAAATTTTCAAGTTTATTACCCTAATAGCACAAATCTCTCAGTTGGTACATTTAAACTGAGTTGAAATGAAATTTCTGTTCAGTTTGTGTATTGGTCAAACGGAGCCCAGGGCTTAGTTATAAAAATGTATTATATCGGTATTGATGTTTTATAACAAAGCATTAATTTCCCCTTCGCTTGAGATAATAATCAGGTTACCTGATTTAAAACAGGTATAAAAGCGACAGCCGTCATCAAAGATTACATAAACAAACCACATGTTTGGTAGAAATCACAGCGACAGAAAGATGAATTGCCTATTTGTGAGCAATTCATCCTTTTGTTGCAATGGTTTCAGAATTCATAATAACCAAGCCACCTGACTTAATATGAAAGCGACGGTAGGCAACAGACATAATATGAAGAAACTGCATATTGGTTAGAATTCATTGTACAAAAGGAGGAATTATTGAGAGCAATTCATCCTTCTGTCACAATGGTTTCGGAATTCTCAAATCAAGAGCAAAAATGCGTCAAAATAAAGTGGAACAAAGTAAAGGATTGTAATATGTGAAATGCCAAAACGGCAAGCGAACATAAACGACTAATATGGCTATGGGGCAAACACTTAACGACAATGGATTCAAAACAGGGTTCAGATTCAGATCGTTTATTGCTTTTCAGGCCTACGGCCCATACACAAGATATATACACATAATAACATTTCTAAAAAGTGAGTTAAGTGACCCATAAATATTTAACAAGCTGAGTTAGACTTTAAGGAACATGTAGGAAATGCAGTGTCCTGCGTGGCACAATGGTTAAAATGGCTGACTCAGAACTCGAGAGATCACGGGTTTGAGCCCCACCGACACCTTTGGTTTCATGGGGTGACCTTTGCCAAGTCACTTCAGAGACCTAGCCTAGTACAGGTGGGTCCAGTAAAGCCGTTACAAAACTGAAAACGTGGTGATACGGCGTTAAACACCATACAATTGCAAATCAAATTAGTATGACAAAATGAAAGATTGCTTGTAACGAGTCGACGTGCTAAAAAGAAAATAAAGAAAACGAGGATGTTCGCAAACTAAGAGCTCGGTAGTTTCGTCAACATTATTGAATCATCTCGTTCTTCATTTCTAATTGAGTTCTAACTCCATTTCCAATCATTGTCGCTTATTGATCGCCAGCCAGAAGGCGGCGATCATATTTGTAGAAGCTTTTGGTTAGTGCATATGGGGAAAGGGATACTATATTGAATTTTGTTTCCATTATTTTGAAAATAATTCATAACAGAGGCTTTTATCTTATTACTTCTATACCTTTCCTACTTTTTTCATTGTTTCAAAAAATGTTTAAAGTTTGATTTTGTCTTCTTAAAAGGTTTTATTAAGAGAATTAGTTTAAAATAAGATCTATTTCTAACAATAACAGGTCATTTTCAGCTTAGTTAGCCTAAAAATCGGTATTCTTTATCAATAACATGTTACCGAGTGCCAGTCCAATGTGTAAACTCGTCTGACGAGGTATTTTAGACTTGCTCTATGACAAATATTCCAAAACCCTATATTTTATAACGTAATCTACGAGGTGGCAGTCAAACAATTTGACCAATGAAAAGCGTCTGCAGGTGCTCGTATCTTCTCAACTGTCAAATCACTTTTGTTAAAAGACCGACCCTGTTTATTCCCTCAAACATTTTTTTTATCCGCTTAAGCATTGATTGTATATAGTTGTTTATGATTAAATGATAATTAATATATGCAGCGATTCAGTCTTTAGTCCATCGCCTATAAATTCCATTTTGATCGACGAATATAACAAAGAAAACGATAGGTGTTACGGTCTTCGAGCCGATGAAAAAGCGGGTTTCAGCCTTTAGGCAGAATTATCGACATTCTATCCTTTAACTCGCCTACTTTCTTTCGGTAAAGATACATTTCACAATCAGAAAGTATTTATACAGATCCTTTTAATGTTATATTGTTAAAAGCAAAAAGATAATCACTAAAACACTTCGATCTTTTTCTATGCGATTCGTCCCATATTACGTTCGAACCGTTCATTTAATTTTAGGTCACTTGGTGCGATAATTTCAACAACAAGCCTTTATGTGATGCGAAAACTGTGTTTTAATAATGACAGTAGCAAAATATCTGTAAAATGCTAAGATTTGGTCTTTTTGTAGTTCAAATTAGGTCAACATAGAATGTCCCACGTCCAACTCTCTCTTAAAAGTGTTATATGTAATCGTTTGTTTAGGCAGAAATACAAATGTGTCTTCCATGCGAAGTTGGTGCACATCACTTTACATGATGAAACATTCAAAAAGGCTTGGATTGGTCGGTGCTTATAAAGAAATTTTCACTTAAATGTTGTAGTTTGCTATTAGTGGTGCCTCAAAGATGTTAAGTAATACGTAGACAGTTTGTTAATTGCTTTTCTCTTGCAATGGTTTCATCTAACCAATATTGCAATTGAAATATTGTCTTCATATCTTATAAATGCTACCTGCTTTAAGCTTCCTCGTTCTTTAGAATTGAACATGAGCAAACAAGATTGTTGCCTTTTCCCCTACATTATTCCATGTTTATATACATTAATAACATTTTAAAAAGAATTTCATATTAGATATACGTTATCTTCAGTAATTTGTCATACATTGTTCAACCTTTCGTTAATACTATATTAATACTGAAAACATAGTAGGGTGCTACTAAGATTATGATTAAATTGATTGTTTTATATAAAAAAAAAAAAGGATAGAGTGTGAAAATAATGGGAGAAAATGTGCTTCGTTGTAACGAATTTCTCATTCCGTCACAATGATTTCCCAAACCGTCATAAAAATTACAAGTTTCGGGTCTATCATTTTAATGATAGTTGGTAGTCATTTAAAGAAAATGATTAATGGTGCAGCTTCCATGAACATTTTCATTGTTTAAGTTTTTTTTGTATATGATAATTTAATTATCCAATTTGTAAGCATACACTGACACCAATTACAAAGTATGACAAATAATATACAGACATTACTTGTATTGAACATTTTTTTCTTTTGCCTCCTCAATAGATTCTAGCTTCTGCTGCAAGTGTATTATCGTGTGTTCGTTTGACATCTGTCTTCCAAATTCAATATCTTTAAACAAGCAGTTTCCAATACATATTTTGTGTTGGCAAACAATGAAAACAATTACAGACAACTTTCATAAAAGTTTAGAAAGACTCAATTTCTATATGGGTATGCTGGTTAAATTCTTCTGTTGCATATTTCTTAACTCATTTGATCATACTGAAATTAGATAGTTTTCCAAATTGAAAACACCTGCACAAAATTAATATTGTGAAATTTGGAAGAAGCCATATTGATAAACGGTAAAGATAAGTATTAAAATCCATGTCTTGTTTTGTTACAATGTCTTTAAAGTTGCTGGTTTCATAATGTCTTGTGCAATTGTTTTCATTAGCCGAGTAACAGGCTCTTTCTAATGGGTTTGAATGACTAAATAGGTTTGTACGTATAATAAATAAATTTCAATTCTATTCCTTTCATGTTTTGTTGGATGTTTTGTTAAGAAGAAAAATCAAAATACTTTTTGCGGGCGACTTTGAGGCTTGCACCAATTTTCTCTTGTTTCACATGTAATTGCTCAGCTTCGGCGCGAGTACTGGTTATCTATCTAGGAAGCAGAATCGAGAGTGATTAATCTAGGTTTAAAAAACTTGTTTCACAATCGATGTAAATAAATAAGTTTAACAATTAGTATGAGAGGCACATGTAAGATATACGTGCAATCCACTTGCAAAGCAAATGCAATATTTTAAAATGTCTTTCTTGGCTATCATTGGAAATATGGCGTACTAAGCGATACGCTTTTATCAAGGCTTAGACTTCGGTATCCATATTCTTTGCAACCATGTTGAACTGTTTGTATATTTATCTAAACTTTGTTTGTGTTTGCCCCACAAAATGTATTTGTACGTTTAGGTCAATAAAACCTATTTCGATAACAGGAACACATAGTTCACATTAGGTTTACCCTTTTCGACATTTATTCTTCAAGTCATATCGTAAAGATTATTGAATCGATGATTCATTTGAAGTTGGACGTTGATTAAAATATTAATGGATTATGCACCGGCAGAATGAAATACAGTGTAAAAAATCAATGTGACACAACTGAAATAAATATTGGTTATATAAATGGTTTCTTTTGTTGTTGTTGTTTTCAGAATGGGTTCGTCCCATTTAAAAGGATAACTTTTTTTTCATTTATTGATAAGTGTCGGTCTCTGTTGATATCCAAGTTTGAATATAAATTAAAGGTCGATACAATTGTTTGATCTCCTAGACGGAATAAAAGAAATAATTTAATAATTATACCATTCGTCTATCGGTGTCTGTGTTAAATGCATTATTGCACGTAAGTGTTCTCTACTCTTTTGAATTTGCTCAACGACAAATGCAGGCAACTTTATACAACCAGTTGGCTAAAGCAAACAGCCTTGAACGCGTCTTTGAGTCAACAAAAAGATGGCCTTCGAAGATTGGTGAATCGAGTTTTGATTTGAAGATAGCACCCTAGGGGGGGTAGGGCTACATGTCCTCAATGGCCTCCGTGGTTAGGATATAGAAAATGCAATAACATTGCCCCTCCCTGCGTGGGTTAAATCCCGGGGACGGCATTTGTGTTTTCAAAAAAAGGAGTCTCCCGACTGACTTACGGTATGTCAATGGTTCTATCCTGCTTAACCAGCCTTTATGGGCAGTTGACTATGGGGGTCTTCCTCAATCGTTAAGAGTCGGGTATCGCAACATGACTGAAATAAACTTGACGTGATGTAAAATCCATATAAATAAAACAAAAGATATAGATCAAAGACCAGTACCTATGGGCAGTTGACTATGGGGGTCTTCCTCAATCTTTAAGAGTCGGGTATCGCAACATAACTGTAATAAACTTGACGTGATGTAAAATCCATATAAATAAAACAAAAGATATAGATCAAAGACCAGTACCTATGGGCAGTTGACTATGGGGTCTTCCTCAATCTTTAAGAGTCGGGTATCGCAACATAACTGAAATAAACTTGACGTGATGTAAAATCCATATAAATAAAACAAAAGATATAGATCAAAGACCAGTACCTATGGGCAGTTGACTATGGGGGTCTTCCTCAATCGTTAAGAGTCGGGTATCGCAACATAACTGAAATAAACTTGACGTGATGTAAAATCCATATAAATAAAACAAAAGATATAGATCAAAGACCAGTACCTATGGGCAGTTGAGTATGGGGTCTTCCTCAATCGTTAAGAGTCGGGTATCGCAACATAACTGAAATAAACTTGACGTGATGTAAAATCCATATAAATAAAACAAAAGATATAGATCAAAGACCAGTACCTATGGGCAGTTGACTATGGGGGTCTTCCTCAATCTTTAAGAATCGGAATCGCAACACAGCTGAAATAGTTTTGACGTCATGCAAAACCCATAGAAATCGAAAGCCACATAAATCAAAAACCGGTTGAGTATGGGGACTCCATCATTAAGAGTCGGGGATCCCAGCATAACTGAAATGGTTTTGAAGTGATGTTAAACCCATATCAATCAAAAACCATATAAATAAAAGAAATCACCCGTTCTGAGGCACGACATCATTTCGGACGTATAACTGCTTACGGCTTTTGTAGAGGTTTCCGAAACGCGATCGGATTACTCTGCAAACTTCTAAGCATTCGTATTTCTGGACTACTTCCGAGGAATAACGCATGTGCCATACCCGAATCACAATGCCCTTCTCTCAACGTTGATGGATGCCTACAAGCGAAAATAACCAGTTGCAATGAATTTTATAAGCAAACTAGTTAAACCTGAAAATGCTGGTTAGTTTTCTTTTAAAATATATTTTTTGTCGTTTGCTGTCTGCTTACTTTTGATGAAGAAAGATACTCAGAGTAGCAAACAGGTTATGCGACAGGCCAGTCGTAAATATACTTGGCGGCCGGCCTAAATATTACCTGTTTGCATAAGCCTGAAGTCGGTGAAAACACTATAAGGGTTAGTTAGTGTATGCAAACACTCGGGTTAATGCATTCACTCATTCATTCGGGTATGAGGAAGTTGCATGTTATTCATATCATAAATGACAAGCAACGATGAAAAGATTAGATAGAACAAACATTGGACACAAAATAAAAAATGAAGATACTATTTATAGAAAAGGGTTGGGCGGAGCCAGGTTATTCATAGCTTAGGTACTAACCAATTACCAAACAATAACGACATTTGACCTGTTTGTTGCAGACGACTCTGGAAAATAGTGTTGAAAAAGGAGAAATTGCTCATAAGGAGCAATTCCTCCTTTTCCCACACAATGTTTTCCTCCCTATCAAAAGATTTTTTTCAATTTCATTACATTTTATAATGTTGTCTGCAAACTGTAACAATTTGGAACAGTCGAAAGTTTGGTGATTGGTAAAGGGTTAAGGTTTGAAGTACGAACCAATACTTGTTTATAAATATGATGTGCTTGTCTACATAGTATGCATGCATATTTCGATAAATGTTGCGTTTGAAATCAAAGATTTCTGACTTAACCCATTTCCAAAACAATAATGACATTTACCCACTTTGGTAAAGACTACTCTGGAAAACATTGTGGGAAAAGGAGAATATGCTTGTGAGGAGCAATTTTTCCTTTTCCCACAATAGCTTCTCCACTCTCAAAAGATTATTTTTTAATTTCTTCACATTTTGAAATGTAGTATGCAAACTGTTCCGAATTGGGACGGTCGAAAATGTGGCGTTTGGTAAAGGGTTAAGAATCAAAATGTATAAATAACGTTTATGTATTTCACTTAAAAATGTATCAGTCTACATGACCATTAATGCAGGAATCTATTAAGTCAATCAGACGATGAACGTTTTGGATCGTATGTGTTGAAATTCGCATTATACTATGTTAAACACTCTGGCTAGATTCATCTACATGTACTTAGCTGATAACCAGGCACTTATATTTCGTCTTCAAAAGGTTTAATTATCTTTTGAAAATGTATCATATGCCATGTGCTTTTCAGCTTATACATAATTATGTCCTTATATCATTCTTTGACAGTAATTAACTGAAATGTTTGCATTAATCATCTTTTGAAAATGTATCACATGGCGGGTACTCTTCAGCGAACATATAAGTCCTTATATTGTCATTTGACATGAAGTAAATGTAATGTATGGATATTGAGTTGACATACGTAAGGATTTGACAGACTTTAATAAAAATATTGTCTAACTCAATGCTCCAATCGAATGCCTCGCCACACCTCATATCTTTTACAAAGCGTGTTTGTTTTTCGCCTTAAGGAGTTAAATCTTTTTTTCTTCGCCCTCCTTTACTCATAGCAGAGGTCAATGTTAAGTATCAATTGAACGTGCTTCTACAAAGCGCTATCGAATGAACGGGTTGCTTCTTGTTAAATTACGGTTTCAGTTAAAGGGAGCGCATGACATGTGCTGACATAAATTAGAAATTGATCAACAAAGAATAATGGAGAAAGAATCTTAGAAATAAGCGTCAGTCATAAGTTTAAGCAATATAAAAGCCACATAATTTTTATACTTAAAAAAAAAAAAAAAAAAAAAAAAAAAAAAGATGAAAGGCTTAACAAATAATCAGAAATAATAACACACAAAAGAATATCTGATAATCTTAATCTTGATAAATGCAATATGTTTAGTATATAATGAGGTAAGCATCCATAAGCATGCATTTCTTAAATTCCTTTCCATCCAATCTGCTGTCTCCAAACCTGGATGTACGCGCTTGCGAGTGTCCTCCTTGGATATGTGGGTGTGGGTGTGTGTGTGTGTGGGGGTCATTTTGTCTTTTTTTGGTACGGTTGGGTCTGTTCGTATGTGTGTTCTTGGTTGTGAGTGTGTGCGTGCTTGTAAGATTTCTTACGCCCACACGTGCACTGATGTATGAACAAATTTGATTACATTAACTGTAGATCTGTATTTGTGTATCGCGTCAATTCCTTTCCTTTCATTTTTCTGATTTGGTTGGTGTTTTTATTCGAATGCATTATACGTGAATATACAACTCTTCAGAAAATAAAGGAAATAAGGTTCATATCGCAAACCAAGCAACAAATCAACCAAAAGAAAGCTTACCATTTTCTTAACACAAAAATTGACCAACTACTCAACATACAGCTTACCAATTCAATTCAAACAACTTTTATTCGCTCACGTCTGAATTTATATGACATATGAGTATAGTAATACAATGCTATTACATTCATTCACATAAACAATAGTAATGCATAATATAAGTTGTAAAGAAACAGAACTATGTTAAATAGAAGAGACAGGGATTGGATGGGCTATGCGCTATACCAACCAGCTCCCAAATAATAAACCAATTAGTCTACCATCAAATAAATCAAACAGCCTTCAGCCAACGTTTTACCTAGAAGCCAAGAACTAACCAAAGAACAATCTACCAACTACAAACCAAATAGTCAACAGCCAGCCAACCAACCTACCAGTCGTTCTAGTTTCACATCGGTCGTGTCTCGGAACTTTTCGGTGAAAAAATAAACTTCAGTCGTTCTAGTTTCACATCGGTCGTGTCTCGGAACTTTTCGGTGAAAAAATAAACTTCAGTCGTTCTAGTTTCGCATCGGTCGTGTCGCGGAACTTTTCGGTGAAAAAATAAACTTCAGTCGTTCTAGTTTCACATCGGTCGTGTCGCGGAACTTTTCGGTGAAAAAATTAACTTCAGTCGTTCTAGTTTCACATCGGTCGTGTCGCGGAACTTTTCGGTGAAAAAATAAACTTCAGTCGTTCTAGTTTCACATCGGTCGTGTCGCGGAACTTTTCGGTGAAAAAATAATAGTTACGGCTCAGACTGATGTATACCAGTAACGACTGATGTAATCCGACGAAAGAAAGGGATTCAAATATCGGATTATGGGTATTCTACCTTAATCCGAACACCAGTTCATAATACATGTATTTGACTTCCTTTTTAATCGAATATAATCCTTTGTACAAACTGATCATTTCTTAATCCAGTGTTAATCAAACGCTAAACACATTTGGCTTTTTGAAAGCATTAAAAACGACCGAAAGGTAGCAAGATCTGCTATATATTTTAACTAGTTCTATTATATGTACTAGTTACACAGCGCGTGACTTGGGCCTTAAGACATATTTTTCAATTATTCTTATTTCTATCCAGATTTTGTATGACCTAATATAGCAAAGCAACGACGTCCGTCTGTTCATACGAGTGGAATTCTTCTACTGCCCGAAAAAGGACGTTTGAAAGATTTTAACAAGAATAAAGCTTTAAAGCTACTTGTTTACAAAGGAAGAAGAGTTCAAAGACAAAACAAAATGTCGAAAACACAATGATATGTATCCTTCGACACGTCTTTTAGAGTGTCTCGGAGAGACGATTCCATTGATGTGTTACCTTGCAATATTACTTAGCTCAGTATTCAAATAAGAGCAGGTATTGTTTTGAACTACCATCATTAATTCTTATCTCCCACTTTTTTAATTTGTCATGGGTTGTCAGCCCTGAAAACTGGTACAATTGATTTTCAATTGTATTCTATGGTAAAATGAGGATTTCTTCTTGAAATCTTTATCAGAATCATGTAATGCATCTGTCTACAAAGAGTCTCTTCTCATAACCAAAGGTGATTGTCATTATGACAGGAAGATAGAAATTCCCATAGGATTTAAAATTAACTTTTGCATTGATTATCTTTCCTAATTGAGATTAAGATGGAAAAGTTTCTCGCTAAAACCTTTTGATTTGAAGATCCTCAGTGTGACAAAGTTCCATAAAGTTGCAACCGTTCACTGTTGAGATAATTATGCAGAATTCCTATTTAGGGTAATAATCCTTAAACCATAACCTCCTAAGACGAGAATCCACAACTCCGCGCAGGAATACTTCCATTTATTACACTACAGTACAGTACCGCACACAGCCTTCACGGAAATCACGTGACGATAGATATAGTGATGTGAACCAAACAATATAGCGCAGACGCCAAAGAAATAGGTTCTTTATGATTGAATTCAACATGCCATGCTTTGAAAATGAATGCTGAATCAAATTCATGCATACTTCGACAATTTCGTCAGTATTGTCAGTAATGACGAAGTAATTTGGTCAAAATGTGTATTATAGAATCCACCTTGAGACAATACTTTTTATAACGAAAATACACTATTGATGTTCATTACTTTCAGGGCATGACCCTATGTACTTCATTGCTTCATTATATCGAATAAACCTTTCCTGGTTTGGTTTTTACGGGATCTTGTTGCAAACGAAAAAGAAGAAGAAATAGATTACGAACTGGTTTTATTACGATTTTAGAAACTTTTGTCAGTTTTTTAAATATGAATATAATGTGCCATTACTTTTTTGTAATAATTGGGCTGAAGAAGTCCAACTTCTAATATTGAAAAAAATGCTGTATTCAGATTTTGATTCAAAATTTATAATAAAAAAGCAATCCTTTCAGATCTGGAAGGATTCTTTTATGTGTAAGCAGAGAGCTCCTAACCAACTGAAAATGGTGATCACTGCGTAGGAGAATGGAGAATTCAATGTTTCCAGTTTTGTTTTACATCCCGACGGGGCCACAAAAAGGAACCGTCTTTTACCATATCAAGACCCGAAGACATCAAATATGCTACCGGCTAATCATCATTTTTCAGGAATTTTCATTTGCATTTTGATAAAATTGTTTCTAAAGCCATTATGACAATGTAATGAAATAAGCCCATTTCTACCTTACTTCCATCTCAACACAACATACATGCAAGGTTGTCATTTGTATAGGAAAATCAATTAACTACACTTTTATATCTTCCTGCACATTAGCTCTTTACTCTTTACCAAACGCTTTAACTGTCCCAAATTGAAAAAGTTTGCAGACGACACTTTAAAATGTGATGTAATTGAAAAAATAATCTTCTTATAGAGCAGAAAACATAGCGGGAAATGGAGAAATTGCTCGTTAAGAACGATTTCCCCTTTTCCCACAATGTTTTCCAGGGTCGTCTGCAACAAACTGATCAAATGTCGTTATTGTTTGGTAATGGGTAACGGGACTTCCGTCTGGTAAGGATAGTTGCCATATTTCACGGATATCGTATCACACATTAATTACCACATATACAATGGAAGATGAGTATCTGTTTATTGATAGAGACGTTTTAAATAGTCTTTAGTCAGTCATAAACAAGGACGTATCTTAAATCTATGCCAAGTTAAACTCAGCGATGAATACGGACGGCGGATTTTTTAAGGTTTGATTATATATTCGACATTCTTATAAAAACAAAGACCCTGCGTCTATGAAGCATCGTTTATCCGTACCCCGAATATCCAGATATCTCGCTATCCGAACGCAATCCGAACGAAAGTGTAAGGGAACGGAATATCATGCAGCATTTTGCTTAACCAATTACCATACAATAACGACTTTTGACCAGTTTTTGCAGACGACTCTCAAAAACATTGTGGGTAAAGGAGAAATTGCTCGTGACGAGCAATTTCTCCTTAACCGACAATGTTTTCTGTCATACCAGAAGATTAATTTTGAATTTTACTTGAGGAAAACGTTCGTGAAACGGATTTTGAGGGAATATTTGAGGATCCTCATATAGACCGTATTTTTAAGACCAGGCCCTGCTTCAACAGTCCGGAGTATTCGTTAATCCGTAAATTTTGATGGGAACGGACGTGTTCGGATTAACGAGATATTACTGTATCTAAATCGTAAATAGGTACCTCTTTAGAACGAGTGTCAATTTTGAAATCAAGAATAAATGGCTGGTTCTGTATTATATCTTTTTACATCTGTCCATTGTTCGTAGCTCTAGTGTTAGAAGTTTGTAATCTTATGTATATTCCAAGATATTCAAGGTATACGTAGACATTGTGCAAAGCAATTTGTGGAAAAATAAACCGTTTGATTTTACAAACATAGACCGCGTTTTACGTTTAGAAAAACGTGTCGATACTGAATTCTTTCATTCAAGAGATTCTTATCACAACTACTATTCGTGGAAGGTCGACAGGTATGTCGCAAACGAAGGGTTCAGTCGATCTTAGTTTCCTCTTCGGCACCCCTCGTTGTTCCGTTGATAAAGGACAAGTTATTTTGGCCCGTCTAAAGCGCCTTCTACATAAATATTCAACTTCACACCCAATGGCTTCAAAAGTATAGCCGAGGAATGAAAGCCATTTCTACTAAAATTCTGACTTTTTTTCTAAATTGCCTGGATCGGGAATCGACCCTGTTATCCTCAACATAATAGGTGGATACACTGCGTCATTCTTTCCAGCGCATGAATAAATATTGTCATTACTTTTATTGCGGTCTAACGCGGTTTAAAGAGAAGAAAACAGATCAAGCAAACGATCACCATTTCACGCTCTTTTTAAGCGTACCAGTACCAAATTACCTCGGAATACAGGCAATCTTCCTTTACATGTATGTTACCACTCCTAAACACTGCGTGGACATTGCCTAATAAAGGCTAATAAAGGACGAAATCCATTCAGAAAAGCTCAAATTGGAGCTTTCCGAATACCTGGTCTCTTTATTGAGCCGTTAGATGTCTTATACACTGTTAGTCTGTCTTCTATTTACTGTTTTCACTTAAAACCTAGATTCGCTGTTGTGTTTTGCCCAAGAACACGTCAGGGTACATGAAAATATCGGTCGCTGATACCGATCTTATTGGATGCAGACGGTTTTAACCCTTATTGTGGTGGAACCGACTTCATGCTTATGCCATCAGGTAAGACCCAGGCCACCTGCCAAGTGAATTGGCGGCTGACCTGTGATCTAACCTGTCCGGGGCTATGAGTATCTTTCATCGTCAAAATTAAGCATATATTTAAGGTTTTAGAAAGCAAACGACACAAAAGTCTGTTTTTAGAAAATTACCCAGCATTCTAAGGGTTAATCGGGTGGTACTTGTCTTATATTTCCCGATATTTACCGGTACAATTGTATCTATTTACGCGTACGCTTTTGTTACAGTACTACTGCACCTCGAAATGTCAAACGACCCCACGCCTAGAGGTTTCAGTCAGGCGCGTAGCTAGAGCAAAATGAACCATACGCCAAGTCATGCCGTAAGGCTTGACCCTAGGCGCGTAGCGCCGAGTTGGGGAGGTGTGGGAGGGGTATCCCCTCCCGCTGGTGGGGGTCTTGGGGGCCTCCCCCAGGGAGATTTTTGAAAATAAGATGTCATTTTGTTGCATCTCGTGAATTTTCTATGGCGTTTCACCATAAATATTTCATCAAATGGATTCACCAAATCTGTATTTTCAAATGCATTACCTAAACAAAAATGATATAAAATACAACACCTCTACAACTAAGAATGTTTGAGTACATGGTTTAGCTATCAAACGGGTGTAAACGAAGAAATAATCAAGAAGC
Source organism: Cerastoderma edule (assembly GCA_947846245.1). Taxonomy (NCBI): domain Eukaryota; kingdom Metazoa; phylum Mollusca; class Bivalvia; order Cardiida; family Cardiidae; genus Cerastoderma; species Cerastoderma edule. The sequence goes on along the minus strand of OX401418.1, from coordinate 20,522,096 downwards.
GGTTGATTAGACATAAACAACACTTTATTCAAAACAGAAATAAAACATATTCCACTCATAAAAAAATTAACAATATACCGTATATGTATGTGTGGTACTAATGTTTGTAGTATTTGGTAATTGGATTTACAACTTACTAGAGGCCTGATTAAACTTAGATTGAATTGATTTTTGTTAAGGTGGTGTTATGCCCATTTTGTCCAAATTATGCAGGGAAAAATATTGGTCTAAATGTGGTAAATGATGACTAATGACCCATTATCCCATCTCTACCTGCCACGAGTTCGAAATAATAACCTCCCAAAAAGTATTTATTACAAAAATGCTGCCCCATTTGATAAGAAAAACGAAGAATCCATTGATTGTCGATGTGAACCGAAGACGCTCTTGTCGATTTCCGTGAATCACGTAGTTAATTATGTGCACGAAAACAAGACAAAAAAAAACAGCATTCACAGATTAAGACGGCGGACTTACGATGAATACTTCTCGTTCTGCATGGTTTTACGTTTATACACCCCTTCCCTAAAACACGGTAACTATTATTGCCTTGGATTCATACCGACACCTTTTCTTATCTCTTCTATTCTTGACGAATGTGTTGTTTTGAAAAATATCTCTTCGACGTTTTGAAATTTTCCTTAAACAAAACTGATGCAAATTAGATCATACAAGCGTCTATGTAAGTGCCCGAATCACTGTGTAGTGGTTTTTAAACAGAAACTAGGTTACTTTTTTATTGCTCTCAATTCGCTATTTCTAAAGCATCTACAACAATTATAATAACACAGCAACCGATCACAATAAAAAAGATATGTATAATAATGATATTCAACGGTAAACACGTAGATTGTTGTATGATTGACATAAAATTAATTTAAGCACAAATAACAGATAAAAAATATATTTATCGCATAACTGATCCCAGAAAATGAGGGCTAGCCGTCGCTCTCGTCGTTTGGCGAAGATTTCGACGACCCTTTCTGCTTGGATCTCTTTTTTCCCTGTTCAGGAGTCCAAGGCCAGAGAGTCACCTGATTGGCATGGTGCTCCTGAGGTAGGATTTAACATGGACATTGTCCGGATCATTGAGAGGCAGATTCACACCATTAATGAAAAGTCCCCCACATATCTACATTGTAAATAAACCACTTATTCAACCACTTAAAGCAACTTACTCTATGAAGTTATCTAAGTCATTAGCTTAAAATGTTTTTCTGTATTTTAAAATTAGCTGAAACACATTTATGATGCAGTCTGAATACCTCGAGTCTAATATGACTAGGCTCCAAGACATATTACTAAATAATATCTCGCAAACACCCTGCAAAACATTGTGTTGTACTGACAGTTAGACAGAGAAATTCAATGGGAACATTCGACTTTATAGAGCATATAACTTGTGATGAATTAGTATTTTCACGGTGTCTGTCTTTATAATCTAAGAGGATGTGGATAAACAAAATTATTTTTAAATCAGCAAACATTTCTAATAATATTTCCTTGAAGATTTTTATATACCTTAATGGAGATTACTAATTGTGCCTTAAAGCGCTCATTGCCCTGCAAAAGTCTGGTGTTTAGCTCAACACTCAGGTGGTCCAAAAAGGGCAGGTAGATACTTTTTCCGCCAAATATCGTTGTGCGATTTTTTTGTTAGGTTGTGGTGTTTTCCAAAGGATTTTTGACAAATAAAAACCGTCAGAAATCTGTATGTACATTTAATGCATATGTTGGAGCTGCACATGCTTTTTTCACAAAATATCATGCAAAGGACCTGTTGACAACTTTTCAATTTCAATTTTCTGCTCTAAAATCTTTACTTGGTCGATTTCAGGAAGGGCGTAACTTTTTGGTTCAGTCAAATAATGTCTGTTCTCAGTTTTTGTTATTTTTTCGGGTAGATTTGTATGCAAGATTCCACTGATTCGCATTTGAAAAGTTGTAATAAAGCATGTTACGTAGATAACCATGAGTTTGATAAACCCGTAAAATAATTTGAATTCAGTGCGGCATGGTCAGTCAAATTGAAAACTTCGCATTTACAAAACTACTTCAGTCAGATCAACTCATATTTTCTTCTTTTTTTTCCATTCACATTAATATCAAGTTTTATTTCAAGAAATAATGTGATATCAAGGAATTAATTCGACTATTCAAAACCTTATTCTGTCTAGATGCATTGATCAATTTACGATAAGATTATGTACAGTTTTCATATTAGTTTATGATAAACATGAGTGAAAGTGTCACACAATATAAGTTACATTACTTGTTTGGATCAAGCGTAGATGGTCCAACTAAGTAAGTTAGATACATTTGCTAATTACACCAATTTCCAGTTTATGCTTCTAACTACAGGCCTAGTACGTTTGGCGTACAGTATAGGTTGAAGATAATAAACGAAGTAGATCTAGCAGTACACTTACGTACAAAGGGACCAATACCTATATTGATATGTGATATAGCGTTGCAAAAAATACCTTTTGTTTTAGACAAGAATCGGACAAAACAAAAAACTTCTTTGAAGTAGCAAAACATGCATATTGCCAAACAGTTAGTCAAGTTGAAAAGACTTCAACTTTGATGACAATCATCTGCGTTCCTTGTCAACATGTTCATTGTTCATCAACAATTGATGTTTACATACCTGTTGGGAAACTTGTATGAATGTACATAGTTTCATTTTGCACTTTAAAGAGCAACTTTCTGGTTGTTGTGAATTGAATTTGCCGTGGAACCGAGATCTTCAGAAATATCTGGATATGGTGGAACATCGCTCGTGGCCGATTTTAAACTTTAGCGGGGTAACATACGAAATCTATTTTTGGTTTTGATCGCCGCAATGTAAAGCTAACTGGCTATAGATCTATCTAGTGTAAACTACACTTACCATCAAAAGTTCTACGGCATAAAGATTCGAAGCTGGTATTATCATGCATTCATCTGCTTGTCTGAACTAGAGAACTACATGGACTTTAGGGAACAATGTTAAGCTTTTTTCACTGTTAGGATACCCTACCCCCTTAGGTTTCAATTTTTATTGAATTTTTCGGCCACTTTATTTTTTCATTTTCTCCAGCCAAGTATACGCCATGGCGTATTGGCGTATGCCTGGCTACGCGCTTGACAGTTACACGTGATTAGGCTATACCACACAAGATACAAATAAACGATATTTTGTTACTTATTGCAAATTATGATGAGCTAATTGATTCGTACTCATGAATGTACGGGTTAACGCTGCCCTGATTTTATCACGAATTCAGCGAATACTTTGGAATATCGTTTGGACAAAATGAGAAGTTGCTCATGACGGAAAATTTGAAATTCTGTAACAATGGTTTCCTACATTGTCCATTAGAAAAGAAAAGAATGGCTTTCCAACCATCTAGTATTTCATTCTAATGGTTCAAATTAGGACACGTAATCGTAGTCCGTGTGTGTGATTGTTAAAATTACACGCCTTAGAGGTTCTTCTTTAGAAATGTTGTAAGGTGTGCCTGAGTCTTATCTTATATTGATTCTGAAATCCAGCCGTCCTAACAGACTTCTATACAGTTGATATTAGCAATTGAACATATTTGTTTCATATGGATTTAACATACAGTCACTTACATGTTAAATGAGTCATCAAACGGGAAAGTATGATTAGTCGAACAAAAGATGAAGATGATGATGGTGCTATTATACGAGTATATGGGTCCTAAACACGGGGGCTCTGGATTCGAGCCACACCGATACCTCTGCTTTCGTGGGATTGGTCGTTGGCAAGTCACTTCATAGCCCTAGCCTAGTACTGGTGGATCCGGGAAAGCCGTGGGAATCACAGGTTTCGACATTTATCCTGTACAAAAACGGTTAAAGGTGAATGGTACTCAATGTAATAGTCTTTATCTTCAAGTAAATTGGCGGCTGGCCTGTGATCTAACATGTTTGCAACTATGAATATCTTTTCTTATCAAAATTAAGCAGATATCTAAGGTTTTGGAAAGCAGACAACACAACAATATATTTTCAGAACATAACTCAGCATCTCAATGGTTCAACGTCCATCAAGTCGCCCTCGATCGTCCCGTATGAGACTCACATGCTAAGCCAGACCTTACCTTAACCCTTTACCAAACACCACATTTTCGACTGTCCCAAATTGAAAGAGTTTGCAGAAGACATTTCAAAATGTGTTGAAATTGAAATGGATCTTCTGATAGGACAGAAAACATTGTGGAAAAAGGAGAAAAATGCTCGTTACGAGCAATTTCTTCTTTTCCCACAATGTTTTCCAGAGTCGTTTGCAACAAACTAGTCAAATGTCGTTATCATTTGGTAATGGGTTAAAACGGCAGAGGTGCACTGAGAATAAACTGCCTGTAAAGAGCAGTTTCTGATTTTGTCATATTTTATATCCATCTGATATCACAAAAAATTATAAATGTCTTTGCTTTTCTTATTTCTTGCCTGATGTTGCTAATAATTAAGACCTGTTTCAAAATTATATTTAACATATATGAGAGGGCATGGCTTCTGCTGGCTACGTTAGCTTAATCAGATAGAAAACGTAAGGACGTTGGTCTTAAGGAATTCTAGATAAAGGCATTCGACTGTAACAAAATCGTTTATGAGACATGGAATGAAAGACCTGTAGCCGTTATAATATAATATAATATAATATAATATAATATAATATAATATAATATAATATAATATAATATAATAATATAATATAATATATATAATATAATATAATATAATATAATATAATATAATATAATATCATATATAATATAATATAATATAATATAATATAATATAATATAATATAATATAATATAATATAATATAATATAATATAATATAATATAATATAATATGTTTAAAAGAAGATGATAAATTGAGTATACCCGCTCATGCACTATCATCTTTGAAGAGATCCTTTCTCAGCTGAAAAGCATGGAACAAGAAGTTAGCAACTCTTATGATTTCAACCTTTCCTTTTGAGGACATGATTGTTTAGAACGATGCAGCAGACTTATCAATCATTCAAGAAGGCATAACATTATCATTTCTAGTATGTCTGTGTGAAATACGTTCGTAGAAAAGTGCAGCTCGTCTTCAATAACTAAAATGTTTGATTTATAACATAATGGACAATATCTCAATTCTTTGTCAATTTCTAAGTGTCTACCTTTCTCAATCATAAGCTCATGGTTAGATGTCGATAGTAGTCGATATTTAGTATGAAAGCATTGGTTAAATGATCAAATAAAGTTGTTTAATCAACTTGTTCAGTTGTTAAAGGTCCTTGTCCACAGAAGAGAACATTTTAAAGTCATTATAACTTCGTTGGAACAATACAGCGTTTGTATTGTTGATTGATATACAATTAAACGTGACAATGAAAGCATGACTGTTTCAGGAAGGGTCAAATTGTTTAGGTATGTACGGTTTAAATGCGGTAGACCATAAGGCGATATCACACTATCGGACTAAAACATGTTTATTCAATGTATACACACTTCAAAGAATTAAAAAAGGTTATATTTTGCCTACAACTACTAATCTTTATTGTTCGCCATGTAACAAAAAAGTTGTAGTGCGTCGGCCTCTTCGATAATCACGGGCTCGATCCCCAATAGGGGAGGTGAAATTTACCCGGACTAGCCCTCAAATCGGCGCGAGCACTGGTAAAGTATCCAGGAATCCAACATCGATAGTGACTTTAATAAGCTGCAAGCTTTAATCACAATCGATGTAAAATAGATAAGTTTAAATATAAATAATTAATTCTTAACGTCCAAGTGTCCTTACGTCTGTGAACAAGGACATTCAATAAAGACATGTTAAGATTGGTAGTAGGCCAAAGCGAGGAAGGTATCGATCTATAGATAGCGTCGAAATTTGACTTTGTCTGTATTAGCAAATAATAAACGACCAATGACCCAAACGCCCGTCGTTATGAATGTTATGAGGTTTGTTTACGGCGAACAAAACACTACGTACAAGTATCTAAGCGTGTATTATTCGCGTACAACCGCGATTTCGATTATCTGCCATAAAGGTAACCACCATATTGTCATATACTTGTTCACCGATTTGCTTTTTGTAGTGTGAAATCAATTGAAATAACGCTTGACATTGCATATTGGAGTCGGGAAAGATAGCAGCTAAAACAATTAAACTGATTCGTGGGATATGATATTGCACTTTGAATTTGTGCTGGCATAGTGATAGAAGTTGGGAGGTACTTGGTATAATCAGTGATGAATGTCTCATAAGCCCAAACTGGCTGACCCTTTCAATAGGGGTGACAGTATAATGAAAAGTCTTTACCTTTTTTGGAACCGACGAAAGAAAACGCGTTAATTTCTAGAACTGCAAGGAAGTGTGTCTCATTGGAGAAAGCGTGCAATCCCCCATTCTGTAAAGGTGAACAGGTGTTAGTGCAAAACAAATTTAATCGAAACAAGGGAGAAGAAGAGGAGGACTTCAGTTTGAAAAGTTTAACGGTATCAAAAGGTCTTTACTAAGTGTTGGGGAATGTAAACATAGAGTTTATCACGTGTCTGTAGCGTAAATGTCGATAGTGGAGGAAGCGTTCTCAGAGCAAACGAACACACATAAATGGATAGCTATCGGACGCAATACAGATGTCGAAAACTAAACTGCTTTCCTAGTAAAACATGGATCTTCTTAGACACGTGCAAATGCAGAAAATGTTCAACGAAAACGTCTTGAATGACAATCGGATACTTTTTAATGTGAAAGCGGTTTTGAACTACACGTATATTCGGACAGGAACAGTCCGCGGAAAGTGCAAACCTTTTTGGCGCCAAAATGGCATTCGGATTCGGATAATCATGGCCTACCTTTTCGGACTGGTTCTCGTCACATACGTGTCGGCATCCGTAAGGGATTGGAACCTGGATCCAGTCTTGATCAAGCGTTTGGAGATCAGCCGCTTGCAGCCTGATCTAATTCCGGATCCTATAGACGATTTCAAAGGGTTTCCGTGTTTTCCCGAACTTGAACCAGAAAGGTCGCTGAAGTCAATTGGAAAATGTGTGCGGATATTGGACCGTATCAACTTCCGATTTTCTATCACGATCGACGAAAGCTGTAAGTATTTACGAATGGGAGAACGAACGCCCATATGTAGTTATAACTCAGTGAAGAATGACACGTCGGACTATTACAGTAACGAAGGAATCGGCGAGAGGAGGCAGGTGGAGGACATGATAAAGGTGCTGAAATCCAACCCGGAAATGAGGTTTATTGACATCGGGACGCGCTCAGGGGTGTATTGTATAGCAGCGTCCAAGGTAAACAACAGGACCCTCTGCCTGGACGCCAATTTTAGTCACCTGAAACAAATCACACGTTCGCTCTTCTTCGGTGGCCTCATCAACAACGCTTTAATGATCTGGAACAAGTTATCTAACAAACACGAAACGGCCATGTTTCGGATGCCAGCGATTCGGGAACCAACTATATTGGACGAATACTTCGGAGAATCCAAGAAGCCCATCAAAGCTGCGCAGGAGGAATTAATTAAGGTTAATACGATAACATTGAACGATCTGGTTGGGATTTTTATTCATGACTCGGTGTTCGTGAAAATAGACATTGACACCGATTTAGATTTGGCTTTACAAGGGTCTAAGCACTTCTTTAAGGAGGTGAATGTACAAATTGTGCAGGTAACGTTGTCTGCAAGGAATAATTATCAAGGGTTGGTCAATTTCTTTCGGCGTAATGGGTTTTATCCTTACGATGATGCATTTGGTAAAACCGAACTACACACAAGCGGAAGAACACGCATATTCCCCCGTATTGTCTATTTTCTTAAGAAGATGTTTAGGCCTTAGCATGCTTGGTACTTTTCTAAAAAACGATTTTTGTGTCGTCTGCTTTCCGAAAGACTAAATATCTGCTTAATTTTGATGAGGAAAGTTACTCTCGGTAGCAAACAGGTTAGATTTACTTGGCGTGGCCTGGATTTTTAACCTGTTTGCACCAGCATAAAGTCGGTTCCAGCACTATTACGTATAAACAAACAAGCAATCAGAAATTTCTCATTCGCCAGATTGACCTTGCACGATTTTTTATTTCATCTCGTTTGAACTATGTTATGCGTTCTTTTGACAAATTAAACTTGTAGGTTTTGTGAATAAAATGTTTTAAGATATGTTCTTATCTTTTGTTTGTTTCTAAAGACTCAGATTTGGGATATATTGCATTGAATGGCTAACTTTACTTGACCTTTAACCATCACGGTTCAGTGCTATTTAGAACTGTTTGTCTTTGGACAACGTGTTTTCATCCATTCAAAGTAACAAAGAATTTCATGTTTTGTTTTTTCAAAATGTATGATCTACTAACACATTAAATACCGAAAACACGGAATTGCAGCATCTGCTGAGCGGTAAAACCAATAAAATTGGCAATGGTTGTTAGTATGAGATTTTTGACATTGATAACATGTTTCTCTAAGAGCACCAATCCATGAGTTTGTCCCTTGAAGTCAACCGATAGTCTAAGTCAAATGTCGTGCTGTCATCGGGACGTAGGTCCGCGTTGAGATGGACATTGTTATATCAAGTTCTACACCTAACCACTAGGCTTGTGCCTAACAATACAATACAATACGATACAATACAATACAATTTGTTACAATTTCAGTTAACAGGTGCCCCGCCCACAATACATATACATGATACACAATGTAAATCAATTTCAGATGTGCCAAACACTATCAGCAACGTTATTAATATGAGAGCTTTTTATGAAATATAAATGATTACATTACAAAAACAATCTGAAGTCGAATTGAAACGTGTTCTAGTAATTTTGATACTTAAAAAAACACTTGATATATGTGTACCATCTAAATCTTGTGATTTAGGCATTAGATAACATTGTTTGGGGTTTATGTGCTTTTCCATTTCAATGAATCCAGCCCAATATCCTATATATTTCATAAAAAACCTTTCATGCAAACTGGACGACCTGTCTTAACTGGCTGGAGATTGGCCTACATCCTATCTATCGAGTTCTTATTACACTGATTTGCGCATAAGGCCGTAGCCAAGGTTTGCCAATGTAGCCGGTCCTTCGCCTATGTCTGTATTCGGCCCCTGTTCCAGTGTTCTTCCTCATTTCTTTCTCAACTGACTTACGCCAGGTACCTTTAGGTTTGCCTCTTGGTCGTCGACCAACGAATCTTAGTGGAACTCTAAGAATAGCCGACTCTTCCATTCTTTGTACATGACCATTCCAACGCCATCTTCTATATTCGATCTTATTCGGGGTAAGTGACTATTACATTGATTGAGGTGATAATCAGCAAAGGCGAGTCTAGAGATGAGCCATGTAGTTTCACTAGACTTGTGCATGAATTTCAATGTGAATTGGATGATCTTTGTGAACTTGCTGTTGGGTGCCCTACATTTCATGACTATTTTCGTGATAAAGGACTAATAAACTGATTGCAGTGTTAATCACTTCAGTTTAAACTCATTTGTTTTACATCGATCGTGATAATAAGTTCCTTCAACTTAAATTCTTCACTCAATTATGCTTCCTGTGTTATAACCAGTACTCACGTGACTGTTGATTAATTAAAGGTCGCAAGGCGGAACCCTTGGTAATCACTAAAGACCTTTCTCGAGATACGTTATATGATTTCACATGTGCCTTAACTTCAATATGAGCTAGATGATCTTTGAAAATTTGATATAGACTTTCCTACATTATATGGCCATATTCATATCACAATGCAACTGAATTGTTTGAGGTTATAATCAATAAAGACGGGACAGGAGGTTAGCCATGTGATTTCACTAGACATGTACCGAAATTTCAAATTTGAGCTAGAAGTTCTTTGTGAACTTGCTTATTCCCTCATTATATGGCCATATTCACATTACAATGCTTCTAAATTATTATATGGCCATATTCACATTACAATGCTTCTAAATCATTATATGGCCATATTCACATTACAATACTTCTAAATCATTATACGGCCATATTCACATTACAATGCTTCTAAATCATTATATGGCCATATTCACATTACAATGCTTCTAAATTATTATATGGCCATATTCACATTACAATGCTTCTAAATCATTATATGGCCATATTCACATTACAATACTTCTAAATTATTATACGGCCATATTCACATTACAATGCTTCTAAATCATTATACGGCCATATTCACATTACAATACTTCTAAATCATTATATGGCCATATTCACATTACAATGCTTCTAAATCATTATATGGCCATATTCACATTACAATGCTTCTAAATCATTATATGGCCATATTCACATTACAATACTTCTAAATTATTATACGGCCATATTCACATTACAATGCTTCTAAATCATTATATGGCCATATTCACATTACAATGCTTCTAAATCATTATATGGCCATATTCACATTACAATGCTTCTAAATCATTATATGGCCATATTCACATTACAATGCTTCTAAATCATTATATGGCCATATTCACATTACAATGCTTCTAAATTATTATATGGCCATATTCACATTACAATGCTTCTAAATTATTATATGGCCATATTCACATTACAATGCTTCTAAATCATTATATGGCCATATTCACATTACAATGCTTCTAAATCATTATATGGCCATATTCACATTACAATACTTCATTATTATGGCCATATTCACATTACAATGCTTCTAAATCATTATATGGCCATATTCACATTACAATGCTTCTAAATTATTATATGGCCATATTCACATTACAATGCTTCTAAATTATTTAAGGTATAATCAATAAAGACGGGTCTGGAGATTGGGCATGTGATTTCACCTGTGCCTAAATTTAAATGTGAGCTAAACGATCTTTGTGAACTTGATATAGACTTGCCTACATTATATGGCCATTTTTATGTTACAATGCTACTGAATTGTTATTTGAGGTTATAATCAATAAAGACGGGCCTTGAGATTGGGCATGTGCCTAAATTTAAATGTAAGCTAGACGATCTTTGTGCACTTGCCCAAGATTGTCATACATTACAAGGCCATGTGTATGATAAGTGACTTATAGATTGTAAGCGATGGTGATTAATGAAAACGTGTCTAGATAAGTCCCACAATATCAATTATTTTGTGTATGCCTTTATTCAAATGATTTCAAATGATGAAAAGACTGTAACCCTTTATTGGATATTTTAACCATTTCGCTAACAACAAGTTTTCGACTGTCTCAAATTGAATGGGTTTGCATCCGACATTTCAAAATGTGATGAAATTGTGAATTTCTCATTTTCCCACAATGTTTTTTAAAAGTCGTCTGCAGCAAAGTCGTCAAATGTCGTTATTGTTTGGGAAAGGCTTAATGACCGAATGTCTTCACTTATCACTTAATGGGTCATTCAAATTGGGACATAATCAATAGCGGGTGCTAAAAGGTAGAACCGTCATGGGATTTTATCAGGGATTTGTTCTGACTTCGTTTGATTGATTTCTACTTCTAATTCTATATAGTACTTCCAACAGTCCTTCACAGTTATTATTGGAAAGGAACACAGCCATCATCAGGACATTGTTAGATGTCCAACAGGTTAAAAACGATCTACAGGTGCTAAGGTTAAAAACAATTATTACTTTACAATAGGGTTACAGTGGCCAGTCTTGATCTAAAAGATTCAAGACTGGGACTTCGCTGTATAAAGTTGGGAAGGCTATTCCAAAACCGGTGTGTTAACTCATTACCAAACAATCAAGACATTTAACCAGTTTATTGCATACGACAATGGAAAACACAATCGGAACTCTTCGGGTATTTCCGTGAGCTGTGAAATACACCTCGGATATAAGTGTAGGGTTACAATTTTTCGGGTAAATCGGCATCCGCCGATGAACACCTTTTCTAAGCGTGCATGTTAAGTAGTTCAATGTGTATGGAAGTGTTGGACATCCTTTTTAATCACTTTTGATCAGTAACTCATACCAAATGGCGAACTTGTTGTTGTGACATGTATACTTGTTTCCCTTATCAAATTTAACGACTTTTTGGATTTTACAGTCAAGATCTATTTTTAGAAACGAAAGAAAGTGACGTCATTCTCGCGGGAAACAATATGGCGTCATCCCTATTATTTCAGAGGTGTTTTCTATTGGATAAACCCGATGTGCTCAGATTGTGGAAAACATTGTGGGAAAAGGAGAACATGCTCTTAACCAGCAATTTCTCCGTTTCCCACAATGTTTTCTGCCCCATGAGAAGATTGTTTTCCAACTTCATCACATTTGGGAAGGTCATCTACGAACTCTTTCAATTTGAGACAGTCGAAACTTTGGCGTTTGGTAAAGGATTAAAGAAACAATTTATTTGTCTATTTTGGCAGCGTTATCTATAATGGGTAATGAAGAATTACCTGTTGTAACTGGGCTATCGTATAGCTGTTAAAATAACTTGTATGAATAACGAATACCGTAACATTGGCATACATTTATCGTAATGAGATATGATCAGCGATGTGTTCTGGCTTTGATTGATCGATTATGTTAAAGAAACCTTTAATAGTCTATCATTCAATGTAAGCGAAATCGAATTGTAAATTATTAACGTTTGTAACTGGGATATAACATAACAAATGGAATAACTTGTATGAATAATGAATAACGTAACATTGGCATAAATCAATCGTGGTAAACATATCTCTTATACATACTTCCACTAAATTACTCAAGGTTCAAGTGCGCGAATCGGTCCGTAATTAACACCCGCCATAGAAGAACAAGGTCTGCCTTTTTTAAGCCGGTGACTGCATTTGGAATCTCATGAAAGATAGTCTTCCTTCTGACTTACGGAGTGCCGATGGTTCTACCCGGCTTGACCAGCCCTTACGGACAGTTGCGTATGGGGTGTTTTTCGATCATTAAGAGTTCGGCATCGTAAGGTGACTGAAATAACGTTGATGCTACGTAAAACCCCATGTGAATATATAAATAATTCCTTTAAGCTTCATTAATTGAGATTGATTAAGCAACTTGCTGTATATATTCTCTCTCGATTTTACTTCATGGATATTGTGGAAGATAAAAAAGAAAATTTTATTTCAATTGAAACACATAAACATTTTAGATTTACAGCTAATGATATAACAATGAGTTCATCTTCTCATATACTTGTATGAATGGTAAACACACATATGCACACACGCACACATACGCACGAACACACATGCAAACGCCCACATATACACACATCACTAATTAGATAATAAATTAAATAAAACCAGTCCTGCGCAGAATAGGGATTGTTCTTAGTTGTAAGGTTGTCTCCAGGGTTGAATCAATTCACTGGATTCGAAGCCACAACGTGCGAGACCTTAATCTGAAACACTATATCACAGCAACTGTCTCTTAATCGCCACCTGGATTGATCACGTGTACAATGCAAACTTCGTTTCCGAAGCTGCAAGTTCGAAGTTGACACTCGTAAATTCACGTTTCGATTGAGCCAATGTATATTGCAAACTTTGTTTTTGAGTTGGCAAGTTCGAAGTTGGGGTTTCCTAGTCGTGACTTGACACTTCAACTGTGCCAATGTTTACCGTCAACTTCTTTCCAATGTTGCACGATCGGCAATTTTAGTCGTATCTTGCCACTTTGAGGCTGCCTGTGTTCAGTGCCAACCTTATATGATGAGGATGAAGGTTCGAAAATGCACCAAGCTTTACCAAATCTAAAAGACATATGGATATGATACCTTTCTTCCATTTTAGTCAATGGCCGCTATTTAACAGAATGTGTATTGAAACAGGTACGATCCAACACTCAGCATGGAGACAAAGAACCCCGTGTACCTACAACAAATGCACGTGATATTTTAATTAAAGAAATGAATCAAACGTATAATGTCAAATCTTATTTTACGCGACCACCATTGAACTGTTCGTTAATCGGTATATAGTCATATGCTTACCTAATTTTAGGACGCAAGCCATTCAGAAAACACCCCTACTAGAGAGATGTGGGAAAACATGTAATTCATCCTTGTAGTTATAAGCGGTCACTTTAAACAGTCTAGTCTTTAGTCTGGGACAATACCCACAATACGCCATTTTGAAACTCTCTTTGCGTCGGATTACTTCAGTCGTTCTCGGTATTCATCGGTCAGTGCCGAAACTATTGACTTTACACAGAATAGTTCCCGCCATAATCTATGTATAACGAGAACGACCGAAGTAATCCGACGAAAGTATTAACTTCAAAACAGCGGCATATGGGTATTTTACCTTAGAAGATAGTGAAAATGTATAAGTATGGGGTTATCTTATAACCTATTAACTAAATAAGAATACAGACTTTGAATTAACTATAGTGCACTTTTTCTTGGGTTAATGATCAAACCGAAATGTAAAGAGTGTTAAAAAGGAATCGATCGATCATCTTTGTGAAAAGATTGGCAAACTGTGCATGTCTTTATTAACAACTTCGTAAAACATGTTTCACAGATATATAGATTAAGTATTTATATGTCTAATGTATGTTCTTTTTATCCAAAGCAGGTTGAATCTTCTTTATGTGGTTGTAAAGTGATATTGTAAAATAATACTCTCATTTCATATCTTTTAAATGAATCTTGCTTTGCATAATTAGTTCTGTACAACTATTCAATAAGTTAAATGGATTATTTGACATTCCCTTTACTAGCTTGCTGGAGGAAAGTGGTGTTCAAATTTCTTCGATACCAAAACTTCTTATTCCCTTTTCTCTCTTTTTCTGATTGATAATCTTTTTCTCATTAACTGAAATGCATAACATATGTACATGTAGAAACTGATCAACATGCATTTAAGTTAGACATTTGGACATTAAATCTAGTTATAAAAACCGACTATTCGAATATATTCGAATAATAACGGCCGAACCTTCGAATAGTGGTTCGTCCCCGTCCCTAGATATAACACATGTACATGTAGAAATTGGTCAATATGTATTTTGATTATTGTTACGAACGCAGAACTTGCCATTAATGTGCAAGTTTCTACATGTCATAATAGGATTAGATGACCCCGGATGTTGATACATCTACAACCGCATTCAATACACTATAACCATAAGAATGCTTGGTACTTTTCTAAAATCAGATCTTGGTGTCATCTGCTTTCCAAAACCTTAAACAGCTGTTTAATCTTTATGACGAAAGATGATCAGATTAACAAACAGGTTAGATCACAGGCCGGCCACACATTTTCTTGGCTGCCGGCCTGGATCCAACCTTTTTGCATAAGAATGAAGGCGGATCTAGCACTATAAGGGCTAAGGAATTGAATAGAGTCACAGCATTAACCGCGCCATATAAAAATTGAACAGTGACTGTTTGGCGTTTGGCCTTCAAGTTATGCCATTATTACATCATTTACTTTTTACTGTGATAAAATAGAGCAACTATGACACATTTCTTCTTCGTCTCAATTATGTAGATAGAGATCTTTCGGTGTGATCCATGTTAAAAATGTAGTTTGGGGCCCTTTACAGACACGAAATTGAAAAGACATTACTTATACAGTATCGAAAAAAAGAAAGAAAAAAAGCAAAAAAAAACACAATTAAGCTTGTGGTAATCGACAGAAACTATGCAGTCTTCAGAGAAAACCATTCTTGCATTAGGTCTAATTGTACAGTCTTTTAACTGTGATAAAGTCGCATTTCTCCTTGATTTAAAGTAAGTAGATAATGATCTTTTGGTGTTATCCTTGTTAAATACGTATTTTTTTTTATCCTTTTACAGTTCGAAATTAAAGGATATGAGGAAACATTAAATATTATATATAAAGAAAGATTGAGATTAAATGCTTTATAAGAACTTTGAACAACCAATTAAGATAGATGGTACATCATAAGTTTGAACAACTCAGTAACATGTGTATATCTCTATATGTATATTGTATTATGGGCCAAAGGCCGAAAAACAAACAAGCAAACGGATTTTTGTGGTATTCTAGAGAAACGATGCAGTCTTCAAAGAATACCGTTCCTGTATTAGGTAAAGTCGCACAGTTTTTTACTGCGATTAAAGTAGAGCAAATTTATCGTATTTCTTCTTAATTCCTAAGTATGTATGTAGGTTATGATCTTTCGTTGTAGTCTTTGTTAAAATCGTTAGTTTTTTACCTCTTTACAGTTAGAACTATGAGATATGAGGGGGCATTACTTATACAATATCGATAATACCACATATCTTGTGTAAATTGAGAAATACCATTGTACCAAGTGGATAAACGTATCATTTTGAGCAATTTATCCTTTCGTCACAGCGTCCTCTAACGATTCATACATCAGATGTGTACAAGAATGATATTTCAGAGTGATGGAATAAAAAAAGTAGGTCTGAATAATCTAAATAGAAGTATATTTGCCTTGATCATATTTGAAGAGCACGGGCTAATATCCCATAAAAATTCAATTGTGCTGGGTATTATAAAGAAAATTATCGTTTCATGTTAAACCAAATCGTCGATAAACTACCCATTGACTGTGAAAGAATCTTTCTCACTTAAAAGCGCTTAAATCTACTTGTTTACAGATGTGAGGAAATTTGGAAGTTAAAAGTTAAATACAACAGCTCTTCTGTTATGTGATTTTCACTGAAGAATAGTCATTAAAAGCAAATTCAGATTGCCTTTTTTTAATCCATCTGAGTTCTTTTTATGCATTAAAAATCCCTTTGTCATACTCATCAGCACACATACTACATATAACCTCCATACATGACACACAATGACAATAGAAACAAGTATTAGTAACCAACATAGTTAATTAATTATATTGACTTCGCTTTTTTATATCTATTCTATAATCAAAACAGGGGTCTTTGAGTCTCAGTGGTTAATGTGGTGTACTAGCCCTCTCGGCACCGCAGTGCCACTGGCTTTGTTGGAGTCCTTAGACAAGACACCTCGGATCCAGGGTAGCTATCTACTAGACGACCGAAGTAAAACATTTGCGTATATATTTACGCTATTGTAATGTGATACACCAGCGGAGTTGTCTCGGAGAGATAGCTCAAATGTCGTGACAATTTACAAATATTGCTTTACACTATTGAAATGTCACGTCAATGGAAGCGTCTTTAAGAAACGTGACATGTTCCTTTACAATATTGCTTTACACTATTGTAATGTCACGTCAATGGAAACGTCTCGGAGAGGTGTCTCAAATCACGTGACACTTTACAATATTGCTTTACACTATTGTAATGTCAAATGTCATTTAGGGCATCTCAGAGAGATGCCCTAAATGACGTGACACTTTACAGTATTGCTTTACACTATTGTAAAGTCAAACGTCAATGGAAGCGTCTCGGAGAGTTGGTTTAAATGACGTGACACTTTACAATATTGCTTAACACTATTGCAATGTCAAACGTCAATAGAAGCTTCTTGAAAAAACGTGATGTGTTCCTGCACAATATTGCTTTACACTATTGTAATGTCACGTCAATGGAAGCGTCTCGGAGAGTTGGTTCAAATGACCTGAACTGTGATATAGTTAAATAAGTGTTGATACTTCGGTAAACCCCATACAATAATCAAAGGCTCAAAAAAAAAAATATTTGTATCATGTATTTTGTTTTCATACTGTCATCAGCTTACGATGGAAATCGGTTGGAACGTGGCCTTGCAAAAGAAAAACATATTCCTTAAAAAATACTGTAACATGAGATTCAACCAAGGGAAAGAGGGCTAGTTCAGTGTTAAAACGTTTTATCCAAAAAGACACATTTTCATCATAACAAAAAGTAAAATAAAGAGGATTGGACTGAAAAGCTTATGGCTTACAAAGTTCCTCTCCTTGATGGCGACACACAGGTCATTTACAACATAATGATTTAAATGATAAACTTATTTACATATTAATGATGAAAAATTGAAGATTTAGTATTTTTGAAAATGAAGAACTCAATGATAACCAAAATAATATGTTAACTATATTTCGAGTGAACAAGTTTGAACCTATAGATAAAGTGGATGAAGTATCTTTAACCCTTACACTGATTGAACTGCCTTCATGCTTATGCAAACAGGTTAGATCCAGGCCAGCCGCCAAGTAAATTGGCGGCTGGTCTGTGATAAAACCTTTTCGCTTCTCCGGGTATCTGAAATTAACAAAACTAACCAGATGTTAAAGGTTTGGGAAAGCAGGCTACACACAATCAATTTTGTGAACATTTCCCAGCATTTCAAGGGTTTAGACGCGTCTATGTGATATGAGAAGGGTTGAGGGCAGACTTGTATAAATCTATCATTATGCCTTCATTTATGAAAAATGATGTCTCATTTTATAGCATTTCATTCCATTTATAACGTTATTCATATTTTATCCTTGTTTTTATCCTAAGTTGATTGGAGGCTATCATGTTACATATTTCATGCTTTGCTATTCAATGCTTTCATCTAAATAGGCTTCGCGACGAGGTTTAGATAATATCCCTTTCTGAATTGAAAATTGCCGAAGTCATATTTAAAAAAGAAATGTTTAAAAGAAAATCACACGCTGAATGTAAGTGTAGACAGACAATAGATGATTTACTGCGGTTTAAACATGTAATCTGGATACGTTGTTTTTCCTCGCCAATTATAGATGGCAGGCAAATTTGTTTATTATTTCTGTCTTCAATCATATTCATGTCTATTTGAACTGCTCATTCATACTCATAATGTCCTCAAAACATATTGCATGGAACCAGTAACAGAAAGAGGCCGTACCCAATCGTATCTACTCGGCAATTCCCGTAACAAGTCGGTAGATATACCTCGTAGGCAGTACATGAATCCACCAGAAATCCTGGGGTAATTCGCCTTATTTCCGGCGGATAACGCAAAATGTACACAGGCACTAGATATGTATTTAAATACACACAAATTGGTTATATATCCCAATTGAATGTTTTTTTTAACCTTTTCATTAAGGATAATCATATCAACACATCTTTGTTTCATATTTTGTCAATCGGCTCATTTCGGCAATCCCCGGCTTGTGCAATCCCCGGCATTCCACATTTCGACTCCAATATAGCGTTTTTCTGAATTTCGTGATCAAATGCTTTAGAATACAAAAGGATAAATGTATAGATCATAAATTGGGCACGGATCAAACGGGAGGTTTTCAACTCGAAAATAGCTTTGCCAAGGCGCTATGCAATAATACAAAAAAGACTCCAATATAGTAGTCATGAATTATGATAAACAGGATATCTATTAAAAGACGTCTTGCAAATTGAGAACACACAGGGTCTATTTATGTGTTAATTGTATTGAAAAGAGACCCACTCTTTTCGGAATGGCTATTTAAGATATTCGCTCTTTGCGATTTATTTTGTATTGATTATTGTTGAAAAAAAACAGCAGGCGATACATGTATAGTATTAAAATTATACTTTATAATTTTTGGCTGAATATGTATTCGCGGCAAAAATGTGCAAGCAATTTCTCTTCTTTTTCGTTATAAGTCGTCTTTAGCCTTACTAAGCAGGTCTTTCATGGTGCAGATATAGAGTGTCAGCCTCTTGTACCGAGGGTTACAGGTTCGATCCCCGTTAGGCGAGGGGAAATTGTCGTGATTTACCCACAAATCAATGCGAGAACTGGTTTAGTATCCAGAAAGCATCCATAATTAATTCATCAAGCTTCAAGCTTTTGTCACAATCGATGTAAAACAAATAAGGTAATATAAGATGATTTCATGTACATGAACAAAATAGGTAACGCTTTAAAAAACAAGCCATTTATGCCTTCTTCGGAAATATGTCTGGTAAATGGTAAGGACCTTTCGTTGAAAAAAGAGTAAACTGCCTTTTATAGTTTCAAGTTTCAAATTAAAGGAGTACTTGAACCACGAGAACCCTGGTGAAGTGTTGAACAAATACTCTACTCAAAGAAAAAACATATCTTAATGCAGTAAAGTGAAATATAGTGATGTCTCGTTAATCCGAACACGCCCGTTCCCAACAAAATGTCCAGATTAACAAATCATCCGGACTGATGAAGCAGAGCATGTTCTTATACACGTCATTAAGACATAAACGGTCTGTATGCACGTGTATACGTATAACCCTTTAGCAAACGGCAAATTGTCGACCGTCCCAAATTGAAAGAGTTTGCAGACGACATTTCAAAACGTGATGAAATTCAAAAATAATCTTATGATATGGCAGAAAACATTGTGGTCTGCAACAAACTGGTCAAATAATTCCGTTCCCTTACAATATCGTTCGGATTGCGAGACATCCGGATGATCGGGTCCGGATTAACGAGGCTTCACTGTAATATCCTTTGAGGAAATATGGACCTCCGCGGTATATGTTTAGATTAATGAACATGCGATTAGAAAGTACCTCCTTGCATGAAATCGAACCAAGGTTCATCTTTATAAGACGTTTTCTGAATGATGACCTACTGAACGTCAATGAGTATACTTGTCTTGACTTGCCCGTATCCATGACATACTGGACAGTGCTATATAACGGATGTTGTTTGGACGATATGATAAACCCAAATAGAACAAGTAAGCAAACAAACAAACCATAACAGCAGTGTTATTTACTAGTAACCTGGAAAGAGGCTTTATCATTACAAATGCAGCAGACAGTGAATTACGTTTACTGACCATACAATGGTACCATTAAAGGCCAACATCATTCTATGCATTTCGCTAGAAACTGAACATGTAATCTAAAGACTCTAGGAGCTAGCTATGAATTCCAGAGATGAGAGAACAAAGATCCTGCATTAAGGCAAATAAAGTTTGCCTCGTACGAGCATATATTTTCTAATAAAAACGCTGTATGATTGGGTTAATAATAGAAAAGAAGGATGTTGTTAACTATCTGCAGTTATTCGTTTGTTGTTTTTTGGAACTATTTTGTGAGGCGAGTGATTTTGACCTTTCTGAGTGATTCGTCGGAGACGTATTTCGAACACATCTTATTTGGATGGTGACCTTCGAAAACGCATTTTTATTGAAAAAAAAACCCAAAACTTGACTCTCCAGCATCCTTTGTTTCTTTTACTAATGACAAACAACTATATTTAATTGGATACACGTTTTGACTCAGCTGTTTGAGATTATTTACGAAACCAATGCCAACCAAAATTAGTCCCTAAATATGGCTAATGAGGTTTTGAAGACAATTTACAAGCAAACGAAAACACACTTTTCGATAAAATGTAGATTTGAAATTCAGGGAGGTATGTATTATCATGTCACGGACGTGTCAATCCGTTTACACTGTAAAAAAAGGGGAATCACTCTTTCCACGAAATCGCACACCCTTCGACGCCCATGTAGGTGATTTAAACAGAAAATCAATGTTCACAAAACGAAAAACTGCTTGTTAGGAAATGTGTCCCATTTAGAAACAACGGTAACTACCAACAATGATGTGTTGCTACCTGTTTCTTTGAACTAAAAGCGATCTGACGCTCTATGACCCATTACCAAACAATAACGACATTTGACCGGTTTGTTGCAGACGATTCTAGAAAACATTATGGGAAAAGGAGAAATTGCTCTTAACGAGCAATTTCTCCTTTTCCCACAATGTTTTCTGTCCTTAAGGATCTTTGTTTTTTCAAGTTCATCACGTTCTGAAATGTCGTCTGCAGTCCCTTCCAATTTGGGATCGCCGAATATCGGGCGTATTGTGAAGGGTATATAGGAAACGTATCCCATTTAATACAATGGTTTCTACTCGGAAAACGTCGTTTCCGTAAATTGATACGTTGAATCTTGTTGCTTGGAACTAAAAGCGATATAGTATTCTATAAGTGATGAGATAAAGGTGTCCTTTTAAGTTGAAATAATGTGGCTGTCAGGTGTCACGAGAGTGGAATACGACGCCCCAATCTGAACACATCGGATTTATCCAATGAAAACACCTCTGAAATAATAGGGATAACGCCATATTGTTTCCCGCGTGAATGACGTCACTTTACATTCGTTTTAAAAATAGATCTTATATGTGAAATCCAAAAAGTCGTTAAATTTGTTTGAGGAAAAAACTATACATGTCACAAAAAGTTCGCCATTTTGGTACGAGTTACCGATAAAAAATGATTTAAAAGGATGTCCAACACTTCCATACACATTGAACTACGTAACATGCACGCTTAGAAAATGTGTTAATTGCCGGATGCCGATTTACCCGAAAAATTGTAACCCTACACTTATATCCGCGGTGTATTTCACAGCTCACGGAAATACCCGAGTAGTTCCGATTGCCGACGCCCTTGAACTTATTGTGCGCGGTGTTAGAAACTCCCTATTCAATCGAAAACCTTTTTTCAACAGAAAAGGATGGGTTAAGATTTCTTTGTATGGGGATTGGTCCATTATTGAATAATTGCACATCTACGTTTATAAGGCATTTCCTGTGTTTGGCATGTACCGGGCGGAAGCTTTTAATCGTCTTGCCAAATGACATCTCGAAGCAATCAGTGGTGCCATTTGATCTCAAACCTGGTACTACAGGTAACAAATCAACAACCTAAACCGTTGAGTCACACATTCTCACAAAAACAGCAGCGATATTTCATCGCAGGAAACTTCCACCAGACTAAAGCTTTGAAGTGTCTCGACGAGTAGGACATAGCCTGGAAACAAGAGGTGCTGATTGGTCTCAAACCTGGTACTACAGGTAACAAATCCACAACCTATACCATTGAGCCACACATACCTGAATGTTCACATGAACAACAGTTGTAGTTCATCGCAGGAAAATTCATCAGTGCTAGACGAATGGTTTAACGCGTCTAGACGAGTAGGACACAGATAGGAAGCCAGCGGTGCTGATTGGACTTAACCAGCGTTAGAGAGGACCCCTAATACACAAAAAGCACAAAGGTAATTCGCCACAGCAAAAATTAAACAAGGTATTTTCTTTTCTTCATTCGATGCATACTTGACAAAAGACATGGCGTCTTATCTGCAAGCGATTATTCAATGCTTCAATGGGGTGATACGATCTCTTGAATTTCCCAACGACGAGGAGTTATTTTCCCTTTTCAATGTACTCATATCTGAATAAGCCAATCCCATGTAGCCATTCGGTAGCATGTATGACTAGAATACAAGGGTTTTGAGTACGAGACATACATGTAGGTTTGCCAATATTCTTGCCACTAATCATTGAAGTCAATGTGTCATTATTCATCCGGCTCTCAGAAGTGATGGTTTGTTTTTGTGCGGGTTTATTTTTCTGTTGTACCTCGTATACAATTCAAAATAAGCCAAGTCTCTCAAGATCATTCGGTAGTATGTCTGGCTAGGTATAAAATTGTTCCGAGTGGTAATGATGTAAAACTTCTATCCAACCAAGCAACCGACACTTCTGTATCGACTTGTGCGTATCAGTCAGGGTAATCGCGCATTCAAGAACTTTTACATTTTATTGGGATATTCTTTTCTAATCGCTCTTGAAAATTTAACAACAATACAAGCCCACTTGAAGCTAGCATAATATTAGTTACGATCGCTTAAGGTAGTATCCTGGCAAAGGACAATCGAAGTAAACTAGAAAGCGTCATCAGAAATCGAACCAATGTTGTTTGGTCTTAAATTCCCGACGCTAAACATTTTACCATCCATCCTTATTTCCTCATGACTAATCATACAGTGAAAGGGTGTAGTTACAACGAACGAATTTCGGTGTTTGGTCTTTTCTATGGACGTTCTATGTTCGAACCCTAAATCTTCTACAGAGCATCCAGGCGATCCGACCTCTGTGCAATTGTTGCTGAGCTTTTGTGCATTGTTTTTTTTAAGTCTGCTAATTATCTTCTGCTGCTCTTTTAGCAATACTACTGTAGACTCTCAGTACTCTTTATTACTGGTACTAATTGGATTTCTCGATTGTTTTGAAAGACTTAGAGTCTGATAGGTAAGTCAATCTTTATAGAGCTGGTACCGATTTAACGCTTTGCAAACAGGTAAGATCCAGGCTGGCATGTGATCCAACCTGTTTGCTACTCTGATTTTGTGAATACAAATTCAAATAGATTAAAACTTTTTATAATATAAAATTTGATTTAATAAACATCATTTGTCGTTGACTTTGTTATCTGACGTTTTCTCTATTAGGGGGGATATATCTTAAACAAAGAGGAAACATAATATACATCAACGGGTCACGATTTTCAGTTGAATAAAGGGGTAAATCATACCTTCTCAATTACAGTCATGCATTCAGCATATTATTTATAATTTCTATAATTCAAGGTCCCGAACTAGGACATTACCAACCATTGGGTAATAGCGTTAACCAGTATACACTTTTATAATGTTCGCACTAGATACACCATTGAAATTAAACGGAAATCTACGGAACAGGGTACTGGTCGTAAAATGTAACTTTATAATTAGTTTAAATAAGTGTTAAGCTATAGGAGTCTTACAATCTGACCTTTGTTTCCACATATAACGTTACAAATTAAAGGCCATTCAAGATGTTAATGACACACCAGCTTCGACGTTTTGTCGATTTGCGGGATCGGTTTGCGGTAAATGCTATATGTATAATCGTTTCCCTAAGGAACCTCACCATTTCAAATTTACGGCAGTCTGATTTTGGTCTTATTTTGAAATCGAGATATAATAGTTTCTAGTATCAACGCTATGTTGAAGTCTTCAATGCGGCAAAGCGTGATCTATACTGCTTATAAGCCCTGATACGCAATAAATCGTTGGCTCTTTCTCCATCTTTCCTGCCAAATGAGACGGGCATCGCATTTACGTGAAATACTGTTGACCTGACATAAAACCATAACAATCAAATATTATACCATGTGAAGTTACACAATATAAGGTTTTTATTTGAATTTTGATAAATATTCATACCATTGTGATAAAAGGAGGCATTGCTCGAAAAAACAATACAATACAATTGGGTTTTATTTTGTAATCATAGGCCTTTGACCCAAAAATCAATACATATATTTTAGAGTACAATGTGTTACATGGGGTATGTAATTTTCATACTAGCCTATTGCCAAGCCATAACGTCTTTTGACCAGTTTGCTGCAGACTACTCTTAAGAATTATCATGAGAACATGAGAAATCGCTTAAAAAGAGCTATTTCTCTATACCCCTATCGGAACTGGGTAAAACCTGGGTCATTGACCCAACGTCTCGTATAGCAATCGCACTAAAGTCACATTGACACATATACTGACATTAAGAGCTCTAATGGCGTTTATCGAATAACCGATCACCCCCACATTGATTGTTAAAAAAATTTCAAGGCCAAAAAGAGCCACTTATTATCGATTACATTATACGGATCGTGACGTTGTAACAGGATCAGTTGTCAGATCCAGCGGAAGTGACGCTTGTTTCTGTTTCGAAGTACTGTTTGATAAAGGGAGGTAATAAAAAGGAGATAAAATAAATGTTCGTGTAATTTGATACACAATGACTATATGACCACATATATTATAAACTCAATATAAAAAGATGAAACCCTTTTCCTATATGAACAATGAGATGAGTGAGTGAATGATGACTGTTACCAATAGCACCGATAAGCTTAAGATCTACCTTTAGAATTTTTGGTAACAGCACAAACTGTACCTTAACCCATTACCAAATATAACAACATTTGACCAGTGTGTTGCAGATGAACCTGGAAATCATTGTGGGAAAAGGAGAAATCGCTCTTAACGAGCAATTTCTCCTTTTCCCACAATGTTTCTTGCCCTATCAGAAGATTCTTGTTCAATTTCATCACATTTTGAAATGTCGTCTGCAAACCCTATCAATTTGGGACAGTCGAAATTTGGTGTTTGGGAAACCTCGTTCTATAAAACAGCTCTATAAAACGTTGCACTAGTGTAAAAATGGATACGATTCGACAAAATCACTGTAGCAGAGCGGCCGCGACCTGACATGCACTCTGATAAAAGTAATATCACTCCAAAGACACCTACGTTATGTCAACCGAGTCCCAAAAGCTTTTATTACATCATGTCTAGAAATGATTATTCCTTTCTGAAACACTTTTAATTTCATCAAAATCGATCAAGGTAATCGGAAACAGCAAAAAGTAGTGCTGGAATCGACTTCATGCCAAGTCAATTAACGGCTGGTCTGTCATCTAACCTGTTTGCTACTCTGAATATCTTTCCTCATCAAAATTATGCAGTATCTAAGGTTTTTTGAAAGCATGCGACACAAAAATCTAGTTTTAGAAAATTACCCAACATTCTTAGGGTCATTTACCTTAATGGGTTGCTTTGAAGTTTTTTGTCTAATGATCACATATCAGTAGATTTTAACTTCGAAACAATTATCCTTATACATGTTACCAATAATAGCGTCGTCATCATGATAAACAAACGTAAATAGATACATGTGCCATTAAAGTGATGTTATTGTTACGTGTGCCGTTTGTTATACCAACTAGGGCAGATATTAGGTCATAACCTCGTCAAGGCAATGTGCTCCTGCTTTTTCAACCTTCGTGTGATGTTTGGTCACTGGCCTAGATTAAGAGCGGAATCAAAAGCATCATGCAATTGCTATGTGTGATTAATTGGTCAGATACCACTTTAACATTAATAACTAGTTTCTGAATGGATAAATTAGCTTTTTCGGGCAAGCATAGAACAGAGCTTGCGTTTTATTTGAAAAGTACATATTAGATAGTAATTTTACTTGACGATTATACAGTACGTGGTAATTTTATGGATAAATATTTGAATAATAGATGACGAACTTTACGCACTAGCTTCACGTCATGTGACTAGCGGCTGTGCGCATGCGTGTGTCGCCTTGTTTCTTAAACGAGGCTCAGGTCACGATATGCCATTGCTATAACCTACATGTAATTTGTCATTTAATCGCGTTGACTGTATTTCATTTATACTCTGATGTCTGGCTCACAACCAATGGACGCAGACTTAGAGTTTTATGTCTAGAAGATATAGGTCAAAGTTGGTCAGAACCAACAGCATGTTCTCTAAGTGAACCGTGAAACCACCTTTCATGAGAACTTTAAGTTTATACTAACCACGGTTGAAACCACTCTTTGGTTAAAGGATTTGTGATTTCAAATTGTTCTCCCTTACCCATAAGTTAGCAACCGTCCATTTGATTGTTTGATTGGTTTGGGGGTCCGTCGCTTTCACGTCCATAGATAAAGGTGAACTATACGTCATAACAGAATTTTGATTCTTCAATCAAATTGAATAACCTTTTTGAATTTTGCTGTTTCGTTTCTATCCGCCACCACGAAAGAAGTCCGGAAAAAAACGTGATATGGAGGTTAGTCCGGATGATCCAGACATATACATTTCATTCTACGGTACCACGGTTACAGCTTGGATCATCCGGGTTTTATATAGATGTCTTTTTGTGCCAAAAGTGTTTTCATCGGATAAGCACAATGCGTCCAGATATCACCCAAAAATCTATGTCCAATGCAAATACTAAACTGGTTTGTAACGACTCTCGTCCGGACTAGTGTCGGAAAAACGGTCGAACAATAAAATAAGATAATTATCGAAAACACACACGTTTAAAATCGCAAACATTCCAATTTGAACAGCATTGTTGCAAATTGTAATTAAACGTCAATAAAAATGTCATTTTCAATACGTAGAGCAATAAAAGGAAATTGAATGTATTAAGTGTTGCTATAGAAAGTCGAGATTACATTTGCCAAGCCTGTGGGTGTAATTGAGTGGTGAGGATCTGATAACCACAACCTTTAATATCGTCGGTTGTGTTATGTTTCATACCAAATAGTGTATTCGAACTTTGTGGTAGAGAAATCTTTATCAACATAACCATATAATTCACTATGTGATAATAGGCTACTATATTATGTTCTCATCCATCTATGTACACCTCCTTATACAAGTATACTTATTTAGCGAACCTGCGTCAGAGGATTTCAAAACGATTGTGACAACAGGAGAATTATAACGTTCCCAAAGGATGTCTCCTTCTGTAACGTCGGTTTCTATCCATTACAAGAAAAGCATTTTTGCGATGCTATGATGGAGTCATCTGATGTCCTTAACATTTTTTACTATTTTTACATTTTCTATTTACAGAACACAATCTGTTTCATAAACGAGGTGTTATATTTGATAAATGGGTGCGAATATCAATTACTCGGTGTATGGTGTAGGTGGTACCCTGTGTCTGGTGTCGCCGTAACGCAGCATTGTTCGGGCGAGACACAGGCCTTTATTCTGTAACTCATCAATTGAACGCATCTCCTTTAGAACATTAAGAAACTACTGTGACAAAAGGATAGATTGCTCCTCTCTATCCTTTTGCCACAATGGTTTCTACCAAATGTCATTTACCCTTTTATCACAATGGTTTCTATTCAAAACCATTCATCGTTTTGTCACAATGGTTTTTACCCAATAGTACAAAGGAAATGTACTTTTATAAATGTGTATACACTGATCAGCATTTACCATGTGATGGTCTGTTGGGGATTTACATAGTGTCAACAGTATTTCAGGTTTATTACGATACCCGCCATATAAACGATGGAAGAACAAACATGAAATAACTTGATTTTTGATATCTAATCCGTGTCGCCTGTCCGTGCTTTTTTAACGAACCTAGCAACTTAGCCTCTTAAAGACACAAACACCTCCGATCAGTGAAAAACACTGTCGTTCAATGATGAATCTGTTGTCTATCTATATACCCGCATGTTCTCAAATGTTTATAAACGTTCTGCGAAAGTTACGCAGAACGTTATACGTTCAATATGGAGCAGTCAAAACGTTCCATGTATGGGGAATCTGGTTAAAAGCCGGCGACTCCGAATGCAAACGAGTGGAGTGGCATAAATGGCGACCTCAGAGCCATCACTAATTGTCAAACACCATATCGATTACTTTATATGCTCGGGTCTTGACAAATATTGACTTGGTAAAAATCTATTGATGTAATCATCGCAAATATCCCAAAGCTCAAGAGGGTGGTGTCATATTTCGTGGGCTGACTTTCTGTTTCGCTTCTTGATAAGAGAAAAAGAGAGAAATGAGGAACCAAGAGTCGAGAAGATGGGTTCTAAAGATACAGGTCATAGATCAATGATAGCAAACTCCAGAAGCTCAAGAGAGTGGTGCCATATTTCGTGGGCTGACTTTCTGTTTCGTTTCTTGATAAGAGAAAAAGAGAGAAATGAGGAACCAATAGTCGAGAATATGGGTTCTAAAGATACAGGTCATAGATCAATGATAGCAAACTCCAGAAGTGCAAGAGAGTGGTGCCATATTTCGTGGGCTGACTTTCTGTTTCGCTTCTTGATAAGAGAAAAAGAGAGAAATGAGGAACCAATAGTCGAGAATATGGGCTCTAAAGATACAGGTCATAGATCAATGATAGCAAACTCCAGAAGCTCAAGAGAGTGGTGCCATATTTCGTGGGCTGACTTTCTGTTTCGCTTCTTGATAAGAGAAAAAGAGAGAAATGAGGAACCAATAGTCGAGAATATGGGCTCTAAAGATACAGGTCATAGATCAATGATAGCAAACTCCAGAAGCTCAAGAGGGTGGTGCCATATTTCGTGGGCTGACTTTCTGTTTCGCTTCTTGATAAGAGAAAAAGAGAGAAATGGGAACCAATAGTCGAGAATATGGGCTCTAAAGATACAGGTCATAGATCAATGATAGCAAACTCCAGAAGCTCAAGAGAGTGGTGTCATATTTCGTGGGCTGACTTTCTGTTTCGCTTCTTGATAAGAGAAAAAGAGAGAAATGAGGAACTAATGGTCGAGAATATGGGTTCTAAAGATACAGGTCATAGATCAATGATAGCAAACTCCAGAAGTGCAAGAGAGTGGTGCCATATTTCGTGGGCTGACTTTCTGTTTCGCTTCTTGATAAGAGAAAAAGAGAGAAATGAGGAACCAAGAGTCGAGAATATGGGCTCTAAAGATACAGGTCATAGATCAATGATAGCAAACTCCAGAAGCTCAAGAGGGTGGTGCCATATTTCGTGGGCTGACTTTCTGTTTCGCTTCTTGATAAGAGAAAAAGAGAGAAATGGGGAACCAATAGTCGAGAATATGGGTTCTAAAGATACAGGTCATAGATCAATGATAGCAAACTCCAGAAGTGCAAGAGAGTGGTGCCATATTTCGTGGGCTGACTTTCTGTTTCGCTTCTTGATAAGAGAAAAAGAGAGAAATGAGGAACCAATAGTCGAGAATATGGGTTCTAAAGATACAGGTCATAGATCAATGATAGCAAACTCCAGAAGTCAAGAGAGGTGGTGCCATATTTCGTGGGCTGACTTTCTGTTTCGTTTCTTGATAAGAGAAAAAGAGAGAAATGAGGAACCAATAGTCGAGAATATGGGCTCTAAAGATACAGGTCATAGATCAATGATAGCAAACTCCAGAAGCTCAAGAGGGTGGTGCCATATTTCGTGGGCTGACTTTCTGTTTCGCTTCTTGATAAGAGAAAAAGAGAGAAATGGGGAACTAATGGTCGAGAATATGGGTTCTAAAGATACAGGTCATAGATCAATGATAGCAAACTCCAGAAGCGCAAGAGAGTGGTGCCATATTTCGTGGGCTGACTTTCTGTTTCGCTTCTTGATAAGAGAAAAAGAGAGAAATGAGGAACTAATGGTCGAGAAGATGGGTTCTAAAGATACAGGTCATAGATCAATGATAGCAAACTCCAGAAGCTCAAGAGAGTGGTGCCATATTTCGTGGGCTGACTTTCTGTTTCGCTTCTTGATAAGAGAAAAAGAGAGAAATGAGGAACCAATGGTCGAGAATATGGGTTCTAAAGATACAGGTCATAGATCAATAGCAAACTCCAGAAGTGCAAGAGGTGGTGCCATATTTCGTGGGCTGACTTTCTGTTTCGTTTCTTGATAAGAGAAAAAGAGAGAAATGAGGTCGAGAATATGGGTTCTAAAGATACAGGTCATAGATCAATGATAGCAAACTCCAGAAGCGCAAGAGAGTGGTGCCATATTTCGTGGGCTGACTTTCTGTTTCTTCTTGATAAGAGAAAAAGAGAGAAATGGGAAAAGTCGAGAATATGGGTTCTAAAGATACAGGTCATAGATCAATGATAGCAAACTCCAGAAGTCAAGAGAGTGGTGCCATATTTCGTGGGCTGACTTTCTGTTTCGCTTCTTGATAAGAGAAAAAGAGAGAAATGAGGAACCAATAGTCGAGAATATGGGCTCTAAAGATACAGGTCATAGATCAATGATAGCAAACTCCAGAAGCTCAAGAGGGTGGTGCCATATTTCGTGGGCTGACTTTCTGTTTCGCTTCTTGATAAGAGAAAAAGAGAGAAATGGGGAACCAATAGTCGAGAATATGGGCTCTAAAGATACAGGTCATAGATCAATGATAGCAAACTCCAGAAGCTCAAGAGGGTGGTGCCATATTTCGTGGGCTGACTTTCTGTTTCGCTTCTTGATAAGAGAAAAAGAGAGAAATGAGGAACCAATAGTCGAGAATATGGGCTCTAAAGATACAGGTCATAGATCAATGATAGCAAACTCCAGAAGTGCAAGAGGGTGGTGCCATATTTCGTGGGCTGACTTTCTGTTTCGCTTCTTGATAAGAGAAAAAGAGAGAAATGGGGAACCAATAGTCGAGAATATGGGTTCTAAAGATACAGGTCATAGATCAATGATAGCAAACTCCAGAAGTGCAAGAGAGTGGTGCCATATTTCGTGGGCTGACTTTCTGTTTCGCTTCTTGATAAGAGAAAAAGAGAGAAATGAGGAACCAATAGTCGAGAATATGGGTTCTAAAGATACAAATCATACGAATGTCATTGTAATTATCCTAAAGCCCGAGAAGGTGGTGTCATATTTCGGGGGTAGACTTTCTGTTTCATTTCTAGATAAGAGGGAAAAATCAACATTAGGAAATATTAGTAGTACTGGTGATGATGATAGTGTGACTGCAAGAGGAGAAGAAACGGCGCGAAGATTACCAAAGCAAAACTAAGCAGATAATGCTGATGACGATTGGAGGTAATGATTAATCATAGGCGTAGGAGCGTTTTCAACATTGGGGCAACTTCAGATGAGGACATGTCTAAGAATAAATGTTCCAAAACTTTCTCATGACTAATCATGCGTCTACAAATTCAATATCATTGAATGAATTAAAAGAAAGCGTATGATAATGTGTATCTTAGTAAAGACAAAATAACCAAAAGAAAAAGAAAATAGGGTAGGCCAAGACACGATCTCACGCAGAAAGCATATTGTACTGACACTAACTAAAAGTGACAGCCACAATGCTGTCACAGCCATGACTTCGTCTAGAATTCCGAACAAAAAATGACTTTATATTTAGATACAATATAAAGTCTGACTGCTTAGAGTACGTTTTGCATCACTGTTTTCGTTAGTCGAAACTACTTTTCGCAAGCTGAGATTTCATTGGATAAACCCGATGTATTCAGATTGCCATTTGCGATGATGACGTCAAAATGTTTTGGTTATTGTTCGTAACAAAATGCGAATTGGTATTAAATAAATAATTTCTACGCCTATGTTAATGCTTCTTCTGTTGATGATTATACAGATGATTAAAGAATATTACCTGAGGAAAGAATACATACATGCAACTATAGTAACGAGTGATGTTTTGATGATGGTATTGATGATGAAGATGATATTGATAATGATATTGATAATGATAATGAAGTAGGAAAAAAAGAAGAAGAAAAGAACAAGAGAACGAAGAAGAAAAAGAAAAAACAAGTAAAAGAAGAAAATGACGATGATAATGATGACTACGTTTGGAGATATTTAACAACCATAACAGACAAAAACGAAATTGACAGGATAGGCAAATTTGAAGCTTAAGAAAGGTTTCAAAATATTGTATCAGCCGATTATTACACAGCTCGGTACATGCGAACGTGAGTGTCCAAACGTTTCTATTGATACACCCGTCAAGATAAGCTTTTAAAATCGGATTAAATCAACTAACCAAAATTGCGAAACAGAAATACCTTCGATCATTCGTGTTATATACTAAAACTATGAGTATTTGTGCTTAACGTCGAAATAAAATTATTTTATGTTATGTTATGTATGTTTTGTTGTTGCTCGTTATTTTCCCGTATCATCTTTCATTTCATTTTATTCCTTTGTTTGTATAAAGACCCTATAGGTATGTTGGTTATTTTCTGATCTTTTTTGTATTTTGTTTGTTTTCTTTGTACATTGATTGTAAACTCGTCATTCCAGTGGAAAAATAAAACCAAACAAATTTCATTCGTAGGTTTTCGGATGCCAAGGTAAATCCGTTCCAGTCCGTTGCTAACAAAACAGTATTTCGACATATTTGATAAAGATCATATAACAATAAAACCGCGTTTATTTTTAATTCCGCTAAATACACACAATGTACATCTCTCATAGTTTGGTTCCCGTCGCGATATTATAAATTACTAATTTTAACGCTTTCCAAAACAATAAAGACATTTGACCACTTTGTTGCAGACGACTTCGGCATGAGTAATTTCTCCTTTTCCCACATTGTTTCTTGCCCGATCAGAAGATGAATTTCGAATTTCATCACATTTTGAAATGTCGTCTGCAAACCCTTTCAATTTGGGACAGTCGAAAATTTGTTGTTTGGGAAAGGGTTATGGGTCAGGTAGTCCGGACTACAACGCTTAAGGGGCTCTGACACTTACACGACTTTTGGTCACGATTTGGGCACGATTTTGTCGTGTCAACTCAATTTGGACGGTGTCGTGCCGTCTTAGGTACGCAATATAAAAAGAAGCTTCTTTCTTGGATTTTTTTGGATTGGCTGAGGAAGAGACAACATACTAAGTGTCAGAGACACAGTAATTGAGAGGAAGAGAAAGTGCTTGTACGTAGCAGCTGCTCTAGCCACGGTTGAAGAGGAGAAGAAAAGGCTGGAAGAGGCACAAGAGCAAGAAAAGGCAACCACACCTCGAAGAAAAACACGAAGGACCCTGTGGGTTAGACAATGGTTGACCAGAAGGTCCGAGTTTGGGCGGTATGACAATTTACTGACTGAACTCCGCAAGGAAGATGAAAGGGGCTACAAAAATTACCTCAGAATCACACCTTATGTCTTATGTAAACTACAAAATGATGTATGTTATCTTTAATTCTAGACTGACCACGTTTTATAGGCCAACTACTCATATTTCTTAATTCAATTATGTGTTTTTTTTTCTTTCTCATTGTTGTCTTTACTTGTGCTATGTAACCTTGCATGATTTAATACATTTTTTGCTATTCCTTTATTGTTAAATTGTATTGTTTAAACTCTCCAGTTTATTTTTATTAAATTCAAATTAAATGTGCCCAGATGGTTTCGGTGATACAATAGATCAGCATCAGTGGGCTTGAGAAGCTGATTAATACAATACAATACAACACAAAACAATAAGATACATTAGAATAGTATCTCTTTTAGTATGCATACAGACCTCCGGCCCACAATACATGTATATATTACAATTCAAATTACATCCAGATGTGCCCTACACTATCATCAATGTTATTCATATAAAATTTTAAGAAAAAGAAAGATAAATTAATACATTACAAGAATAACACGAAGTTAAGTGGAAACGTGTTCTAGTAATTTTGAATCATGAAATGCTAGGTTTAACAAAGTTGTATTATCATCAGTTTTAGCAAAGATTGAACGAGTTATCTTCGTTTGGGCGTGTTTTATACCAGTCCAGTGTCTAACTAGATATGTCACGAAACTCCATTGTCTGAAGAAAGGACAATAAATTTAATTGTCATTTCATCCAATCTGTCTTCGTTTATACTTGCTTTGTGAGGTTGCTATTGGTTACCGCTTTTAACCCTTACAGTGCTGGAACCGTCTTCATGCTTACGGAAACAGGTTAAATCACAGGCCAGCCGCCAAGTAATTGGCGGCTGGCCTGTGATCGAATCTGTTTGCTTCTCTGAGTATCTTTCCTCGTAAGAATTAAGCAGATATTTAATGTTTTGAAAAGCAGACGACACAAAAATCTTGTTTTTGAAAACTTCCCAGCATTCTAAGGGTTAACATCGATATGGTATTCTACTAACAACGATATACGTTTGTTAAAACCGGAAAGGTCGTATGTTCTTCATAGAAATAAAGGAGATACAACTCTCTTGGTCCAAGGCGAGGCCGGCCCATAATTGATGTTCTAGGACTTTTACTCTGATTTGTCGATTAATATTCCGAACAAAAGCGATGTCGATTGTTATTGAACCGGTCAAAATACCGGGTCGGTTAACCCTTCGAATGCTGGGTAATTTGCTGGTATGGGATAATTAAACAAAAAGTAACCAATTAGGCTATTTGACCCTAAGAATGCTGGGTAGTTTTCGTAAAGAAGAGTGAGTTTTGTTTCGAATGCTTTCCAAAACTTTAAATATCTGCTTAATTTTGACGAGGAAAGATACTCAGAATGGCAAACAGGTTAGATCACAGGCCAGCCGCCAATTGACTTGGCGGCTGGCCTGAATCTAAGCTGTTTGGATAGGTATAAAGTGGATTCCAGCACTATAACAATGGCCAATGTCTTTTTAAGATTGACAATTCAAATCGTGGTTTTCTGTGGATTCATGTCATGTCTAAGTCTTTTCATACGTGGCCTACATATAAAGTATTCAAACTTTTTGAATGAGTGAAGAAAATAAGGGAAAAATATATGTTGATGGTTCTATCCGACTTAACAAGCTGTAATGGGCAGTTGAGTATGCGGTATCCATCCATCAATAGGAGTCGGTCATTGCAATATGACTGAATGAATGATGATGTGATGTGAAAACTATAGAAAAATATATAGAGAGAAAAGGTACTTGGTGTTTTGGAATTGAAAAGCATTTCTTTATCTAAATTTGAAACGCCATTCATTTCGAAGTTTAAAGTACTTTGACGTAAACGAGTAACACGATTTATTCATATTCTAACGAGGGCTTGATTAGCTCTGTAAAAGGAAACCCATCTCATTCCGCAACCAAAGGGAAATAACTTTTTGTGAATGGGGAACGAAAGGGGAATTGAGGTTGTTCCCTTTATCTATTAAGTTCTTTTTCCCCTCATATTTGGCCTTTAGTTTGGACGAATTAATTGAGCTTTATAGTTATGGTATCTGAAAAGGAATGAAATCATCGATA
Organism: Cerastoderma edule; assembly: GCA_947846245.1. Taxonomy (NCBI): domain Eukaryota; kingdom Metazoa; phylum Mollusca; class Bivalvia; order Cardiida; family Cardiidae; genus Cerastoderma; species Cerastoderma edule. Next base: position 20,485,896 of record OX401418.1, on the reverse strand, counting down.
ATAATAAGATTTCAAGATAATATGCATTTTGTTTTTCCTTTTTTGATCAAACCCTCACCCTGCCAACAATGATTTCCCAAGTTTGATGAAGTCAATGAAAAATGGTTTTTCGTCTATTATCAATAGTTTCAACAAAAGCAGATACGTCGGAGAACTGGACATAACGAATTGTGTACCAGAAAATGCAAGGAGTATGGATGTATGCGCTCACGGAACTGCCGTTAAAAAGTACTTGGAACCCGAAATGAAACAACAAAAGATGACTAAAGGGAAATAACTTAGTCCGAGGGAGCTTAAAATTGATAGTAAATTGTCTTCCCTTTGATTTCTTCCTTTAGAAATATCTTTATTTCTGTTAAAATTCTTACTGCACAAACTCACGACAAACAAATACACGTGACAACTGCCTTATGCGAACGCGTTCAGTTTGTGCAACTTTTTAATATCAAGTGATAGAAATTGTTGAAAATGGTCCTTTGCGACAGACATATCGTTTCCAGACGATTATTTGCCGATTTGCCGGACCACCAACCTCCTAGCAAATCGGAACTACTCGGGTATATCCGTGAGCTGAGAAATACACCTCGGATATAAGTGTAGGGTTACAATTTTTCTTCGTCCCCGGCATATAACACATTTCCACAGGGTCCACATTAAGTAGATCAATGTATATGGAAGTGTTGGACATCTTTTAAATCATTTTTATCTGTAATTCATAAGAAATGGCGAAATGATAAGTTGTGACATATTAAGTTGTATTCTTAATCAAATAAAACGACTTTTTCGATTTCACATTTAAAATCTATTTTTGAAAACGAAATGAAAGTGACGTCATTCTCGCGGGAAACAATATGGCGACATCCCTATTATTTCAGAGGCGTTTTCATTGGATGAACCCGATGTGTTCATATTACCTCCAACCCTCACCTCAATATATTACCTAATTGTTTAAAAAATATTTGTTTCAGCAGTTTTTTACGAATGCTAATTTACCATTTAACAAATGGAAAATATTTCGTTTCAGAACGCTAAGTATTGCATGATAAATACAGACACAATCATTGTTAGAAATGCTTTTGCTAAGTCTTTCAAATCCTCGATCTTGGAATTTGCGGCTTGTCGAAATTGAAACAAGCAACAAACAACATGAATAGCAGCAGGAAATACTTTTCTTTATGGTATTAGGAAAACAAAATCTGTTAAATAAAACATTATAGTGCTTGAACCGAATTCATGCTTATGCAAACATGTTAAAATAAGGCCAGCCGCCAGTTTTCTTGGCAGCTGGCCTGTGATCTAACCTGTTAGCTACTCTGAGTATATTTCCTTATCAGAACTAATCAGGTATTTTCGGTTTTGGAAAGCAGCGCGCAAAAATCTATTTCTAGAAAATACCCAGTATTCTAAGGGTTAAGCGTATTGGCAACATATGCGTCAATGTGAGGTAAATTGGAGTATGGTGTTACATACCCTGCGGCTTTTTACAATGATAACATGCCCATATTTACATAATAAAATACGGTCGTAATGCTATTGAATCGTATCTATACAACTAAATATACAGCTAAAGCATGGTGTACATCAGATATACATAACAATAACGACAGTTAAGCAGTTTGTTGCAGACGACTCTGGAAAACATTGTGGGAAAGGATAAAATGCTCTTAACGAGCAATATCTTGCTTCCCACAATGTTTTCTTTCCTATCAGAAGACTTTTTTTCAATTTCATCAAATTTTAAAATGTCGTCTACAAACTCGTTCAATTTGGAACAGTCGAAAATTTGGCGTTTGGTAAAGGGTTAACACAAAACGATAAAAAATGGAAAACAAGCCACCAATAAGTGTCTTTCGTTGACTAGGTTGTGTTTAAAGTAGATTGGAACTATGTTTCTGTTATAACAAGGCGACAAGAAGTGTCATTGATAAATGAATAATAACAAAAGAATAACAGAAAAAATACAACGACCAAATAACAATATTGCTCTTTCGAACTCCTTCAGTGCAACCGACCGTATTGGTCGAATTTCATCTGACCTTAATCCTTTGTTGTATCCCTAAAATAAGATATCAGGTACTCAGTGGTCTGCTGGTTAGACACCAGATCTTGAAGTAATGTAGCCCCTCTCTGCGTTTGTTCAAATTCCTTATATGTCATATCTCTACGTTGGCGACTTTCCATTTTGCCAGAATGATTTCAAATGTCGCTGACATCATAACGTTTGAACTGGTTCTTTTTTTTCTGAAAGGATTTAATACATGTACGTGTCACGTATCTCAATGAGGTATTCCTACTTTAGTCCAATCCTTTCAACTGTCGATTACACTAAAAGCGGCTTTCCTAGCCACTTTTCTGACAGGGCTTAATGCATTATGTTGCCACATCTCTTTCCGTATTTACATTATTTAGTAAGGTCCTTTGTCCGTGTCATACGGACCAATTATCATCTCAAGAAATGCGTTAATAATTCGATAAATTTTGAATAAACATTGACTGTTTTCAGGTTTACCCGTCTCTATCCATCAATAAGGAAATACCTGCATTACATTGTGTGTCCACTTTTGTGGTCATATATTCAAGACATGGAGCTAAGATTGATGCTGAATGAATGCATTTTCGGATTTCTTGTATATGGATGTATTCTATTGTTGATCGTTGTGTTTACTTAATTCACCAGGGGCCCGTTTTACTAAACAACTTACGGAAAATGTTTGCGTAAGTCATAATTGATAAACATGGATAATATTTTCAATGAAAGTACAATATTGCAATGTGACACGTCATTGGAAGCGTCATTGGAAACTGTACAATATTCAAACAAAGGAAATAGTTTCTAGAGAAGTTCATGTGGTGAATCAATTGCATTTCGCGAAGTATTCATTGCTCGCTTAACTAAGTGAATATACATAACTGAATTGTATAATTTCTACATTTGTTTTGAGAACCAAACAGGAGTCGATACCCATTAGGGACGGATTACTTTTAGCTAAGTCTTAAAAAGGGGGCAACACAGTTGAAAATGTCCGTCCTTCGGGCAATTATGTTCGTTTTCCTGGCGTATATGGTAAGTTTTTTCTCGCTTTCGAAATATTCTCTCTTTGTACAAACATTACTGGTAAAGGAGATAGAAAACTTACAAGAGGCTTTTCTTTTTTCAAGTATGATCCTCTTTCCTAACAAAAACATTTTTTCAAATATAATCCCAAATTGATCTGAATTGTGCATTTTCTTCATTTGAATAAGCATAGGTCAGACGCTAGTGTAAGATGTTACAAAATTGTGTATGCTTGTCATTATCAAATTGACCTGCAGTAAATATTACACACCACAAACTATGAAAGCCGACGGAATCCAACTAGCTTACGCATCCCCTCACATTTTGTTTGTGATCCAAAAAAGGATAAAATCCTCTGTAAAGGATGATAACAAGTCGTAATAATTAGTATCCTCTTCATGATAATGAAAACGAACTGCATCAACAAGAAGGAGAAATGTCAAAGGACAATTTTCCTCATAGTCATATTGATCTCTTTATTGTCGCATACATTGGTATGTACGATGTGTGTACCATGCGTTCACCATAAGTAGAACTCATACCAGGGTATAGTTCAAGCCCACCACCAAGAAATGAATTACGGAATTATAAACGATGGTTTTACAAAGGAATCCGCTTGAAGTCGTCATATAGATATATAGGTATACAGTGATGTCTCGTTAATCCGAACTCGTCCGTTCCGAACAAAATGTCCGGATGACCGAATCATCCGGACTTATGAAGCAGAGCATGTTCTTATACACATTAAGACATAAACAGGCTGTATGCACGTGTATACTTATAACCCTTTAGCAAAATTGTCGACCGTCCCAAATTGAAAGAGTTTGCAGACGACATTTCAAAACGAGATGAAATTCAAAAATAATCTTCTGATATGGCAGAAATCATTGTGGGAAAAGGAGAAATTGCTCGTCACGGGCAACTTTTCCTTTACCAACAATGTTTTCAAAAATCGTCTGCAACAAGCGGGTCAAATAATTCCGTTCCATTAAAATTTCGTTTGGATTGCAAGACATCCGGATAACCGGGGTCCGAATAAACGAGGCTTCACTGTATATGTATTTAGATATGTTTTATCGTCAAGGCAGGGCTGATTGGTAGCACAAGAACATGCATTGAAACAAACCATTTAAGCTAGTATATGATATTACCATTTTTTACATTACGGTGCAGAATTATGGGGATATCTGTATATAGATAAAATTGAAATTTGAAAATTAAAAGTTCATAAAAGTTTTTGCACAAGACATTAGTCATTGTAATCAAATGTCGCTAGTGAAGTCGTACGTGTAGAAGAATAATGTTATAGGTTGCCATGTCACTAACCATACTGATGATGTTTTTGTCTAAAAAGACGATTTGAACTGGTGTACATCTAATTGGAATATAGTCTTCAATTTTACTGTTATTATTGTTACAGATCGGCCGTCTTCATGGACAAGTACCTCCAAGTTTCACGGGCTGCACCAACTGTGCCACCAAGCCACCAACAACTACTACGCTCATACCCTATACGGACTGTGACTCAACCGAGTACTATGTTCAAGGCCAATGCAAGAAATGTAAGCAGTGTCTATATACGTGTCCAAAGCGAATTTGTGCTTTTGTCCCTCGTTACTTAACACGTGTTATATTGGGCTTGGTTTTATGCCGTGTACTTTAGAAGTATCTTTGCTATATCATGGAGCTCAGTGCGTCTTTTCATACTGCTGGTACATGCAGTTCTTTATTAATTCTAATACTATTGTAACTGTAACCGGTCATTCCACCGGGTAATTTAAAAAAAGAATGTCGGTTGATGTGAGAGAAGGCTATTTCATGTGCCAACATACTTTCCTCTATTAAGAATGACATTTTTGCAAATCTAGGATCTGAATCAAACATAATACCGTTTAATCTATTAAGGTTCTACATTAGGCAGTGGATCTCATATAGTGCGATCTAAATTAGTCAAAGCGTGTATTTATTCTGGCAAGGTAGTGCTAGGAGCAGTGATTGTTTCGTAGACCACCAGGTTGTGGTTGTCGTTGAAAACGCACTGAAATTGACTTAAATTGATAAGAAATCAAGTAAAACTTAGATTTCAACAATTCTTATGTATTCCTTACTAGTACAATTTAGAACATGAGTCCTGATTATTTTTTCATCATTTCTTTTTATAAAGTTTCCCATGAGCTTTGTTCGAGCTTGCCGACCATCGGCTTGGCTATGGCGGCCTGTAACACAACCGACTCGGAAATGTTGAGGAACTTTGTTTTGCTCACCTACGAGGACAAATGCAAGTAAGTTGTTTATCTCATTATTTCTAGTTACATGATAGTTGTTTCCTACAGTATTTAGCTTCGTTACGCTGACCTGTACCATTATCCAATGTTATAGAGAAACACATGACTTTAGCATATGCAGTTGAATCTTTTCCATTTCAAATCTTTATGAAACAAGTTCTAACAACTTAGATTTTGGATTCTAAATTCTGCTTCATGGTTACTTAACCATTGCTCCCACTAAATGTATGTCAATTAAGCGTATGTCGGAAAGAAAAAATGTGTTAGGTCTTGGACACGTTATTTCTAATCCACGCTGCAACTCGCTTATCGTTTTGGTTTCAATTTTCTGGACTATTTTCATTGTCAAAGACCCATATATGATTTGTTAATATATATTTCATCTCATTTTATAGTTTTTATGTTTTTATTATCTCTTTATCAATTAATTGTGTACAAAGATTACAACTCCCTTTCCTCAAGATCCGTGCAGTAATCAGTCAGCTGCAGCATATTGGACCAGTCGTAAGTAAGTTCGTCTTAAAATGCAGTTCAAGAGTTTGAGACCCCGATTTTGACAACGTTCAATCCAAAATTTGATGAAGCAACAAGACAAGATTGTTTATGTCTCCAATTACGCATCGAATATGTCCTTCTATCTTGAATATTACATTCTGCAGTCCCGCTGATGAAAGCATATATACACAAATGAGCGCGAAGTAACATATAAAAATGTTACAAAATGATAAATGGCAACCAAGTGTACATTTCAATATATTTCGTTACAGCTATTACCATCGGGCCTTCACCTGCATACTTAAGCAGTTACAAGCCACTATGCCGTTGTGCTCTTCTGCCGAGATACGCTTTGTACAAATACGACATGTAGAAACACTCTTAGAGTCATTGGGTACACCAATAAGGTTCTTCCTTCAGTTAGAGAGATGCACAGGTATGTCGACCTACTATCACCAACAATTATCGTTTTGAAATGAGCAATTAACAGTAAATTTCCTGGTTAATAAACACTTCACTGTTAACCACTGATACGTTTGTCTTCTGTAGAATTAATGACCACATGGGAAAATAGTCATTAAACCACATGACAACAATTATGTATTTAGTTGTTATTCATATAATGACTATAATTATGTATATTCTATACTAAATTCCTATGTTGCTTTGTATGTAAATTTGCACTTTGATATCGGGTATAAACAATATGTACTACCATGTCATTTCGGACTTTAGTATCAGCCCATGTCATCCTGTTAAGTAGTAAAAAATGTCTTCCTTTTTAATAAGCGTCCGCCTAATGTAGAATACCAAATGCGCATACGACACCAATCCAAACACTCGTTCTTTTTCTTCAGTTCACAGTACAAGGGTCACACTGCAACTCCTGAATACCAATTGGACTTCAATCTACAACAACAAAAGTTTGAAAGCCTTCTGGGCTTATAGGGACCAATACGACAAAGAGGTAATTCGCAACAATCCCTCAATTGAAACATTTTATTAACATGTACCCTTTTTATTGAAATGCTCGAAAGTTCTCATTTGAAAGAAATTAGTTTTGATTTATTTGTTTTACATCGATTGTAATGCAAGTATTTACATCTTAGATTGATCACTCTGGATTTTGCTTCCTGGATACATAACCAGTTCTAACGCCTAATGTGGATTAAGGAGAGTTCGCAAGGCAGATCTCGCTACTCACGGGATTCGAACCCACGATCCTTGTATCCAAAAGCTGACGCTCTATCCCTGAATGTCCTCAACAAAGAATAAAGAGATAACAAATGTTGAGCAAGGAAAGGAAATGATTTGTGATTCCCGGTAAAAACCATACTGACACATGGAGAAAATACTTGTTACAAGCAATCTTTAACAGTTGGCATGGTAAATGACCATTAAGCCTCTAGGGAACACAACGCGTATATTTGATATCTCATATTTGACGAAGAACCCTAATTAAGTTGTTTGCCCCTTTTTGATTTTGTTACAAGGTCGCAATTTAAACCAACTTTACGCATACCCTTCGTGTATATCATTAACGATTGTCTTTCTAGATTGCTGAGATTGGTGCGAGTGTGTTTGGTGAGCTTTACCGGGACAGTGTTATTATAAACATACGGTACGTGCGTGTAGTATCTATGCTATCATCTTTACCTCTGGTACATGTATATGTATACATTTTGTTAACTTTTTTAATTGTAGAATACGAGACCACTGAGTCAGAATGTGTTGTTTTTTCATGCATGTTGTTGCAAGTTACAGTTAAAGGTACATGTATATGTACTTTATTTAGCTGTTGTATATAGCTGGTAACAGTCGTAACGTCTTGGATAAGTTATGGTAAAGATTGTATGAAATATAAACATAGGTTATTTACGTACTGTTTAGGTATTGTTTACGTATTTTTTTTTTTTTAATTCGTAGAAATATTTATTGACGAATGTGTTATGAATACGTTTAATTCTTAGCTTATCATACATTCCATTTAAGTGAGGGATCCGTCCTCATTGATGTCACAATGTTCTGGAACAAAGCCAACAATCTGGCAACAGAGCGTATCAAGGATATGTTACAAAAAGGACTAAAGGCTTCGAATACATCAGAACATATCTATGACGTTGAATATGTGGATCTAGTCAATAAAGGTACGTTAACTTGGAGGATATTCTACTAAGTAAACATGAAACAGTAGAAGTCTGATATAATCGTAAAAAACCCTTAATCACATAACCAATTATAAACCTCTATCTTGACATTTGTATGCAGACTTAGTCCCATTTGGTTACTCTCATTTAGTCGCCTGTCCATCCAAACCCGTAGTTTAAAGATCGTCTACTTATACAATGCGAACGATTACATTTTTTGTACCATTTCTGGACAATACTATTCTAGCTTTTGTTTAAAATTGAATTCACACGAATATTAGATTGGTTAGTTGTCGATACGATGCTTAATAAAAGGTTAAGTCATTCACAAATCACCCATGGGAAAATCCTTTAATTGGTAACCAAATCCAGAAATGGGCAACCATATTACGAGTGTCATGCTTTCTAAGCCGGGTACTTAAACATTCAACCTTCTATAGGGGTGACCTACACTTGAACTCGGTCCCATCGCAGTCATGCTTTCTAAGCCGGGTACTTGAAAACATTCAACGTTCTATAGGGGTGACCTACACTTGATCTCGGTCCCATCGCAGTCATGCTTTCTAAGCCGGGTACTTGAAAACATTCAACGTTCTATTGAGGTGATCTAAATTTGAACTCGTTCCCATCGCAGTGGTGCAGGTGTATGGTAGAATGTTTGTCCATCTTTCGAAAGGTTGTCGGTGTTTTCAACCGACATTGGTCACACCAAATACTCAGTAAAGACGGCAGTGTTTCATGGCTATAACATTTCTAACAAAGGACCAATGATATGTGTAGTGAATTATAGATACAATGAAGGGGCCTCATGAGAGGCAGTCTCCAAACTGACTTACGGAATGCCGATGGTTCTACCCGCCTTAACCAGCCCCTATGGGCAGTTGAGTATGGGGTCTTCCTCCATCATTAAGAGTCGGGCATATCTACATAACTGAAATAATGCTGTTGTGATGTAAAACCCACATATTTAAAAAGATAATCATAGATACAGTGAAGACTGGTTTCTATTCAAGAAACTTAAAAAGAAAATTAACTGATATCGAGTAAATAAAATACAACAAAGGATTAATCTCGATCCAAGGAACAAAAAAGAAAGTGAAATCTAACGTGAATTATCACTACAATGAAAGAATTGTCTCAATCCAAGAAACTAAGAAATTGTAGCTATACGTCGAGTAAATGAAGTACATTTAAGGACTAATCTCGTTCAAAGGAAAAAAATCAGATACATGCAAAATAAATAAAGCGCAATACAGGACTGGTTTCAAGGAGCTTACAAAGGAATTCTGTTGAGCACAGCGTTTATATCATTTATACAAAGTCAAAACCGTAACATCTGATTTAAAAAATCGTCTCTGTTTTCCAAGGACTTACGTGTACGGTCTACGGCGTTACATACAGAACAGGGGAGATGTTTCGGACCCGGAACCTCTGTAACCGATGTGTATGCAGTAACGGTAACCTGTATTGTACACGAATGACCTGTTCAGGTAAAAGCCCAATGACAATCACATTGAGACCTTGCCAAATCATCAATCATTTTTTTCAAAATAAGTGTTGTTTAGCTTTCCTTACGTTTCCAGTAAATCTCAATCTTTGTGCAGAGAAAGTTTCAAATAATCAATCCCTTTTAAGATGTCTGCTGAGTTTTTCCTTAAAGGCACATAAAAGGAGATAAGTAGAAATGAATTACTAAACAAATGTATGGAGTTCTTTTATTATTTTCATAAAAGGCATGACAATTAATTTACGAATGCATTGAGACCCTATTAAATAGAATCCTTTAACATAAGTTATTTTGTGTTTGAAGTATAGTAGTCTCCAATTCAATCATGTTTATCAACAACCTGTTTGTTTACATATTCAAAATAACGAATTCTGATTGGTCAGTTCAAACATTTGTGTTTCAACTGTCAAGGTCAGGGGTGAAGAATCACACAATTAAACTGGTTAATCTGGGTTAATTCTTGTTTGCTTTCACGCTTAAGTTGTGCTGATGGAATTTTTGGTGATAACTATTTGAATCTGTCCAAAAGTTTACCAATTAGTATAGTTTTATATAGCATTTATCTCCTTTTATGTGCCTTTAAGTCTCCAATTAATCACAATCATTGTGAAGTGAAGGTTCCCGTACAATGCTTTCTGGCATTCCTTACAATTTACACACTGTCTTTGATAATTGCATGCAGATTGCATATATGCTTCAACAAATTAACTACTGCCGCGATAAAATGAAGTCTTGTTGAAAATTGCTGTCAACCAAAATCTAATGACATATATTCCAGCGATTTGGCTCGGAGAGTATTGTGGTGTTGGGTTTGATTGTGCAGGTGATAACACCACGGTCTGTGAAAACATTACGTGTCAATGTGTGGACCACTACTTCCCTGCATTGGCCAATAGTTCGATCACGTGTAGAAAGAAAGGTAGGCACCTAGAGGCATGTGTTTATCATTTTACAGTTGACAATGACAAGATAACTGAAATAAAGAGAGAGAATTTTCGTTACAACAGGATGTCTTACTAAAGTCTTACTAAATATAAACATACTATTTTGATTTTAGCGTAATAGGATGAAAAAAGTCTCTTCATTAAATATTCAAAAATTTGTTATGTTATCAAGTGTAAAAATCCATTTGTTGATAAAAATAAAACGAAACGTAGTACATTTGACTTAACGAAAAAAAGTTAAAAATGGATAATCGTGACGAGCACAATGTATATGTATCTAATTCCCTTCCGACGTTGAGAACATTTCTTACTTTCAATTTCGTTAGTTTTGTTCTCCCATGTCTTTAACTTAAAGCCTTACAACACAATATCTCAATTGACCGCGTCTACGTCTTCAAGAAACCAATGTGGAAAGGCTGACCTGCGTTTAATGAATAATTTAGCCTTTTAGCACAGTAGATTCAATCCTTCGTGATAAAAATATCATTCTACTCATTGTTGTTTTATCTTGTGCTATCACTATTTATTCGTACACTTCACTCTAGTTCTTATATTGGCAACTGCTTTGAAGCAATCGAAACATTTTACAAATTCATTCAATTTCACATCAGAAAATCTTATCCTTATGTGGCGATATTTGTTAGCAGCAACAGCAGTTACATTTAATACTTCATTAACGTTCTTTAAGGTGTGAACGAATTGTGCTCGTCAACTGAGGATTGCGACAGGGTTACTGAGTGTGTTGGTGGAGTCTGTTCGTGTCTTCGTAGTTATGTCGAGGTAAACAACACCTGTATACTCTGTAAGTATCTATATCTTGTTTCTATTTTTACGTAAAATCATCGTCATGAGCTAAATATGCTGGTTGCGACCAAACACCCAGGTAAGGCCTTATCAACAAAACCAAAGCACAAAAGAGCGAATATGTATGGCGTTATGTATCTAATAAGCTGAATAGAGAGTGAATTATCTAAATCGTTGCAAAATAGATATAATATATATATGATTTAACTAAACCAAAAAGGAACAATTAAAAGTAATACTTCTTTAATTTTAAAGTTTCACAAACGACAAAATGACATTTCTTGTGATATTTCCTTTTCACATTGGCCCCTTTTTCAAGCTTAGTTCTATTTCTTAATTCCTGCTAATGTATCACTCAATGGGAAATATGTATATGTATTTCGCGGCGTCAGTTACATAATACACACTTTATAGTTTATATGGAAAAAACTGTAAACTCAAATGAAAAACATACAAGACGGCAGATGTGCAAAAGAGAATAATATTATGTTTGACGTGCATCTAAAGTGAATATGTTTGAATGACGCGTGTCATCTACAAATTCCAGATGCCGAAAGACAAGTAGCGCCGGCAGAGTCGATGGTCATGTGGATTCTGATAGGCGTATTCTCCGCGATCGGTGCCCTGGTGTTGACCATGATAGTTGTAGTCTTCCTGAAAAGGAGACAGAAACTACGCAAACAAAGCCAACCAAAGAAGTTCACAAACCAGGAAGATGACCCAGAGGAACCTTTGCCCACTACGTTACATGCAGTAAGTTTTGGATAATCATTTGATATGATTTACATAACAAGTTATATCAAATAACATCTTCTGTAGGTCTCGACTGTTACCTGTAGTATTATTCTCGTTGACCCACGTGAAGCTGATGATGCATGCTGTGCCGAACTCCTGAGTGCAGTTAACTTCAGGATCTTCCTCAATGTTAACGTCGGGCATTGCAGTACCAACTAAATACTGATACTGATGACGATCAAGCAATGCTTTTGTCTCAAAAGTTTCTTCTTAATCAGCACATGTGTTTGTCATTCCTTAGATATAGTGTCGGTTAAAGTCTTTTAATTGGTTTTGTTTGTTTAAACTAATTTTGTTGCTTGTTTGTGATTATTATTACAATATTACATATATCTGTATTAGCATATATCGTGTCAGAAAACTGCACAAATAAAAGGAGGTACAGGGAAGACAATTAAAAACTAGAAAAATACATTATGGCAACATTGTTTCATCTATATCAGGATCTTTATGCGAATCAGAGATCCTTATTTGGAGACAAGTCGGCCAATCAGAATGTATTGAGTCTCCATGACGACGAGTGTGTGTCCTTTACTGAGACCCCGCCCCCTATCAAAGATGACGACAATCCAGATGTCATAGACACGCCCACAGTGGATGACCATAATAACCCGTACTTATGGAGCATCGACGCCAATGGTGGGTTCCTGCCGACGGGTCTTCACTGGGTAAATGTTTTCATGTACTGGGATAAAGCCTTTTCATATACTTGTATGTTTTCCAATAAACATGTTCTAATACACGTGTAATGACATTATATAGGAAGACACTGATGTGTCTAAAGAAAATTATTACTCTTAAGAATCATTCTGTCCTTTAGCTAATTCAATCCATTACTTGAAATAAACTGAAAGGCTTCAACCTCCATTGTTTTCGTTTGCTAAATCAATTTAAGGTTATACTTGACACATTTAAAGGTAGGAAAAATCACACGCGTTTCAACTCAGTTAGGCGCTACATGTTTTCTTACATAAGAAAACATCGTGCTCAAATGAATTCACAACAAATTCAACTATTTTCAAATTATGATAAATGATGAGGCATTATAATGAAATTGATATCACTATTTAGTGAATTATGCAATTAAGAGCTGCAGTATTCAAGAAGCCGCTTCCTCTGATGTATTCAATATTATTGATAACGCAAGACATGATGAATGCACTCACTATATACATATTTACCACGTTACAGAACCCGTATCTCAGTGGAAATAACTTCTATAAGGGACGTCTAGCGAGGCCAAACATGTTTGGAGATTTTACAGAGAGAAACATAATTGACGATTTTATCGACGAACCCGTTGGTGATATAGAATATGATCCGGACGTTATGGATGAACTAGATGAAACAAGAGCAAGATTGAAGAGTTTATTCCCGATGAGCGAATTTAGAGATGACGATAATGCTGAGCGGAGAAGGTTTTGGAACTCAAAAGTGCATGGTGGAATGTTGGCAACTGCACTACACGTAGTAAGTGACATACATATATTTCCAAACGTAAACGCTAGCCCGAAGTGTCTTTAATAAATTGTCCTGGGTGATACATGTAAAACGATTTCGGTTGTTCATTGTGCCGTTAAGGTCGGAAGCAAAGCTTGGGAAGAACTAATTCATGGCGTCATATGGTTTTACTACTGAAAGTATTAAGATCTTCCGTTTGTATTCTGTTAAGACTTACTAATCTACAATATTTTGAATGTTTAAAAACACAATATTAATAGCAGGATGGAATTGCCAACATTATTTTGTTCTATACCTTCCTAATCAGGAACGTTAATATGTACTGACAATTAAAAGGAAGTTCCTTTTTTGACTAAAAGAATAAATATTCGTAGCACGCAATCTTTCTTATTGCTATACTGGTTTCTATCATTTACCTGAAACATAAAAGGGTTAGGTTGTCTTCTTTGTGTTTTCGTTGGCTAAAACTCTTTCAACTTCTACTAAAACAACTCCATTAAAACATATTTTACTTGTTGATGAGATATATATAATTATAGAATTGACTAATCAAAATTAGTTTCACAACAACGTCAACAGTTTAAACATCGATTATTGATAACACATGACTATGATTTTGGTACAAAGTAAATTGAAAAGCTCTCAATTGAGAGCATCGATGTTCCAGAAGCAGCTGCCTCTGACGCTTTCCAATATAAATGATATTTTACAAGTCATAATGCATGCAATCAATGAAGACGCATGGATTTCACATTACAGAACCCGTATCTCGGTGGCAGTAACTTTTTAAAGGGGCGAGTGTCGCGACCCAACATGTTTGGAGATTTTACAGAGAGAGACATCAATGATGATTTTATCGATGAAGCCGTTGGTGATATAGACTATGATTCCGAAGGTGTAGATGAAACAAGGGCAAGATTGAAGAGTTTATTCCCGATGAGCGAGTTTATGAATGATGATTTTGCAGAGCGGAGAAGGTTTTGGAACTCAAAAGAACATGGTGGAATGTTGGCCACTGCACTACACGTGGTAATAGTTGCCTTTCTTTGTCTTACGTCATCGCTCCCTAGTTTCATATTTAATTGACATATTCAAAACTGAATATACAAAATATGATTGAATAAACTAATGTCAAAAAGATATATCTTTCGGGAAAAAACAGCATTGTATAGAATCAGCATGTCATCATATACAAAATGTAATTATCTCGAATGAAGACTCATGCATACCTATCAACCTGTTTTGTCAGGTTAAGATATATTTCATAACCATCTTTTATATCTTAGATCTCATGCACTGTTCAAGCATAGTTTCATATTTGGTGAAATGAGTAATGTTAAGTTATAAGGCATCTGTTTGCAAGAGGTATCTTTGGCTAAAAAAGACAGGATGTCCTGAATGCATGCTAAATTAGAGTTTTCTTCTTGCAGAATCCGTTTCTAGCTGGGAATAATTTCTACAAAGGAAGGCTTGCGAAACCCAACTTGTTTGGGGATTTTACAGATCGGGATATTGACTTCACAAATACTGATACCGAACTTGATATAGTTGAAGATACCGATGAGGACGGTATTATATATGAAAGTCAAGATATAGATAAGACAATGGCTAGATTGAAGCGGTTGTTTCCAGTGAGCGAATTTAAGGATGATGATTACTCCCAGCGTAAAAGGTTTTGGAACTTGGCAGAGCAAGGTGGATTGTTACCAACTTCATTACACGTGGTATGGGGAGTTTCGCAAAATATTAATCAATGTTTACCTGGTCTCTGTGTTATTGTGTTATCATATCTGTCATGTGTTTGTTTCGATTTTGTGTGATGCCATTCATTTTCTTGGGTGATGGAGGAAGGATCAAAACTTAATCGTGTATTGTTGTTGTTATAGTCTTGAAAGAATCATCGGCATTCCGTGTGTCAGTTGAGAAAAAACACATAAAGGTCCCCTGAATGCACAAACGTTTCTGAGTTAACGTTTAAATTGAATACTTTGAAGCCAATGTGTTTGGTCCAAAAAATGATAAGTTTTAAATGTTGTGTGAAATGAATTCATCAATTGACCATTAGATATGAAATATTGTTGAGAAATATCGTTTAAGACAACTTCTTCGTATGCTACCAAAGAAAGACGCTGCTTTGATGCATAATGCAATAAAGGAGCATATGCTACACGTTTCAGGCACTGTATCAAAATGATTAGGTTATACAGTCAACAATCTCATTAAAACGACAATGGCAAAGACAAAAGCTATATTTCGTAATGCAGGCCTCCGGTCATAATACACAATATTCGAAAGGTATCAGAGCAACCTTGTTAACACCAGTTTTAATAATAGAAGCTGTCAAGATGTTATAAATTAAGGGACACATCAAATTGAATTTCGATCGACATTTAAGGTAATTTTTGCAGTAAAACGTTTATATGAACATATAATACTTTTGGGGAACCTATTCATGCTAAGGCAATGTTTCAACATGGTGGAGCTCATATAGAACACCGTATGCCAGCGTACATTATAAAAAATTTGACAAAAGCTGGTTTTAACTGGTTCAATAATTCAATAAGGGCTGCCATTTTTACAAAATAAGATGTCGTGTGAAAAGCCACCTTCATTCATCAGTCTTATTATCAGCGTTGTTTCTTTGCATTTCACAGAACCCATATCTCACCGGAAATTCCTTCTATAAAGGTAGATTGGCAAAGTCCTTCATGTTTGGTGACTTCATAGATGACGACACATCTAGTCCAGTTAAACTAAACTATCTAGACGATTCGGACGAACATCTTCCAGAAACGAACATGAACGATGAAGACAATTACGACGCTAATAGTACACCAAAGCAATCGGATGAGTCGACAACGAAAGCCACTTTGACAAAACCGTCACCAAAGAGTGTGTTTAAAGAAAATGGCAATACAAGGCAATGGAAATTGTGGAGCATTAAAGAACATGACACTACATTGCCGACAACAATGCACACCGTAAGGGTCTTTTTCATTGTCGTAGTATAGTTGTAAGGATTGATTATTGAAGCCGATATTGATTAATTGAGTAAATAATTTTCTTTTGATTGATTTCATAAATTGGTAGAAAACTTGACTTTGCGAAAAATCCACCACGTACTCCATAATGAAATATTTAAGTTTGAAGAGATCTCGAAGTCACGCATAAGATGTGTTTGATTGTTGAAAGGTAACATCTCATAAAACACTTCATAAAACCTTTGAAAGTTCGACCAATGGCTGCGCCGACTTGAAGAAGGGCCCGGAATTTTCTCCTCGCTGCAAACAGGGATCGAAACTGACAGCCTCGGTAACAGAGGCGGACGTCCTACTGTACCACTGCACCATTGTCGCCAAACTGTTGTAGATTGATGGACAGTGGTGATTTCCCAAAGTGCTTTTGATATGTGAAATAAGTTTCTATCGATTGGTCTGCACTCTCAAAAGATAAAAAAAAACATGTTTATCATAGTTTGAAGTATGACAAACAAAAGAAATAATGTACTTCTTTGGAATGATAAAATATATATGTTTTTACATGATCCCGCCCGTAATTGTGTGATAACTAGTTATAAGTTCACGCCACAAACAAAAATCTCTCCATTGCAGAAATAAAATCATATACTTGATGACTCTCATTATTTATGTTTATACTTTTTACAGAATCCTTATCTCACAGGCCATTCGTTCTACAAAGGTAGATTGTCCAAACCGTACATGTATGGTAGCTTTACAAACGACGCAAGACACAATCCATTGAGACTTAACGACTTAGATGATCCCGAATCTCAGTTAGAAGAGACATACAAAGAGGATTCTATCGAGGAAGGCATAGATAATCCATCAGACACAGGGGCCAAAGACAATGGCGATACAAATATGGACAAATCCAAATCGAAGGGTGCTACCAAAGATGCCAACAAAAGGGCGCCAAAATTATGGAATTTATCAGGCTATGGAGATTTGTTGTCGACATCAATGCATATGGTAAATGTTTAACATTGTAGATAACCTCATATGACACAATTGTCATCTGAACTGCTAACAATGTATACGATATTGTTCTTTCTGTAAGCTATTGGTGTTGCAAGAGGTTCGTTATCCTGCGTTCCATGGGAAGCAACCTGTACTTTAAAGGCCCATCCAAGGAAACTAATGCTATATCAAAACATACTATTTGGTAGACTTTTGGACAGATTCAAATAGTTATCACCAGAAAACACCATCGGCACAACTTAAATGTGAAAGTAAACCAGAAATAACCAAGATTAGCAAGTTTTATGATTCAGTTTTCCTGATTCTTCACCTCTGACCTTGACAGTTGATACACATATTTTGAACCGACCAATCAGAATTCGTTATTTTGAATATGTAAACAAACAGGTTGTTGATAAACATGATTGAATTGGAGAAAACTATATTTCAAGCACAAAGTAACTTATTCTAAATGAGTCTATTTCATAGGGTCTCAATGCATTTCTTAACTAATTCTCATGACTTTTATGAACATAATAAAAGAACTCCATATATTTTTTCAGTAATTTATTTGTACTACTCTCCTTTGATGTGCCTTTAAGTTAACCGCGGATTAAACTGCTTCTCATATTGAATGGCATGCCTTTATGATGTAACTATTCAAAGTCTGATATGTATGTTTTGTTACAGTTACTTCTAAGAAATACATAGCTCGTTACAAGTTCGTCGTACTTGGAATAACACTTTTATTGATGAATACGTTAAGGTTGTTCTAATCCTAAATCCTGCAAACATGGTGAAAATTGCCTCAATGTCTCGATGTATTTCTTGTATTGCAGCATCCGTATCTCCCTGGCAATGCCTTCAACAGGGGAATGCCTGCAAAATCCTTCATGTTTGGTGACTTCACGGACGGATACTTAGCTAATCCTATCAGACTGAATAATCTAGAGGACCCTGATACACACCTACCTGAAACTTATACGCCTGTGGACGAGCTTGAACCCGAACCTTTAGAATTCGTTGGAGAACCTAAACCGGAAACGACCAGAAGGTACACCATGAGCTTGTTGACAGATGACGACGCATTAAAAACGAGGGAACCCGGAAAAGGCGGAGCTTTGCCTACGACATTACACGCGGTAAACATGTATTTTGGTGATTTTTGAATCATTATTTAACAAGTTTCCCAAATGCTAGATTCTCTTCTTTATTCCTAACCAATTATTGTGGAAATCGATACACATGTACCAACCAGACCACAGAGTCGGACTTTGTCGGATTTATTTCTTGGCATTTAAAAACATGTAAAAGAAATAAGTAACATATTAAGGATATCTGATTTAAGATATGATGCAGTATGTTACTTTGTAAAAAATACTAGTACGTGGTAGCCTGCTGGCTATAGTCACCAGACAACCTTTAAGTATTTTAATAAAGGAGTTGCCTTATCTCGAAGTCATGTCGAAAACACACTGACACTGGTCATATCAAGGAGAAAACTGTTGAAACCAGAAAAAAATTAGAGCTCTTAGTGTAAGAGATTCATAATCGCCCTTGATTTCATTCTTCATACCGAATACCATTACTTATTGGTATGCCTTGTTGTGTGATTATTTGTGTTTTGAATGTTTACATTATATTCAATAAGATATTTCTTAACTAAACATGTCATTCTGCGGACATCGTATTTAAATATGATTTACGTTCCTTTCAGAATCCACAGCAGGGTGGCCATACGTTCTACAAGGGGAGACTAGCCAAGCCGAACCTTCTCGGGGAGTTCGAGGAAGAGGGCGGTGTTAACCCATACCTTTCCTTCGTGTAGCCGACGCACTATTTCATCTGTAGTTTTGTAATTTTTTGTCTCAATGTCACTGAATAAACTGTTATAATAAACATTTGGGCCTTGCTTTTTATTCTCAGAAACCCATGTAAAGTCGGTACGTATTCCATTATAAAAGGTTGTTCCCGATTTACCTATTCATTACAACAATTATCCATAGGACAGAAGACGATACTCAGAAGAAACCTTTAGAAGACGCAAATACGTCAGCGTAGCACATGTATGTCGAGTTGATCTTTGACCTCTAAAGGAATATTATTTCGCACGTAAAATTATATTGGAATTCCATTTTACATGAATTCCTTGATATGTGTGTCGGTATATTTGATCTATCCACTTGTGTCACCTTATTATAATTATTATAATTTAACCGGATGTAAGCTGATGAAAATAAGTGCGATCCCTGCCTCGGGCGACCTAGTTCAAGTGCGCTATCTTCAAATAGCCTCTGCTACGCTCCTGGTAATGTAATGGCTTTACGACATGGTGATACGAACAGGAAAGCAACAGGCTTGAAATGTGGGTTGTCGCTGCATTATAACTGAAATGTTTTAAAACGGCGCTAAATTCATGTAGGTGACGGAAGAACACATGTGTTAAATTGAATTTTCGTAGTTCGAATGTAACATGTATGCTGCTAACGGGTCCATTAAGTTTCCTGGTAATTTTCAATTTCATCATTCACCGAGATGATAAACTCTAATGATAAAACATAGCTTTTAAGAACACTCACGGACTATTTGTAATCGTAGCTGGTAATGACAAAGAATAATCAACAATTACATTAATCCATACAAGTCACGCAATTCAAGATTTCGAAAATATATAAACATATATGTTTAACATAGATATCTAAATGAGTATATACCGTTTGAAGATCAGTTTACAAACACATCGGTCGTCTCATTCACACATTGAACAATATAGTAAATCATATGCTATATACTTGTGGTGCGTGTGTGTGTGTACACACGGATTGGGAAAACCCCGGGCATAAACGCCTGCTTATAAACACAGTTCACGTCGTGATGTTCAACCTTGCTGCAAACTATATTTTTGTAAAGGATGTTTCAACTGGTGATAATCGCAGTATCGTCTTAATTTCTTGATTTCGAAAAGTGGAGCATCAGATATTCGGTATTTAGTCACTGAAACGTGTGGTATATATATACTAGGTGTGTTCTTATCTATAAACAACAAAGAACGAGTTTATTTTTAGCCGAATTCAAATGTGTATACATGTATCTGGATTAATTTGAACGATAAGAAGAGACCTGAATTTTTTATGTGAGGGACTTATAGGATTCAAACATCGACAAAATGGCAACGTCACAAAGGTATAATTGTAAATCGATATCGTTTATTTATTCTTGATTTTTTGTGTTCCTGTAATTCTCCCTTGAAGCAGACGACAATTTGAAACATTTAACAAAAGGTCTTGATTATTGGGGGAAATGCACACTTTTCCACAAAATTCCACACTTTTAAGATATCAATAGAACATAGGCGTAGGAGCGTTTTCAACATTGGGGGGGCCAACTTCAGATGAAGACCGGTCTAAGAATAAATGTTCCTAAACTTTTTAATGCTCTTCATGCATTTACAAATTCAATAACATTATGAGAATTAAAAGAAAGCGTATGAAAATGTGTATCTTTAATAGTAAAAAAAAAAGAAAAAAAAAAAAAGGGAAATGCCAGGTCTCGATCTCACGCGGAAATCAAATGTATTGATTTAAACAAAAAGTAGCAGCAACCAGACTGTCACAGCCACGGAATCATCTAGTACAAAAGTGAGAAAAAATTATACTTCACCCTTTAGCTAACAATTGAAGACAATATTGAGTTTGACTCCTTAGAACAAATTTTATTACACAATTATTTTTGTCAATCAAGACTTCCCGGGTATTTTTGTGAGCTGAGTTTTCATTGGATAAACCCGATGTGTTCAGATTGTCATTTGCGATGATGACGTCAAAAAGATTTTGGTTATTGTTCGTTACAAAAGGCGAATTGGAATCAGATAAAGCACAAAAATACACATTTATTTTTATTCTGCTGTTAAATTTCGTTTCTTTTCTTTTTCTTTTCAAATATCTTCATTTGCCATAGTGAATATTGGGGGGGCCAAAGTATAGTCTGGCCCCCCGGTCTGGATATCGGGGGGCCAGGCTCCTACGCCTATGTAGAAGTACCATTTGTATAGCTGTCTTGTCGATTCTTTTGTTATCTAGACTAGGTTAAATATGTTTAAGTCGTTTAAAAGGGAGACTGTTATTGTGTTCGCACTTACATGCCTTTTTTCACTGTGAGGTAAAACAAATGAAATCTACCCTGATTTATGTATTGATTTTGGTTACAATGGGGAGAAATCCGGGTTTTGCCAAAAGGAAGTGATAGCCTTTAGGTTAACTCATTTAAGGAGAAAACGGCATGATGTTTCAAGAAAAACGCTTGTATCTGTGATTTAGTGAAAAAACAACATAACATTACACGGAAATGTCAGACCGTCGCCATGTTTCGAAAGCATTTGATGACACTGTATTACCTAATTCAACACAAGTTAACACATAATTTCCCTTATTTACACACAAGATTCAGCAGGAGGAAAATGGTGATTGACTGTGATCCCGGAAACGACGATGCGTCCGCTATTTTGATGGCGCTGAGTGACCAGGGTGTTGACGTCATCGCTATCACGTGTGTGGAGGGAAACACAAACGTTCGACAGACAGCGTTGAATGCTTTGAGGACATTAAAAGTGGCGAACAGACTTGATGTAAGTTTCTTAATCAGGGGCATGTCTTACAAAGGATCTGAAAGGCCCATAAACGGAGATAAATGCTATATCAAATTACATTATTTGGTAAACTTTTGGTCAGATTCAAACAGTTATCACAAAAAAAAACACATCAACACAACTGAAACGTGAAAGGGAACGAGAAATAACCCAGATTAGCAAGTTGAAAAATTCAGATTGCCTGATTCTTCACCTCTGACATTGTCAGTTCATGCACAAATATTTGAACTGACCAATCAGAATTCGTTAATTTGAATATGTAAACAAACAGGTTGTTGATAAACATGATTGAATTGGAGACAATTACATTTCAAGCACAAAATAACTAATGTTAAAGAAGTTTGTTTAATAAGGTCTCAATGCATTCCTAAACTAATTCTCATGACTTTTATAAACATAATAAAAGAACTCCATATATGTTTTTAGTAATTTTTATGTACTAATCTCCTTTGGTGTGCCTTTAAGGTAGATATCACCGTAAATATAGGATCTTACCATAAATTTCCTCGTAAATATTAATGTGAAGAGGAAAAAAAGTAGTTTAGCAAAAGATGTGACGGAACATGAATTCTAAATTCAAAATCGTTATCGCACTTTATCGCATATCTATATTCCATTTGATATCAGTTTCTCAATCAGGGGCCTGCCTCGTAAACGAAAATATACAGAGGAAAACAGTATTTTAGGATTTTTTTTATCTTAAACGTGAACGGAGCGTGTGTTTTAACTGTTAAAATCTATATCGCACTGTTTAACGCATGCCTATTTTTCATTCATAGAAACAAAGTCACCTTGGAGATTCAAGGGCTACGACACATTTGTAAACGTAGATGTAAAAGTGTTACAAATGGCTATACAACTAGCCTCTCAACTCGTTTGCATCACCCGACTGGTCTATCGATTGAAAATGTTGTTCATAAACTTTAAAAGTCGTTTCAAGTTTTCGTATCCTCGACTGTCCACACACATTATTTTCTATCTCTAAATATGACAGCTGAAGCATTCCGATACAACACTCTCCTCGTTTCTGGTACACATCTAAATTGGTGTTTATAAGACGCTGTCTGTCTAGTAAATATGAGATCGGTTTTATAATTACATCAAAAAGGGTTCAGAACAAGAATGGCTTCTACAATTATATATGGGCCGCGTCACGCGAAAAGGGGCACTCGGACATTAATAAAAACCGCTGACTCAGCTCTTTCTTAGCGCTATCATTCCAGCATCTAGTCAAGACAGTTATCATTTGTATTTATTTAAAGGTAGAGCTTGATGTCCTCTAAGATGGTAAGCAGTGTACCCCCAGACCAGCCGCCACGTCAGTGACCTGGCTGCTGGTCTGGGGCTACACTGTTTGCTATGTCAGAGTGCCCCTTTTCCTGTGACGTGGCCCAAATGGTTTTGCCAGTATTTTTCAAGTCAAATAATTCCATAAGCTTAGTTTATTCATAAATACATTTTGCCTTCCGATGTAGCTATCGTCATGTCCACTTCATCCCTTGTCAGAATACCTTGATGATCAAATCAGCTTTTATAAGTAAGGGAACATATGTCACTATCAAACACGAAGATTTACCATCAAAATATTGGTTTCCTTTATTATTACACCCAGATTCCGGTGTATGCTGGTTGTAACACTTCGTTGCTAGGCGAAGTAAGGCCAAGGTCATCGTATCATGGCAACGATGGATTCGGCGACTGTCCAGATTTATCGGCACCCGACGCTAGCAACATCAAAACGGAACATGGCGTCCAGGCTTTAATACGCCTGTCGAAGGAATTTAAAGGTACATCAACTCAATATTTGATAATTACACACCATTAACATGTATGTTTGTATTGTTGTTTGTTTAAGTGTCCAGTTAAAAAAAGGGATATGTGACTTTCTTCGACACCACAGTAATGCTTTGTCAAGGTAGTACCCGTGTTACGATAACAAAGTATATCATACAGTAAAACGTTTAGACCTCAAAGTTCAAGGGATCATGAAAATTTTCGACAAAGAGTGATAGAGTTTTACGTATATATGTTTGTAATGTAAAGACATAGAAATAAAAAAAAATATTCGGGATCTGTATTTACTTCGACGTATAGCATTGGGGAGTTCGTCAATCAGAAAGATAGTTTACTGTACTTACATTATACATTCACTACCAAAGTTCCCAGGGGTGTCCGAGTACATTTCAGACCACCTTTGCAGACATCCTTAGGGACTATATGTCCAACATCCTGCAAAAGTGTCATAAGAATTAGAACAGATCTCAACCACTTTCAGATGAGCTAATTCTTGCTGCCATAGGGCCTTTAACAAACCTAGCATTGGCGATACGATTGGACCCGGATTTCGGAAGGCGCTTACAGTCATGTTGGATAATGGGAGGAAACTATCTAGGTGGGTAAAAAAAATCTGTTTTTGAGATATATGGTTTTGTAATATCTTACTCTGAATTATGAGACCATATTATTACCCTCAGTGAATCTTTATTTCAGATTTCAACTGTCATTTTAAACTTGTTTTGTCCCAGGATTGTCCTAGAATGTCGATTAGGGTGCATGTCACCTTAATATGTATTTATAGATCTGGTGTCCGATCCTAGTACCATTACAAATGTCACACAAACAAAACACTTCAGTGAACCACCCTAGTACCATTACAAATATTACACCAACAAAACACTTCAGTGCACCACCCTAGTACCATCACAAATGTCACACCAACAAAACACTTCAGTGCACCACCCTAGTACCATTACAAATGTCACACCAACAAAACACTTCAGTGCACCACCCTAGTACCATCACAAATGTCACACCAACAAAACACTTCAGTGCACCACCCTAGTACCATTACAAATGTCACACAATCAAAGTACTTCAGTGCACCACCCTAGTACCATTACAAATGTCACACAAACAAAACACTTCAGTGCACCACCCTAGTTCAATTACAAATGTCACACAAACAAAACACTTCAGTGCCCACCCTAGTACCATTACAAATGTCACACCAACAAAACACTTTAGTGCAACGAACTAGTTCCATTACAAATTTCACACAAACAAAACACTTCAGTGCACCACCCTAGTACCATTACAAATGTCACACAAACAAATCACTTCAGTGCACCACCCTAGTACCCTTTCAAATGACACACCAACAAACCACTTCAGTGCACCACCCTTGTACCATTACAAATGTCACACCAACAAAACACTTCAGTGCACCACCCTAGTACCATTACAAATGTCACACCAACAAAATACTTCAGTGCACCACCCTAGTACCATTACAAATGTCACAGCAACAAAACACTTCAGTGCACCATCCTAGTACCATTACAAATGTCACATCAACAAAACACTTCAGTGCACCACCCTAGTAACATTACAAATGTCACACCAACAAAACACTTCAGTGCACCACCCTAGTACCATAACAAATGTCACACAAACAAAACACTTCAGTGCACCATCCTAGTACCATTACAAATGTCACACAAACAAAACACTTCAGTGCACCACCCTAGTACCCTTACAAATGACACACCAACAAAACACTTCAGTGCACCATCCTAGTACCATTACAAATGTCACACAAACAAAACACTTCAGTGCACCACCCTAGTACCCTTACAAATGACACATCAACAAAACACTTCAGTGCACCACCCTAGTACCATCACAAATGTCACACCAACAAAACACTTCAGTGCACCACCCTAGTACCATTACAAATGTCACACAAACAAAACACTTCAGTGCACCATCCTAGTACCATTACAAATGTCACACAAACAAAAACACTTCAGTGCATTACCCTAGTACCACTACAAATGTCACACAAACAAACCACTTCAGTGCACCACCCTAGAACTATTAAAAATGTCACACAAACAAAACACTTCAGTGCACCACCCTAGTACCATTACAAATGTCAACCAACAAAACACTTCAGTGCACCACCCTAGTACCATCACAAATGTCACACCGACAAAACACTTCAGTGCACCACCCTAGTACCATTACAAATGTCACACAAACAAAACACTTCAGTGCACCACCCTAGTACCATTACAAATGTCACACCAACAAAACACTTCAGTGCACCACCCTAGTACCATTACAAATGTCACACAAACAAACACTTCAGTGCACCACCCTAGTACCATTACAAATGTCATACCAACAAAACACTTCAATGCACCACCCTAGTACCATTACAAATGTCACATCAACAAAACACTTCAGTGCACCACCCTAGTAACATTACAAATGTCACACAAACAAAACACTTCAGTGCACCACCCTAGTACCATTACAAATGTCACATCAACAAAACACTTCAGTGCACCACCCTAGTACCATTACAAATGTCACATCAACAAAACACTTCAGTGCACCACCCTAGTAACATTACAAATGTCACACCAACAAAACGCTTCAGTGCACCACCCTAGTACCATAACAAATGTCACACCAACAAAACACTTCAGTGCACCACCCTAGTAACATTACAAATGTCACACCAACAAAACACTTCAGTGCACCACCCTAGTACCATTACAAATGACACACCAACAAAACACTTCAGTGCACCATCCTAGTACCATTACAAATGTCACACAAATAAAACACTTCAGTGCACCACCCTAGTACCATTACAAATGTCACACCAACAAAACACTTCAGTGCACCACTCTTGTACCATTACAAATGTCACACCAACAAAACACTTCAGTGCACCACCCTAGTACCATTACAAATGTCACACCAACAAAACACTTCAGTGCACCACCCTAGTACCATCACAAATGTCACACCAACAAAACACTTCAGTGCACCACCCTAGTACCATCACAAATGTCACACCAACAAAACACTTCAGTGCACCACCCTAGTACCATAACAAATGTCACACCAACAAAACACTTCAGTGCACCACCCTAGTACCATTACAAATGTCACATCAACAAAACACTTCAGTGCACCACCCTAGTAACATTACAAATGTCACACCAACAAAACACTTCTGTGCAC
Source organism: Cerastoderma edule (assembly GCA_947846245.1). NCBI lineage: Eukaryota > Metazoa > Mollusca > Bivalvia > Cardiida > Cardiidae > Cerastoderma > Cerastoderma edule. The sequence goes on along the minus strand of OX401418.1, from coordinate 20,458,744 downwards.
CACCCTAGTACCATTACAAATGACACACCAACAAAACACTTCAGTGCACCATCCTAGTACCATTACAAATGTCACACCAACAAAACACTTCAGTGCACCACCCTGGTACCATTACAAATGTAACACCAACAAAACACTTCAGTGCACCACTCTTGTACCATTACAAATGTCACACCAACAAAACACTTCAGTGCACCACCCTAGTACCATTACAAATGTCACACCAACAAAACACTTCAGTGCACCACCCTAGTACCATCACAAATGTCACACCAACAAAAACACTTCAGTGCACCACCCTAGTACCATCACAAATGTCACACCAACAAAACACTTCAGTGCACCACCCTAGTACCATCACAAATGTCACACCAACAAACCACTTCAGTGCACCACCCTAGTACCATAACAAATGTCACACCAACAAAACACTTCAGTGCACCACCCTAGTACCATTACAAATGTCACACAAACAAAACACTTCAGTGCACCATCCTAGTACCATTACAAATGTCACATCAACAAAACACTTCAGTGCACCACCCTAGTAACATTACAAATGTCACACCAGCAAAACACTTCAGTGCACCACCCTAGTACCATTACAAATGTCACACAAACAAAACACTTCAGTGCACCATCCTAGTACCATTACAAATGTCACACAAACAAAACACTTGAGTGCACCACCCTAGTACCCTTACAAATGACACACCAACAAAACACTTCAGTGCACCATCCTAGTACCATTACAAATGTCACACAAACAAAACACTTCAGTGCACCCCCCTAGTACCATTACAAATGTCACACCAACAAAACACTTCAGTGCACCACCCTAGTACCATTACAAATGTCACACAAACAAAACACTTCAGTGCACCACCCTAGTACCATCACAAATGTCACACCAACAAAACACTTCAGTGCACCACCCTAGTACCCTTACAAATGACACACCAACAAAACACTTCAGTGCACCATCCTAGTACCATTACAAATGTCACACAAACAAAACACTTCAGTGCACCACCCTAGTACCCTTACAAATGACACACCAACAAAACACTTCAGTGCACCACCCTAGTACCATTACAAATGTCACACAAACAAAACACTTCAGTGCACCACCCTAGTACCATCACAAATGTCACACAAACAAAACACTTCAGTGCACCACCCTAGTACCATTACAAATGTCACACAAACAAAACACTTCAGTGCACCATCCTAGTACCATTACAAATGTCACACCAACAAAACACTTCAGTGCACCACCCTAGTACCACTACAAATGTCACACAAACAAAACACTTCAGTGCACCACCCTAGTACCATCACAAATGTCACACCAACAAAACACTTCAGTGCACCACCCTAGTACCATTACAAATGTCACACAAACAAAACACTTCAGTGCACCACCCTAGTACCATTACAAATGTCACACAAACAAAACACTTCAGTGCACCATCCTAGTACCATTACAAATGTCACACAAACAAAACACTTGAGTGCACCACCCTAGTACCCTTACAAATGACACACCAACAAAACACTTCAGTGCACCATCCTAGTACCATTACAAATGTCACACAAACAAAACACTTCAGTGCACCACCCTAGTACCCTTACAAATGACACACCAACAAAACACTTCAGTGCACCACCCTAGTACCATTACAAATTTCACACAAACAAAACACTTCAGTGCACCACCCTAGTACCATTACAAATGTCACACCAACAAAACACTTCAGTGCACCATCCTAGTACCATTACAAATGTCACACAAACAAACACTTCAGTGCACCACCCTAGTACCATTACAAATGTCATACCAACAAAACACTTCAATGCACCACCCTAGTACCATTACAAATGTCACATCAACAAAACACTTCAGTGCACCACCCTAGTAACATTACAAATGTCACACAAACAAAACACTTCAGTGCACCACCCTAGTACCATTACAAATGTCACACCAACAAACCACTTCAGTGCAACGAACTAGTTCCATTACAAATGTCACACCAACAAAACACTTCAGTGCACCACCCTAGTACCATTACAAATGTCACACAAACAAAACACTTCAGTGCACCACCCTAGTACCATTACAAATGTCACACCAACAAAACACTTCAGTGCACCACCCTAGTACTTTTGATTTCCGGAAAACCAATCTATAACTGAAAAACTTGTGAAATAGCGTTCAGCTCAATATAAATAAGTCAATGTGTTTCCCTACAACACTTCCGGAAATAAGTGACAAAAATAAATCGAAAGGAAAACACTACGCAAGAAATCCCCTATGCGTATTAGCTATAGACCTTAACGCAAATATATTGCAGGAAAAGGCAACATCACAGCGTGTGCCGAATTCAACTTTTACTTTGATCCTGAAGCGGCCTATGTGGTCCTTAATCAGCTTGGCTGCCCCATCACGATCGTGCCATGGGAAACGTGTCTACAGCATGCTCTTCCCTGGGTATGTAGAACAATCGGGACGTCCTTGGCCTCCCAGTTAATGTATGAAACATTAAACCACTCGAGCCTACCAATCAGCGTTCGTTCAAATACCGAAACGGTTATTGACAATTGCATGGGAGGTAGTCTCATGGTTGGAATAACGGAATAACAAAATGTCCTTGCATTTTGACCAGACTTTATGGATTATGGAGTAAGGGTCCTCTTTCAGCCAAGTTGAACCAGCCATCGCATCTAGGCTAAAAAATTGGGTTATGATAAAAACCCATAAAATATACGTATAATCTCTGATGAAGCGACTGATATGGAGACCGGGGCACTATATATAATAGTTTCGACATATGTCGTAATGGAAGATCTTACAAGCTTTTTTTAGCTTTCATATTAACTTTTATATTTCTTTATACAGAAGGGGAAATAACACTTTCACATTTTATGGGTGGTAACTCATATAATCCATTGTTAAACTTAAACGAGTTATCTCCCTTGTATAAAAAAAGAAATATTATTGCCAAATAAGGACAATGTGATAACAATTAAGGCTGAATAGACATATGTAGAAAAGTTGAAAAATAAGAATTCGGTTTTCGGTTATTAATGAATTATTTACATCCTTACTTTCACTTTGTTGCTCTCATTGTTCTGTTCATTTTACATCTATATGATATACGATGTTAAATAAATTTGATTTTTTTATTTTTCCTTAATCTAATGTGTTTGTGAATTCTGTCTTGGGAAAAGAATGGGTAGTTACATCTAATAATACATTTGTAATTTTGACGCTGTTCGAATTAAAACTGACGTCTTCTATTTTCTATTAATATCAGGGTATCTAAACGATTAAAAAATACATGTACTATGCAGGTACTTCTATATTGAATATAGTCATTGCCAAACTCAATCTCATATCCCCACCCATTTTAGAAAGTATGATGCAGTTCTCAGATTGACCAAAACGAAATATCTAGGTAAAATCAAACGCCTCCCGTAAACTTTACAAATTTCAGGATACCTATGAAAGACTCCGAAACATCGGTACTCCGAAAGCTGAGTTTATGAAAACCATTGATGCACATTCCATTGAACACGTCAAAAAGAAGGGCAACAGAACGTTTATTCCTGCTGACGAAGCCTTGATGGCATGCGCATTAAACAATGACGTCATCAAAAGTAGTGTACACGTGTACGCAACCGTAGAGACGAAAGGTCAATACACTTGGGGTCAGATGGTGGTGGACTGGCAAGGAAAATTTGGGAAAGAACCAAACGTTACCATAGTAACGGATATGGATCAGACTCTTTATGAAAAGATACTTCAGAAGGGGTTTGAATAATGCTTATATTTCTTAATAAGAACCATTTTCTTTATTTAGAGATAGAATAATTGCTTTGTGAATGTGAGCTTAATGTTTGATGTGTTTTCTTTTATACAAACTGTGTCGCAGTATGTACATCATTCATAGAAACTCAATAGAAACACCGAACACTAGTATCTCTTTTACAGGAGACAATGGCTATGTTGGATATTGAATTAAATCCCACCGACCGCTTTGTAGGTCGAACTTAAATCGCATCCGCAAAAGAAAGCGAAGGGAAAGTCTTTGTCTTTGCTAGTAAATAGGTTGTTACTTGAGCATTCAAATCCATGTACCATAGCACATTGAAACCGTGACAGTGTTCGCTGTAACGACTTTTGAGGAGGTGTCTGCGAAATATGCGATTCTCCGGAAAGGGAGATAATACAGTCTGACGTAAAGATTAAATGGCCAAATGGAAATTTGTTAATAGGATGGGGTAAGATGTTTACTAACAAAACCAACAGGAGGGGACAAAACAAATCGTGGAAACAAATAAAAGTAAATCCTTTGTTCCCTGTGAGGAAGTCCTTCTTATGACACAATAGAGATCACCACAGATAACCGTCACCTTTGATTCGTCCTTTACAGCAAGCATTTCTGAAATACTCAACACAGCAACTGCTCATATTGTTGCAAATCGATACATTTATGATAGAAATATATCGGAATGTGAAGAAGGGAGACATGCCAGTTACTTTTTACGACTTATTTTAAGTTTTATGGTTTATGATATTTCGTTAAAGCTCTTGAATAAATGTTACTTTATTTTAGATTTTGGGGCCTGAAAGCTACGCTCTTGTCATTTAGCCCAAAAGAAAAATCTGATTTCACTGCTAATTCTCCTTTTGTCAAGTCCAATAATTTCCCCTTTTACACTTTCGTTTGCTCCATGCAATTTAAGCAAAAGTCAACTGTGCATGTGGGCACGTGTTTTTTCCCTTACTTTGTGAAACTTATTGTTTACAAATACCCTACGGACACTTTTGAATAAAGCACTTGGCCAAAAGGATAATTTTTTCCTAAATAGCTTGTTGTCCTATTGTCACATTGACTTCTTCCAGATATGATTAAGAAATCTTATTGTTTTAAAGCTATTGATCATCGTCTGCCATTGCTTTCTATTTGAACCATTACAAACTCTATATGAACGGATGACTTTCAATTTGGATTGTCTCAAATTTCTTTATGGGGGAATGTGCTAAAATGAAAATCGCAAATAAACGAGAGTCCTCGCATTATTTACAGTCCCCACTTGAATCGCGTGTGTGACATCAGGGAAACAAACACCTGGAGTAGATAAGTTGACAATAGAATGCAGATATAGAGTCATATCGCTGTCGTCTCGTCTCTCGTCTCTGTCACATAGTGAATTAGAATATTTTAAGTGAAAGTAGCTGGTTATCTTTCACAGCGTGTCATTTGATGTTATTATATTGGACTTCGATAAATCATTTGGAAGGTGTTGTTGGATAAATCCTTTTGATGCGGTGAGTGAATAGAATTTAGTTATTGTGATTTTTTTTTATACAATTGATTCAATCCCTGGGATTTTCAAACATGTATGCTATATGTAACGTTTGCGTTTGTCGTTGAATTTATACCTTTCTTACCAAAAGGGACTTGGCAAAATTGAAATAAAACTATCACCAAATACGTATAATTGTCGGAAGACGTTTCATTTGATACATATAGAGACTTGTTTTCTATATTCTGAGAGAAATCTATAGTTAAGTGAATTTCCTCTTATAAAGGAATGACATACTAGTACATCACAACAAAATAGCTTTGCGGTATGACATAGTATATACCTTGGATTAAGAGATCTTTTTTATTTTCTTTATTTTTTTTAGAGAAGCATGAAATGAAAGTTTTGCCTTGGACAATAATCAAACGACAAACATCATATCATTTGACGCATGGTTTGAAATCAGCGTGTAATAGCTTGGTCAGGTGGAAGAGCGTCAACCTCTGAACACGAGAATCGTGGGTTGGAATCCCTTGATTAGTGGGATCCACCTTGCGAACTTTCATGAATCCACATTCGGCACGAGTACTTGTAATATATCCTGGAAGCAGAATCGAGAGTGATTGATCTAGAATGTAATATTTTGTTTCATAATCGATGTGAAATAATAGATTTAAACTTATCCATTGCTTAACCGAACTTTGTCGGATGCATGTGCAGCAATATACATTGGACCTTAGTTTGACAAAAAACACATTTCTCACTATGAACGATTTCTCCTTATGGCACAAATGGTTTTTTTTACTAAAACCACAATTAAATGGAATCGCAATTATGAAACATGTATACATTAGCGACATGAAACGTATGATAAGAGCTTATGCCGAGACTCCTGTCCCACTAAGGTATTGTCATATATCATCGGACCCTTATCAATTCCTTCGAGCTTGAAATTAATTATCATATACCAAAAAGTATAATGCCTTATGACTGTTTTGAATATACATTTCTTTATAATTGACGACTATAAATGCATATAAAGCGTTGGAAATAAATGTATCTGGTGGATTAATCAAGTATAATTACTTTCATTGACATATGATAATCTGATTCATATATAATCCCCCGTTGCAATTCAACATGTAGTAAGAGTAGATAATTTTGAAAATAAATAGCAATAAATATAACAAAAGATTACATTATTTTTATGTTATTTCCTATTTTAGTCCTTTTATTACTTGATGTATTTACAGTAGGGAATACCTTGATACTGATACTGATTTAACAAAGACATATGAAAACATTACTACATAATTATATCATTCTAGTTTACCAGTCGTACTTACGAACAAAAGTACGAACAACGTTACAGGACCTCCGTGGTCTTGTGGTTAACCCGTTACCAAACAATAACGACATTTGACCAGTTTATTGCAGACGACACTGGAAAACATTGTGGGAAAATGAGAAATTGCTTGTAACGAGCAATTTCTCCCTTTCCCTCAATGTTTTCTGTCCTATTAAACGATTATTTTCAATTTCATCACATTTTGAAATGTCGTCTGCAAAATCTTTCGATTTTGTACTGTCGAAAATTTGACGTTTGGTAAAGCTTTAAAACGGACTTATACCCCAAATAAACAAAGAAAACGGATGATCGTGCGATTCCGTGAAAATAAACTTATAAACTATATCTATTGTACATCGTGAGAAAAAAAACTCTTTCAACATTATCAAACTAATTTACTCATGCACCCCATGAAATCCCAATTCCACACATCTGCAGCAGACTGTTTTACAATCGACTGTGACGAAATGTTGAATTACTCCTTATGAGGCCGAAATCATTTTATCTTAGTTTAAATTGATCAAGTTTGCATCGGTGGTAAATCAATTGTTTATAACATAGATTAACTACTCTCGATTCTGGTTTCTGTAACTCAACCAGTACTTGCGCTGATTTATGGCAAGTTCATCTCGCCACTAACGGGGATCGAATCCAGGACCCTCGGTACCAGAGTCTGACGCTCTACCAATGCAACATTATCGCTCGTATGAAAGATAAGATGAACACGTGGCGAACATTAAACTCTTTCGCTTCGACTTTGAACTGTGATTCAGAATTAAGAACATTATTTGAACACTCGTACAAACTTTCTCTTAAATACAACAAAGCGGAAACGTTTTCACAAGTCGGTGATAGTTATGCGGTACAAAAGGATTTAATAGTAAATAGAGGGCGACGTATGTACCTTTAATGTTTTTATACGACAACCAGGCCGTTTTTATGGGTTCATTTAAATCTTTGGGTGGGCGATTACAATACAGCATATTTATGCGTCAATAAAGATAACAGTACACTCAGTATGTAGGGTAGGGAAAGTGAGCGAGTTGGGCCTTTATAGGTATTGAACGTAATTAATTCTCCAGAATAGATTATTTAAAACATGAGTGACATATGAACCCTCCTAGCAACTTACTGGCCTAGGCCCGAAACTTTCCATGTATACTGATGTTGTATAAACCAGAAGTGTTCTAAACAATATTGTAGCTTTAATTTCATAAAAGACTACAGGCAATATATTGCTTGTGTTTTCATATTTATTGTGAATACTTTAAATGACAGCTTGGTTAATTTCAATTATATCCTACACTCAGACTTAGCACAAAACTGGTTTGCCTCTTGGATGTTAATTACGTGTGTTCTGATGGGCCGATGGCCTTATGTATCAATAAAGTATATTTATATTGATGACCGGTGCTGGTTCCGACAAAAACAACAGCCTTTTAATTGGTTATGGTTTTACATTGCGTAGTCAATATTTCTATCATATTGCGATGCCCGGATTATATTCCATGTACGGACCTCCACAGAAAAGATGTTTTTAAGGGCTTGTGAAGCATGGTAAAGTCATGTAAAGTCAGCAGTTTTTTTTAAAGGAAACGAAAGACTGCCTCACGTGAAACGCAATCGATATTTCAACACTAGCGGAGGACCATTTTAATTTCAAGTATATATGGGTATATTTTTACTAAACCAATTAAGGAAAGTATTTGTGTAAGTCAAAACTGATAAGCATAGGTTAAATGAAAGAACAATATTGCGATGTGGCACATTATTGGAAGCGTCTCGGAGCGACTATTCCAATGATGTGGCACCTTGCAATAATGCTTTGCCCAAAATCGAAAAAACAGCGAATGTTGTTGTGAACTAACGCAGTTTTAAGCATTACATATTCATTAAAACGGTACCATGCAATCTAACCACTCGTCCCGGAGTTCCCCACCATTTTGATAGACAGGTACATAATACGCCGTCATACTACAATGTAGATTACCATCGATTATAAAGAACTGACCGCCTAATACATGTTCTACAAGCTTTATTCGGAGCCCCGTAAGTTCGATTTTGTATGACCGCGCCCCGATATTAATTTGTTTGCTATGCGGTCTCATTCGAGCGTTAATGGCGAAGGTTTTGTTTGTTCACGGAACAGAAATCAAGCGTCCATTGATGTTGTAATGGGAGAGCTTGTACCCAGCCCACGTGATGCGTACTCGGCTTAAAAAGGGGTATGGATTCTGATTCCGATTACAGCACGGAAACTCCCGAACATATCGGTATTTCCGGTTCCGGTATAAAAATGTTATCCCCTAATTTGATTTTTAACTATAGTTTAGAAAATATATATGTACACAGGAGACAAATGGATTCCGATTCAGATTACAGCATGGAAACTCCAGAACATAACGGTATTTCCTGTTCCGCTAAAAGAATTACATCCACTATTTTGTTTTTAATCTATTGTTTAGAAAGAGTATATGTAAATTGGATAAATATGGATTCTGATTTCTACTACAGCAAGGAGACTTCCGAACATAACGGTAATTCCGGTTCCTGTTAAAAAATTACATTCACCATTCTGTTTTATATTCATTGTTCTTAAGAGAAACGTTCGTATGATATAAAAATTGCGCAACGTTTCCTTTTTCCAATATGCTTTTCAGAAAGTTGTTTTTCTTGTAGAGGAATGATATTTTTATTTTTTTACATTTTATCATTAATCAGGAAAGACACCTGAAAAATGGATGCAGTAGTGTTGAGGAGCAGTCCATAATTGGTCCATGGTATTTTTGGAACATCATTTCACATTCATACCATTGTCTATAAACAATTCACATTGACGTTTCCGTTTGGATCATATAATGTCCTTTTCGTCCATGAATCATGCTGTGTCACAAATCGAATGAAAGGAACGGTGTTGAGTTCGATCAATGTTTTCCGTTTAACTTTAACCTTTTTCATTCTATATGCAAACTCGTTTAAATCCATTATAGCAGATGATCTAGGAAATCATTATGCCAAAATGAGGAAGGGTTCATGACGAGTGATTCTGTATTTTATTGCGATGGTTCTACCCGTGATCATAAGGAAGTTCCTAGGAACACTACTTTATACATGTCGTTGTCTGTTGAATTTGGACCAATGAAAATATCGAATGATAGGAATTGGGTTAACTCATCACCAAACGCAACGCTTGCTGAACTAATTAAATGTTAGCGTCTTGCACTACTTCATATTCAAATCGATTGCTGATTTTGAGTAAATTTCCGTTTGTTCTCAGATGAGAACAATTGAAAGTCAAACTTAAAAACCGTTAAAACAATACAGTATGTGTATGCCTGTATGACAAACAATTAGAAGCAGCTTTAAAAAACACAATCAATTCAGGAAGCGTCAGTAATCTAAGTATGTACAACCTATAAATGGAAGATTTCAACACCGATGCGACGCTTTGGGATTCAAATACATATTAATTCACTCTATGCAGACTCTAAAATCTTAAACAGTTTAGCTTCCAATTTCTATTATCTAGTGCGTATAAGTATCATACAAAGGTGCAGGTTTTGTTCAATTTTTAAGAAATCAAGTTTTAACTTCCAAATTTCCTCACATCTGTGAACAAACACCTTTAAATATGTTAAAGGTGTAATTTATTAAATCATATGGATATTTGAGACTGCTGAAAATAATGAAAGACTACGCATATAACATGAACTTAAACCAAAGAAAAGCTACCTTTAATCATATACCAAACCACAAAACAATATTTGCATTATTCCAACGAAATTTTATTTTGACTTTATTTTGAAATTTCTCTTCTGGACCTTTAGAAATGTTCTTGATATTTCAACCGCAATGTTTTTTCTTTCTTTTTTTGTGTGTTAAGTACCAAGATATGTTCAAAGCCAGCACTCATGCTCAATGTTTAAACAGTGGGTGAGGTATACCGCAATGTTATGCAAACTGAGAATGCGAATATTTTATTTGAGAGTAATCGAGAGTTATTCGAAGGTAATAAATCAAATTGCGTCCATTTAAAACAGAATCAGATTGAAGCATTAACCCTTATTGGGCTGGAACCGACTTCATGCTTATGCACACAGGTTAGATCAAGGCCAGCCGCCAAGTAAATTGGTAGCTAGCCTGTGATCTCACCTGTTTGCTACTATGTGTATCATTCCTCATAAAATTTATCAGATATTAAAGGTCTTTGTTAACAGACTACACAAAATTTATTTTTAGAAAATTACCCAGCATTCGAAGGGTTAAAATCACTTCTTGCATGCGTATTCCATCTCTGATAATATCGGCTCTTATCTTTGTGTAAATACACGATATCCGAAAACTGTTGCAACGGAATGAGGATTTTCTCATAATGAACAAGTCCCAAATCTCTCTGGACGATTTCGTCGTTTCTTGAACAGTAATGGGTTTCTCCTGTTTTTTTAATTATTGTTGCAAATGTTTATCTAACGCTCGTGTCGCTTTTGATCGATTTTAATCTTGACTTTGTTAATAGGCTATGATTTTCCCGTTCTGTTATTTATGAGGGTTAATGGATTTGTTGAATTTGATTTCATTCTCAGTTCTTTCAACATAACGACCATGATGCCTTGCTAAATGCATCTGAAAGACCTCTAAACGCATTCTCTTTAACATTTTTGACAAGTATTTGATAAGATCTTTATTTGTAAGTGTTAAGTTTTCATATAGGTTAAACGCCATGTAAACAAACTCTCAGCTAATTGAAAGTAAATTAGACAACTTTATTATGAAAATAAGCAGTTTCCTTGTAATATTGGGGGGGGGCTGCATTGACAAAATGAAAAGACGAATATATTGCTCAATTACTACGATGTTTTCTATCATTGGGTCTTGCTTTGCAATATATTTAGACATATACATGGACCACGATGTTTCTACTTAAATGCTATGGGCCTCTTATACCAATGACAATGAAAATGACAATATTTTATTCAAGACGTAAACTATACAGTTTCTTGTCATAAATATAAATACAGCTGAACAATAATATAAAGTATATGTAATATCATAGAAAGTGCTTTCATCGTATTCACTTTTGACTTATCAAAATACCCAAATTTTTTATACTATATTATATTTAGCTAATGAAAGAGTAACTCCGCATAGTGCGAGGCTTATACCGAGGGATTCGGGTTCCAGGCCCGTCAGGCGAGTGAAAATTGCCCGGACAAACCAATAAATCGACGCGAGTGATGATTTAGTGTATAGGAAGCGGTCATCGAGAGTCAATTCAATAGGCGTCAAGCTTCCATGTTAATCGATGTAAAATAAATACGTTTTAACTAAATACTATTGAAAATGGCGGAGACTAATATTGATCAGCGATTGAACACGATCAATTGTTCAGACTGAATCATACTGCGATTTTTTGTGTAACGAAAAGCATGGAAATGACGACGTCAGAAGCACTGGTCTCCATGATTTAACATAAATACTCTTGACAATGGATGAGACTAATTAAGATCAGCGATTTAACACGATCTATGGCTCAGAATGATTCATACTGTGCACATAATGTAAGATGAAAAGTCTGGAAATGATTAAGTCGGAAGCACCGACCACCATGTTTCCACTTATATATTATTGAAAATGGTTGAGACTAATATTGATCAGCGATAGGTTGACGTCCAATGACAATCGGAATTACTCGGGTATTTCCGTGAGCTGTGAATTTGCTGTCATTTGATAAACCCGATGTGTTCAGATTGGTCCAATGACTCTGAATGATTCATACTTCGCTGTGTAGTTGACAAAATACCTTGGACATAATGAAATTCGACGCTCCCGTCTCAATGAACTTACTTAGATATCATTGAAAATGGCGGACAGAATTATTGGTCAATGCTGGAAAGCGACCATTGGCTTAAAATGATTTGTACCGAAAAACATACCAAGTGTGGAAAGTATGCTAAAAACATACCAAGTGTGGAAAGTATGCTAAAAACATACCAAGTGTAAAAAGTATGCTAAAAACATACCAAGTATGGAAAGTATGCTAAAACCATACCAAGTGTGGAAAGTATGCTAAAAACATACCAAGTGTGGAAAGTATGCTAAAAACATACCAAGTGTGGAAAGTATGCTAAAAACATACCAAGTGTGGAAAGTATGCTTAAAACATACCAAGTGTGGAAAGTATGCTAAAAACATACCAAGTGTGGAAAGTATGCTTAAAACATACCAAGTGTGGAAAGTATGCTAAAAACATACCAAGTATGGAAAGTATGCTAAAACCATACCAAGTGTGGAAAGTATGCTAAAAACATACCAAGTGTGGAAAGTATGCTAAAAACATACCAAGTGTGGAAAGTATGCTTAAAACATACCAAGTGTGGAAAGTATGCTAAAACATACCAAGTGTGGAAAGTATGCTAAAAACATACCAAGTGTGGAAAGTATGCTAAAAACATACCAAGTGTGGAAAGTATGCTAAAAACATACCAAGTGTGGAAAGTATGCTAAAAACATACCAAGTGTGGAAAGTATGCTAAAAACATACTAAGTATGGAAAGTATGCTAAAAACATACCAAGTGTGGAAAGTATGCTAAAAACATACCAAGTGTGGAAAGTATGCTAAAAACATACCAAGTATGGAAAGTATGCTTAGAGCTAGTCATTATGAAACCACGGTTGAGGTAGAATACTCACAATCCGCTAGTTTGAAATTCATTCTATCGTCGGAGTACTTTGGTCGTTCTCGGTATATATCGATCGGGGCCGGAACTTTTTCGGTTTAATGCAAGTAGTTCCTGTCCCGACCGATGTATACCGAGAACGACCGAAGTACTCCGACGAAAGAATGAATTTCAAAATTGCGGATTATGAGTATTCAACCTTAAACCGGTAGAATATGGTGGACCAAAATCCTGCAACAAAACCTATAACACGACGGCCTTTTATACATCGAGATATCCGATTCGATCGGTATTAGACGGTCTTAGTTGATTTATAAGTATCTGCGGATAGTTATCGGTTCGAAATAGCGACAAATATCGAATACAAACAAGGCGTCCGACTCGAATAGATATTAAATAGGCGCTAATGCAGTGGGTTAAATCGCGGTTGTTGATACAGTTGGTTTCAAATTTGTTGTCAGCTGAAATCTGATTGACACGTCACGAATCTATTCGCGGTTTCTTCAGTCGTGTATCGCCCTTACACTTAGACTTTTTTTTTTTATTTTACATCGATTTTGAAAGAAGTTCTTACAACTTAGATTTATCACTCTCGATTCTGCTTCCTAGATCAAAAACAGAACTCGCGCGCTGAATGTGGATTAATGAAAGGTCGCAAGGTGGAACCTGTTCCTCACGGGATTCGAACCCACGACCCTCGCGTCAAGAGGCCGACATTCCCCTGAACCACTGTCCTTCACATTATCGAACATTCACAGAATGATGATGCTGTAAGAATATTGCAATCTTTGTAAATGTTCTCTGCGTTTTTATTTATGTATACATCCATATTTCCACCAGTATCCTTTACTTTAACCATATTGTATTACCAAATTTATTTACAGTAAATTACAAACACAAACTATATTTTATGGCAAAAGGGTCGGGTCACAAGTTCCCACAACATGAGATTTAGAAGACTATACATATATAAAGGCATATAGATAGAAGAGTATACATATATAAAGGCATATAGATAGAAGAGTATACATATATAAAGGCATATAGATAGAAGAGTATACATATATAAAGGCATATAGCTAGAAGAGTATACATATATAAAGGCATATAGATAGAAGAGTATACATATATAAAGGCATATAGATAGAAGAGTATACATATATAAAGGCATATAGATTGAAGAGTATACATATATAAAGGCATATAGATTGAAGAGTATACATATATAAAGGCATATAGATAGAAGAGTATACATATATAAAGGCATATAGATAGAAGAGTATACATATATAAAGGCATATAGATAGAAGAGTATACATATATAAAGGCACATAGATAGAAGAGTATACATATATAAAGGCACATAGATAGAAGAGTATACATATATAAAGGCATATAGATAGAAGAGTATACATATATAAAGGCATATAGATAGAAGAGTATACATATATAAAGGCATATAGATAGAAGAGTATACATATATAAAGGCATATAGATAGAAGAGTATACATATATAAAGGCATATAGATAGAAGAGTATACATATATAAAGGCATATAGATAGAAGAGTATACATATATAAAGGCATATAGATAGAAGAGTATACATATATAAAGGCATATAGATAGAAGAGTATACATATAGAAAGGCATATAGATAGAAGAGTATACATATATAAAGGCATATAGATAGAAGAGTATACATATATAAAGGCATATAGATAGAAGAGTATACATATATAAAGGCATATAGATAGAAGAGTATACATATATAAAGGCACATAGATAGAAGAGTATACATATATAAAGGCACATAGATAGAAGAGTATACATATATAAAGGCATATAGATAGAAGAGTATACATATATAAAGGCATATAGATAGAAGAGTATACATATATAAAGGCATATAGATAGAAGAGTATACATATATAAAGGCATATATAGAAGAGTATACATATATAAAGGCATATAGATAGAAGAGTATACATATATAAAGGCATATAGATAGAAGAGTATACATATATAAAGGCATATAGATAGAAGAGTATACATATATAAAGGCATATAGATAGAAGAGTATACATATATAAAGGCATATAGATACAAACACGAATATAAACACGTCATATGAGGTTAATTTACATAATAACATTAGTAAGCTTATGGATGTGTGGAGTGTTAACCCTTTACTAAACGTTCAAATTTCGGCTATCCCAAATTGAAAGAGTTTGCAGATCAAATTGCGACAAAATTGAAAAATAATCGTTTGATAGAGCAAAAAACATTGTGGCAAAAGAAGAAATTGCAATTTCTTCCAAAGTGGTCTGCAACAAACTGGTCAAATATCGTTATTGCTTGGTAATGAGTTAATCGGCTAGTTTCTGGTGTATGTAATTCTACATGTCACATTACTTTATCATTTTTTTTTTCAAAGCAAAATACGGTCTTTGAATTTCAAGCTTAATTTAACATAGGTAAGATGATTTGGCCGAGCCGGTCTAACATTAAGAGCGAGAGTCCAGTCTGAAAAACATGAGTCCCGGGTTCAAAACTCCGGTATGGTATTCCTGCTCTTAAGGTAGACTACCCATAGTCCACCATTTTGAATCTCAGTCTTTCGTCAGGTTACGTCAATGGTTCTCGGTAAACCTCGGTCATAAATGCCTCTTATAGCTCATATAACTTTCATACCATCATAGACTATAGCATTATGTTGAAATTGTCTGGATAAAGGGATTTTGACGCACCTTAAAACACTGTGGTTTTTTAGGGTGTTGTTTCTCCTTCAATAAATTGAGGGGTATATGAAATTCCAGAAGTACATCGCTTAATAGAATACACTCCCATCTAAGCATCATTGACGATAACATGCGGTGATAAATATATGATCCGTCTCCCTATAAATCCTAGGCTGTTTGCTATACAATTAAAACCAAAGCAAACATTCACGAACATTAAATATTTATATACCTAGGGCTGCGTCGTAATAAATCAATTACACTAACAACCTGTTTGTAATATCTACAGGGTTTAACGCCGGATCCACACTTTATCAGTTATGTAACAGCTTTCCTTGATCCACCAGTACTAGGGCTCTGAAGTGACTTGCCAAGTGTCACTCACAATTAACCAGAGATGTCAACGGGGCTCCAACTAGTAACCCCGTGTACTAAGTCTGCCATCTTAACCACTGGTCCCCGTATGACCTGTAAACCTTATAAACACTGTCATGGGGTGAGATGCTACCTTCCTCTTCATCTTCGGTTTTGTTTTATGGAAATATCTTTGTGAAATATCCCCATTATAAAACATACTTCAGTTATTTCATCCTGCGAGGCCCAATGGTTAAGGTAGCGGTCTAAGATATCGGGGTTCCGGAATCAAGCCCCGCTTGCACTTCTGGTTTCGTTGGAGTATCCTTTGGCAAGACACTTCAGAACCTTAGCTTAGTTATAGCGAATTTCCATCCGGCATCTGTACAAATGCGCCAGCGCAATAAATACAAGTAGTCCAAACCTGAAGCAAAATTGTTCATTGAAAGATTAACAATTAACAGATTATGGTGACTGGTTGACATAGGGTTGTTAGTTTATTAGACCACGTATCAAAGCACTTGTAAGTTTGAAAAATAAAGACAAAAAGAAAGAAAAAAGATGCTGATGAACGCTTAATAGTTTGTTTTTGTTTTTTGTTCATTTAAATCAAAATTGTTTAGCTTAATGTTACATTTAAGAAATTGATTAATCGCGGTAGATTGGTTCCATGCTTTATACATAAGTATTGATTAAATTGGTTGATATCTACATTGATTTTTATACGAGATTTATGCTAAAGTGGACCCTATTTTGCGATTCCCACATATTTGCACAACCGTTTGAAACAACATGATTACAATACATGTTAAACAGTTTAGATTAATCCGCATACATGTCGATTTACATTTGCGATTACTGTTACGGCATGCTGATTAAAGAACACTTAGGTCTCCTAAAAGCAGATTCGATTCCAGGCGTCCATAAACGATTGTACAGTAAAATCTCTATATCTCGAAGTTCAGGGGACCGTATGATTCGGTTCAACATAGAAACAAGTTCGATATATATACAGTCAAACTTGTGTTAAGAGGTCAGCCTATGGGACAGAGTAAATTGGCTGTTTAAGACAGGTTGGCTGCTTAAAAAAGGTTGATGTACACTATAGGTCTAACAATGGGACTTTCTGTGGTGGCTGTTGGCTGTTTAAAATGTTGGTTGCTTAACACAAGTTAGACTGTATGTCTAGAATACAAGGAAATGAAAATAACGAACAAATGATTTTGGACCCCGTATGAACTTCGACATACAGAGGAGTTGGAGAACTAGAAGTTCGAGTTATAGATAATCTACAGTACGTTTGTTCACCTGATTAAAATGATTCGTATTACACGGCGCTGCATACAGATGCCGCAAATAGACGTCAGCCATTAGACCACACCCAAAATATTGTCTATCTCAATTTGAAATTTTGCCATTAAGCTTTCAAAATTCAAACAAGAACATTAAAAGGACAAAAAGCTATGGAAACAAACCTGTCAGAAATATCGCTTTATATTCTATGGGAGATCATACGATTTTGTTTGTCAATTGCCTTCAAAATATTTTAATCCGCCATATTTTGAAATCGATCACTGCTTTTCCACCTTTAGACTACCGTGTCTGGTACATGTAGATACAGGTGTTCAGCGGGACTTAATGACTAAATTGGGGAAGTTGTAACTAAGGGATAAATTTAATTTGAACTGTGTTAAATGTAGTGGGGGCCGGAAGCCTACTTACTGAATGCATAGTATTGAAATGTATTGATGAAAGGATTTGTGCTCTGTGAGAAGTATTCGTTAAAATGGTTATTTAAAAACTTAGTGTCGATACATAAATGAAAACTTTCAATTAAATAAAAGTATAAAAAAGGAAAACAGTGTTTTCGATACAAAATGTGAAACAAGCTATTTGACATACTAGAGTAATAGTCTAGCACCTTAGAATCGAAGTCTTTAATGTAATTAAAAAAAACTTTAACCCTCATATAGCTGGAACCGACTTCATGCTTATGCAAACAGATTAGATCCAGACCAGCCACGAGGTAAATTGGTGGCTGGCCTGTGATTTAATCTGTTTGCTACTCCAAGTATCATTCGTCATCAAACATTTATCAGATATCTAAGGTTTTTGAAAGCAGACGCCACACATATCTATTTTTAGAAAATTACTCAGAATTCTAGGGGTTAGTGAACACGGCGTTCAAACTCTTTCGAAAACGTAAGAAATGCGTGTCACATGATTGAGAATGGATCCTTGTATCAATAAAAAATTTCATATCATGGTGAGTTATAACGAATCATAAGCGTGTTATGTATTGAATCGTAAACAATGTGCTTTGAAGCACATGCAACGAACAAGTTTTTTCTTTCAATAAACCCTGCACATGCAGTGCGGCAGTGCAGGATTGCGATAAATGTGGGGGACACGTTCATGGTGCATCGTCATATTAAACATAATAGGATTAAATCAATCGTTTTATGTATTGCTAACAGCTTTACTGTAAAAGAAATGATTTTACGCGCTTTTAGCAATGCTTATTTCAAGAGCGTAAAGAGACAAGAGAGTATAGCTTCCCCACCATCATCATCACCATCATCATCATCATCATCATCATCAGCAGCAGCAGCAGCAGCAGCAGCAGCAGCAGCAGCAGCAGCAGCAGCAGCAGCAGCATCATTTCCATCATCATCATTACCATTATCTTAACCATCAGCATCATCATCATCCTCATCATCATTTTCGTCGTCATCATCATCATCAGCAGCAGAAGAATCATCATCTTCACCACCAACACCACCACAGATATTATAGACAAGCGATTAAACGAAGGCAGGAACTGACGAAGTTTTACGACTTGTATATTTTGTGTTTGTTGCTCACTGTAAACATTTTGTCAATAAAACATGTTTAAAATAAGTATCAGAGATTAGAGACACAACTTGCTATCTCAGCAAAATAAGGATACTTATCAGTTTTCTTTTCAGAAACAAAAACACGATTTACGAACAAGGCTTAATTTCAGACAATGTTTGAGCAACTGTCTGTTACAGACGCACCCAATACCTGTAATTATAACACATGTGAAAGGGTCTGCCACAAAAGATGCATTCCGAATCCATCCATTGTTTGCCTTTAAAATGGCACGCCTCGCTTGGTACGCACTTGATGCATTGTACAAGGAAGGCTTATTCGATTAAAACTAAGCATGCATACGGGAATGTTCTATAGACGATCATTCATGCCGTAATATTCACGTGTGCTTGGGTCTGAATTGATTGAAACAGTAGACAGCACTGGTTAAAGAGGGTTGACCAATAAGAATAGTCTCTGCTTTTTTCATTTTAATCTGCGTTTATTTAACGAATTCAGTCCCAATAAGTATCAGCGACAGGTTTGATTAGAAATAGTTTGAATTGATTGTATTAGTTCAAACAGAGTTAAAATCCCCGGACGTCGAATGACTATTCTTTTTCGGAACTGACGAAAGTAAAGGAAAAAGCATTTATCTAATAATACAGCAGAGGAACCAATTAAACAGAGCATTTCTCATTTTATATAAATCTGGTGACAAGACGATATAATCTAGATACAGCGCACATACAAGTCAAGCTTCAGATATCCGGTCACGTGATACTCAGAAAACACACTGAAAGCAAACATACACACTCTTTCACAGAAGTGTTTACATCGAACAAGCTGGAATAACATACGGTTTGCCAAGTAGAACTTACACAGAAAGAACAACAGGTTTTACGGGTAACTGATTAACATACAGTGGATGTATCATCCAGTTGGTGATAAAGTGGGTGTTTTCCGTCATTTTCTACATTTATAATGCGATTTCTGTGATTTTATTTCTATGAATATTTGTTTGGCGTATAGCTGAATACCATACGTCAATTCCACATTTTACATAATATATTTCTAGTGTATGCCGTCCGGGAACTTTAAGTTATGTCGAAGGAAATGAATGATTTTGACCTCTAACCCACCATATTCAAAAACATTGACACATCACAATTGGCTTCCGTGATATTTCTATGGTTTTTTTTTTTGTGTGTTTTGGTTTCATCGGATTTAACTGCATGCAAATTGAACTTTTTTTCGCAACTTCGCGAATTGCTTTCTGTCTTGTTTATTGGCGTTTGTTTAGTGCAGACAACATGTATATCAGAAAGTCGTCACTTTGCTATTATACTTTCATGTTCTTTTTCAGAGGTTGGGAAGGAAGTGTTGAACCGACAAAAATTTCCTGAAGAAGAAAACTAAACCAGCACACGATCGAACCCTGAAATATCGAAAAACATTGGTTATGAAAACCATTGTAAACAATGGAATCCTACATCTAAGTCTTTAACGATATAAGTTGACCGGATGTGTAGTTTTCAAAATGGCAAACACTTATGACCGTGTACTCAGTGTTATCGGGAAGCCTCCCGAAAAACGTCAAGCGTTCGAGATACAGGGATTGTTACCATGGCTACGAAAGAAGTCAAAGCTGTTTTCAACGCTGAAGACGGGTAAATATGCTTTATGTTATTTATTTGACATGAGAAGGCGTTTGTCAGGCAACGGGAATTTCCTTTCCATTTTATTGAGACAAAACACTCGGATAATGACATTACGTTCAAGTGTCTTTATTAAACTGACGGTTCTTGTTGTATGTTTTTTCCACTACCCAATGTCATGGAGGGAAACGTATGATATAAACTACAAATATAAGTTTTGATACCAATTTCAGGCCATGCACAGTATTTTTTTTGTTCTGTATTGCAAAATATGTTAAAGTGAAGTGATCTCCTCGCCTATCTCCACTGTACCATTATGCATAATGTACGGTGCGAAAAAACAAATAGCAGATAGATTAAGGTGTTCTGATCGATCGTGTACAAAACCAAATGGAAAAAAATCGCAAAGAACTAGAGAATGAAAGTAAGAATAGCTTCAAATGTTTTTTTTATAAATCAATTCTTAGATCTTGCTATCACCAACTTTATTCGGACGACCAATTTTACATTTTCTCACAATTTCTTTTTCTCAATATCACCCGTAGATCTCATATCAAATAAGTTTATCATTTTAAATGGTCATGTGATGTTAGTTTCAACTATTGTCTATAACAAAAATCTATTTGTGTATTTTGGGCTCAAGTCGTTTGTAATAAGGAAAGCATCAATAATCGCGTTAACCACATGACTGAATCACATGATACGGTTAAAACAGATTAAGCTTTAATTTGCATAAAACATACTAAACAAACTCCGAATGTATCGAAAGGAAATCCAGATGTAAAGAAACCTTTCATCATTCATTTATATGGTCTTTTAGTGATTTCAACCAAGTTGTGGTCGTAGGCATTCATTTAGCCAGCTCACTTAAAGGTTCTTGTTCACAGATTTGAAGAAATTTGGAAGTTAGAAATCAATTTCCCAGAAAGTACTGAGCTTTTAAATGTTAATTACACAAGATTAGTTATTGGAAGCATAATTAGACCGTTTGTAATTCTTTCAAGTGTGTACACAATAAATTAACACGTCATTTTGTCCAAAGGCTTGGCATCGCAATTGAAATCTATCATATAGAGACTGTACATACTTAGATTAATTGACGGTTCTTGTATTGACTATGCTTTCAAGGGCTACTATTAATGTATGTCAAGCAACAATACAAAAACTGAATAGTACCATCGACATTTTGACTTCCAAATGTTCTCATCTGTTAATAAGCACCTTCAAGTGTCGCTACCAAATAAACAATGCTTGTATAAATTCTTTCATTAGTCGAAAAGGCCGTTTTTTATCTCAGTGGATGTTATATCCATACGCCTTCATGACACAAATGAGACTGTTAGGCTGTGCACATAATAAGCACTTTAACACTTAAAATGCTGGTTATTTTCTAAAGAAAAGTTTTTGTGTCGTCTGCTTTCCAAAACCTTAAACTATCTACTTAGCTTTTATTAGGAAATGTATTCGGAGTAGCAAACAGGTTAGATCACAGGTCATCCACCAATTTACTTGGCGGCTGGCCCGAATCCAACCTGTTTGCATAAGCATTAATTCGTTTCCATCTCTATAACGGTCAATGTTGTAGCCGTTGAATGGTTTCTCATTGTTTGACGTATAGTCATTTACGAAGTCAGAAGAATTACACTTAACACTTTGGACAGAACTTCAATCTTTGGCGGGGATTATAAGTCTCAAATGCTGCTCAAAGGAGCAGTCAGTAAACATATTAAAATCACTTTCATATTGAATCTTGTCTCGAACAAACCTCCTTAAACACACAGTACAATGAGAACTCGTGCCACCTGATATTTACAATGTTAGGTGATATGTTATCATCTATGATCATTAAATTCTTGCCGGATCGAAAAAGGGGAATGAAATGAGTCCTTCGTATCCTTCACCACCTCAAACGAAGTAGCCCAAACCGAAACATTGTAACTGACCATCTATATACAAGTTTTAACCTACCATACGTCCTGTGTTTTGGGGACAGCAGTATAGGAAATATCTAGTTAATATCTTCTTACATATATCATCTTTAACACCCAATATCTAGTTAATATCTAATTACATATATCATCTCTAACAGCCAATATCTAGTTAATATCTTATTACATATATCATCTCTAACAGCCAATATCTAGTTAATATCTTATTAAATATATCATCTCTAACAGCCAATATCTAGTTAATATCTTATTATATATATCCTCTCTAACAGTCAATATCTACTTAATATCTTATTACATATATCATCTTTAACACCCAATATCTAGTTAATATCTTATTACATATATCATCTCTAACAGCCAATATCTAGTTAATATCTTATTACATATATCATCTCTAACAGCCAATATCTAGTTAATATCTTATTACATATATCATCTCTAACAGCCAATATTTAGTTAATATCTTATTACATATATCATCTCTAACAGCCAATATCTAGTTTATATCTTATTATATATATCATCTCTAACAGTCAATATCTAGTTAATATCTCATTACATATATCATCTCTAACACCCAATATCTAGTTAATATCTAATTACATATATCATCTCTAACAGCCAATATCTAGTAAATATCTTATTACATATATCATCTCTAACAGCCAATATCTAGTAAATATCTTATTATATATATCATCTCTAACAGCCAATATCTAGTTAATATCTTATTACATATATCATCTTTAACACCCAATATCTAGTTAATATCTTATTACATATATCATCTCTAACAGCCAATATCTAGTTAATATCTTATTACATATATCATCTCTAACAGCCAATATCTAGTTAATATCTTATTACATATATCATCTCTAACAGCCAATATCTAGTAAATATCTTATTATATATATCATCTCTAACAGCCAATATCTAGTTAATATCTTATTACATATATCATCGCTAACAGCCAATATCTAGTTAATATCTCATTACATATATCATCTCTAACAGCCAATATCTAGTTAATATCTTATTATATATATCATCTCTAACAGTCAATATCTAGTTAATATCTTATTACATATATCATCTCTAACAGCCAATATCTAGTTAATATCTTATTACATATATCATCTCTAACACCCAATATCTAGTTAATATCTTATTACATATATCATCTCTAACACCCAATATCTAGTTAATATCTTATTACATATATCATCTCTAACAGCCAATATCTAGTTAATATCTTATTACATATATCATCTCTTACAGCCAATATCTAGTAAATATCTTATTATATATATCATCTCTTACAGCCAATATCTAGTTAATATCTTATTACATATATCATCTCTAACACCCAATATCTAGTTAATATCATGTTACATATATCATCTCTAACAGCCAATATCTAGTTAATATCTTATTACATATATCATCTCTAACACCCAATATCTAGTTAATATCTTATTACATATATCATCTCTAACACCCAATATCTAGTTAATATCTTATTACATATATCATCTCTAACAGCCAATATCTAGTTAATATCTTATTACATATATCATCTCTTACAGCCAATATCTAGTAAATATCTTATTATATATATCATCTCTTACAGCCAATATCTAGTTAATATCTTATTACATATATCATCTCTAACAGCCATGTGCATTTCTTTTTTAACCATTATCATACAAGTGTTCAAAATGTTATACCTATTCATCTATGTACAACTTCAAGACATCGACTATATTGTATATTTGATACTTTGTAAACACTTCTAATAATACACGTACGTAAATAACTGCATAACGCGGTTTTTTTTTTTCAATAATTTTGAGCTCGAAGTAAAAAAATTACGGTTCCTTATACCAATCTAAAACCACAGTCGTGTTTAATGATTTGTAAATGTTTCACTGCTTATATTTTCTCAATTAACAACCGTGATTTGTTTTAAAGAAAAACAGTCTGCTATATATCAGTCAAAGTGATTCGATCTAAGGCTATGGGTAAATAAAGCACATGTGTAGTTGTTCTGCAATCTTTTGAATGTAAGGTTGCTAACACAGGAACAGATGCATCCGAAAGCAATTCGGATATCTCTTTGGATTTTGAGAGCTATTATGGGTCAAAAACACTGCATAACTATTCAGAAACCTTTATTCACCCTTTACCAAACAATGACTAAATTTGACGACTTTCTTGAAGACGGCTCTAGAAAACATTATAGGAAAAGGAGAAATTGCTCATAAAGAGCAATTTCTCCTTTTCCTACAATGTTTTCTGTCCTATCCGAAGGTAATTTCCAAATTCCATTTTGAAACGTCGTTTTCTGTCCTATCCGAAGGTAATTTCCAAATTCCATTTTGAAATGTCGTCTGAAAACTCTTTGAATTTGGGACAGTCGACAATTTGGCGTTTGGTAAAGGGTTAAAAGGCTTCATGTCGTTGTGATACCATAGTCTCTTATCTCTCTTACGTAAATGAAACACAAACGTGCTATTGGTTTTAAGTATTAGATGTACATTGACCTTTTTAATGTTGGAACAGACTTTATGTTTGAGCAAACAGGTTAGATCAAGGCCAGACGCCAAGTGATTTGGCGGCTGTCCTGTGATCTAACCTATTTGATACTCCAATTACCTTTCCTTATCAAAAGTATGGATATATCAAAGAGTTTGGAAAGAGGACGACACAAACATATATTTCTAGAAAATTACCCAGCATTCTAAGGGTTAACCTTTCTGTATTGGCTTTGAAGACACTCTCCTTATGTGTGGGAGTGTTTGTTAAGAGGAAAATTTGCATATTGCTTTTAACCATTAAAGGCATTCTAAGGTTTCGTATGGACTATAAAGGGCGGCGCAAAGTCAACGAACTTGACATTTGGGATATTGCGCAATAAAGGGCGTTGTCCTAACTCGAAATTGACTTTTGATATGGATGTTGCATTATTGTATACATTCACAAACGTTGCATAATTTCATATAATGTACATCCATTCCCTCGTAAAAGAAAATTCATGTTTAAATGACTGGACAGGATTATTCAACTACACCAGCTGATCTGAATCAGAGTATTAAAAAGTTGGTCGGAGAAATGTATGATATTTCTACTCTTTGTAACAAGTCACACCCGAAAGAAATCAATACAATATTACGGTTGGTTCTGGTAATAAAGGTAATATACATGTAAACAAGTTCAACTTGATAAATATGGTAAATATTTGGTAAAATAAGTCGATTGTAATTCTTGGGTTTTTTTTTTTTTCATAGAAAATTAGTTTCATTATACTGTATAGACGCTTTATGGCGAAGAAAAAGGTCGCCCCTTTAAATGCGATGATTGATCTCTGTCATTAGGACGAAGCGTTTAATCCGCATCAAGCGCTTCTCTGATCCCGACGATGTATTTTATTTGACGATTGCAGTGATGTGAAAAACGTTCAGATTAAAGGGATATTAATAAATAATGAAAATGGGGAAAACGTGGAGAGGATTTGATATTGGAGATAAGGATATGTAGATTTGTCACAAACCCTCTGCACCAAAAGGATGAGTATTCTAACAAATATAACATGAATAAAACACATCTGATATCGGAATTTACAGCACCTTAAGTAATACCTACTCAGAGACTCTCTGGTCATTCTTCATTCTTCATTCCGATAGGTCAAGATTCCATCCTTCAACCTGCCGCATGTTGACCAATCAAAGTCAACGAATCTTGAGATTCGTTAGCTCGTTTGAACCTTCACTTTGATATAATGTTGTATCCTGATATCGTTTAATTACCCGTATGTAATAAGCGCCATCTTTGCTTGAAGATGCAACATAGTTCATTAAGCATTTTGAACATGTTTTGCTGTATAAGATAATCAAGTATCTATATATTCATGAATGACGCACAGTAATCTTGATACATCAATGATATTCGCTTTAATACTTTGAAAAGAGAAATATATTACATTAAATGAATCAATTATTTGCTTGTCTCGGCAGTTGGTAACACATACTTAAACCAAATGAGCTCCAATGGGACCCGTTTATGCGTTCATCATTTCATCAAACCAGCAAACCTAGACAAACGAGTGTGATAAGCTTTAAGCTGTATGGAATGTGTTTGAAATTCATGCATTAAGTTATCCCATTTTCTAGGAATACGTCTATAGTCTGTCTCTCTAATGTGTGTGCTCGCCAAGTACATAGCCTCTCGAGTCCCTGCCTCTTCTCTTACACTAACCTCTATTCTTAACAACACTTATACATGTACATCACTTTTGTTTACGTGAATGAACGTAGTATTATTGTATTACTAAACAGTCATGTTTGACGAATTCAGACGTGAGCGAATAAAAGATATTTGAGTTCAATTGAATTGTTGGGTGGTTGCATAATACAATCATCATTTCATATGAAATATCGAGTCGCTACGTCAATGAAACATTGATAATATATACGATATCGTCTGTGCTTAACCCTTTACCAAACGCCAAGTTTTCGACTATCCCAAATTAAAAGAGTTTGCAGACGGTATTTCGAAATGTAATGAAATTGAAAAACAATCTTCTGATAGGGTAGAAAACATAGTGGGAAAAGGAGGAATTGCTCGTTACGAGCAATTTCTCCTTTTCCCACTATGCTTTCTAGAGTCGTCTGCAACAAAAGATTAAATGTTGTTATTGTTTGGTAATGGGTTAATAAGCGAGATAGCCAAAGACCTTTGGACACCGCATCAGCTTTAAGAGTCATATAGGTTATTGATAACTGTGTGGTGTGGTATAAAAAAAGTATTTGATCTGCGTTCTGTATATGTTAATTCAATGACAAATCTGAGTTTTCAGATATTCACATGTCGATCAATGCGCTAATGTTCAATGTATCAGGTAAAAGTTCGTCAAATTGCGAAAAGCTTTCCTCCACCTCATTTGCGATTGAAAAAGCCATTTCTCCAAGAAGATATCGGCCATTAATCAGAAATTAATCGACTCACAATTGAAGATGTGCACTCTTAAAGTGCGACCTAATTAAGATGTGACGTGCGTGTCCTATTTTAACTTTAACAATAAATAGTTGCGTTTTTGGCGATACTTTTAAGTGTACGTTTTGCAGTCAGACGTTTTCGGTTTTCATTAATGTTTAAGTTTATATTTAACTTATTCATTTTACATCGATTGTGAAACAGGTTTCACAACTTAAATTATGAACTCGATTAAATAACCGACACTCGCGCCGAATACGGATGGATGTGAGATCACAAGACGGATCCCATTTATCACAGGATTCGAACCCACGAGTCCATTGTCACAGTGCCAACGCTTTACCCATGGACCACTGTCGTATCGTACAAACCTTTATTAGAGAGGAACCGTTCGTGTATTGCTTATTTCCTCAGACACATACAGAATCCTTGTCGAATCGTGTACCTTTTTGAGAGCTATGAACCTTTTATTTTTAAGAGAAAGTTGATTTGATCTAATATCGGAAGAAATGAGAAAGTTTGAATAGTATTCGAAAACGGAATACCAGACAAAGTTACAAGTGATATCTTTCTACGAATTATGACGATTTTCAGGTCTTTCTTTGTTTATTGTTGTTGTTTTTTCAGGTCAATTACAAGGGAACATTGTTTCCGTTTGGTATGGATATAAACGCTTGTATTTGGTTAAGAATTAAATGCAAAGGGATTACATGTATCTGGCTAGCTAGGTTGGATGAATACTTCGACTTCTCACAGCCGTTACGGGGCGACAGAAGTACAAACGTACACCGTGTCTCCTTTCATGTCAAATACTCATGAAATTGTAATTACTAATGTATCACTTATGTTCTGCTACATTTCACCGGGAATGGAGGGCGTGAGGAAATATCTAGGTTTTAACCCTTTAAACGTTGGGTAAATTAGAAAAAAAAAGGATTTGTGTGCCTTTTGCTTTCCAAATCCTTAAATATCTGCATGACTTTGACGAGGAAAGATACTCAGAGTAGCAAACAGGTCAGATCACAGGTCAGCCGCCAATTTACTTGGCGGCTGGCCTGGATCCAACCTGTTTGCATAAGTATGAAGTAGGTTCCGGCTCTATAAGGGTTAAAATGTGAGCGCGCAGGGTAATTCTGGACTGGTATATTTTCGTAGCCCAGTCTGAACGCATTGGGTCCATTCAATGAAAGACACCTCTGACATAATTTGGAAGCCGTCATATTTCTTCGCAAACTCCTCATAGTAATCTCCCCTTGCTACGCTGCATCGATCACTGCCACCACAAGATTTTTCATCCAGATTTTGATGAAATTCAAATGATGCTGTTTTGTTAAGAGATTACCGGATATCTTAGTTAATTTAGTAACAATATCTTGTTGTATTGATTTCTGACCAGTTTAGTTGAAAAAGAAAATTGGTTTTGTTTATAAATAAAGCACAAATGGATTACAATTTTTTAGTTTCGCCGCCATCTTGGTATGCCATTTTTGTTTCTAAGTAGGTGGTCATGTGACATTTGTGATGACAGTGATCATCCCCATAAAGGGAGATCACTGTGAGGAGTTTGATTTCTTCGGGCAAGACTACTTTCGTTTTACTTTCGGTTTCAAATGAAAATGTCAAATGCAGTATTTAAACATTCATCTGATTTGATTAAGCACACCCACTTATAACACAGCTTGTAATTTCACCATTACGTTTTGAGTTACCGACCAAAAATAATGGTTTTAAATAATGTTCAGCATATCCATACATGATGAACGACGCAACGTGGATGCTTATAAGAACTGTGTTATTAGGCGGGACATTTTACATAAAATCTGTAACTCTACACTTATAAAGGAGTTGTATTTCTCTGGTCACGGAAATAACCGAGATGTTACGAGTGTTCAAAGTTCATTAATCATAACGCCCCTATCAAATCCTGGCCCCTGCACATTTGGATTTATTTTTTGATAAAAGTAGTTTAAAATCTGTAACTCTACACTTATAAAGGAGTTGTATTTCTCTGGTCACGGAAATAACCGAGATGTTACAAGTGTTCAAAGTTCATTAATCATAAAGCCCCTATCAAATCCTGGCCCCTGCACATTTTGATTTATTTTTTGATAAAAGTAGTTTAAAATCTGTAACTCTACACTTATAAAGGAGTTGTATTTCTCTGGTCACGGAAATAACCGAGATGTTACACGTGTTCAAAGTTCATTAATCATAAAGCCCCTATCAAATCCTGGCCCCTGCACATTTTGATTTATTTTTTGATAAAAGTAGTTTAAAATCTGTAACTCTACACTTATAAAGGAGTTGCATTTCTCTGGTCACGGAAATAACCGAGATGTTACAAGTGTTCAAAGTTCATTAATCATAAAGCCCCTATCAAATCCTGGCCCCTGCACATTTTGATTTATTTTTTGATAAAAGTAGTTTAAAATCTGTAACTCTACACTTATAAAGGAGTTGTATTTCTCTGGTCACGGAAATAACCGAGATGTTACAAGTGTTCAAAGTTCATTAATCATAAAGCCCCTATCAAATCCTGGCCCCTGCACATTTTGATTTATTTTTTGATAAAAGTAGTTTAAAATCTGTAACTCTACACTTATAAAGGAGTTGTATTTCTCTGGTCACGGAAATAACCGAGATGTTACAAGTGTTCAAAGTTCATTAATCATAAAGCCCCTATCAAATCCTGGCCCCTGCACATTTTGATTTATTTTTTGATAAAAGTAGTTTAAAATCTGTAACTCTACACTTATAAAGGAGTTGTATTTCTCTGGTCACGGAAATAACCGAGATGTTACACGTGTTCAAAGTTCATTAATCATAAAGCCCCTATCAAATCCTGGCCCCTGCACATTTTGATTTATTTTTTGATAAAAGTAGTTTAAAATCTGTAACTCTACACTTATAAAGGAGTTGTATTTCTCTGGTCACGGAAATAACCGAGATGTTACAAGTGTTCAAAGTTCATTAATCATAAAGCCCCTATCAAATCCTGGCCCCTGCACATTTTGATTTATTTTTTGATAAAAGTAGTTTTAAATCTGTAACTCTACACTTATAAAGGAGTTGTATTTCTCTTGTAACCGAGATGTTACGAGTGTTCAAAGTTCATTAATCATAACGCCCCTATCAAATCCTGGCGCCTGCATATTTGGATTTATTTTTCGAGAAAAGTAGTCTCGCGTTTTATTTACGAAATGTGCATGGATCTTCCAAGCCATACCACTACCATTATGGGGAGTTACGGTAGAATACCCATAGTTAGCCATTTTGAAAATTATCATTTCGTCGGAGTACTTCGGTCGTTCTCGGGATACAGCGATCGGGGACGGAACTATTCGGTTTAATGCGAATAGTTCCGACCCCGACCAATGTGGTGCTTTCTAAACTAGCAGAACCACACGGGGGGAGGGTAACTAGAACCACGAAATATAGCCCCGAACTTTTGCCTGTATGTTTGCTTTATCAAATCAAATCATGCTGAAAACGTGTCCTTTCGTTCAGAGATTATTGTCCTCCGCTCTCCCCCGTACTTAATTTGTTCTGACCAAACACTTGAAACAGTTTAACGAGCTACAATGTTTTGTTTTCCCAGAGATGTTTTTATTATCTAAATAAGCGACCCAACATTTACAAGGACTATAAGAATTAATGACTTGACCTTAGGGTTTATGGTGAATAAAGCTATTTCACTATATGTTGTTGAATGACTGGTCAAAATAGAAAGCAACTACGTATACGAAAATGATGTGATAAGGGAAATTGAATAAATCATTTAATTACTTTGCTTTAGTTTAAATGTAATTGTTTTACATCGAATCTCTCCGAATGTGTATAAACTAAAAGTCAAAAGGGGCCACATTTCTCAAGGGATTCGAACCCAGGACCCTTAAATCTCAAAGCCGACGTCAGATACCTAAGGATCTATGTCATCCTTGTGATGTCTGGTAGGAATTATTCTGACAAATCAGAAAATGCTCGTCATGCGCAAATTTTCTCCTTTTACCACACTGACTAATGAAATCGTCGGTTACATGTCCTTGAAGTCACGTACATACCATTTATGGAGGAAAGTTTTGAAAAAATTTATGACTATTACCTAGATTAACAATTTACGACTAAACTTCTTTTTGAGGACACTTCAGTCAAACGAGGTAATTATTTGCACATAAAAAAATTACCCTCCAAGATCGAAGGCGCCATTTAAACTCGCCTCTCAGAACTCTCGGCGCTCCTTTCCAAAGTCTATCCTACTCAAAAATAATCGCAATTTATGGGCATAATCTCGTGATATACGTCTGCATTACGTATGTTTTATGTATCTAATTGGTTCCTAAAGTCACAGCACAAAATATGTTTAAAGTACAGTAATGAATCTGAAATGCCTCTGCAACATTGTCAACCTGTATCCAATCAAGAAGTATGTAAAGCCGACCCAGAAAATATTTCGAACATCCCTGCAAATTTCATATACTGTTAAACAAAGCACACCATTTACCTGTCTCCTGTTTTTCTGGTAGATTATCCATAATCCGCCATTTTGAAACCCATTATTTCGTCGGATTTCTGCCGTCGTTCTTTGTATGCACCGGTCTTGGCCGGAACTATGTAGGTTTAACGCGAATAGTTCCGGCCCCGACCGATGTGTACCGAGAACGATCGAAATAAACCGACGGCAGAATGAGTTTCAAAATGTCAGATTGTATGAATACTACCTTACGTGGAAAAAAGACCCCTGATTATACCATCGAAACAATGTGAAAAATAGACAGCAGGCTAACGAGTCTAAGTGTGTTGGGTTTAAAGGTGGCTGGCGTTTAAAACTGTATAGCCTTTGTTGAACGACTATCCTGCATGTATACATGCGTCTGGTATTATGTTTAAGTACATGTACTGTTATGGTAAAATACCCATATTCCACAGACTTATTCTGTAGTCAGTTTACTTTGGTCTTTCACGGTATACACTGGTCTTGGCCGGAACTATTCCGTCTAAAGAGAATAGTTCCGGCCCCGACCGATGTATACCAAGAACGACCAAACTAATCCCATGACAGAATGCTTTTCAAAATGGCGGATTATTGGTATTCTTCCTTAGTATTCTTCACGATCATACCTAAAGAATGCTTCGCCCGTATGAATATGGTTGGTGCTTTTTAAATGTGAAAGGAAGAACCTCTGGGTTAATAAACGTTAAGAAGGAATGCCGTTTAAGCAACGGTTCGAATTCTCCAAACACTGATTTCGGCTTTACATCGCGTCAACAATTTTTCAATTATGGTGCGATGCCAGAGTCATAATGATATAGGGGTGTCCCCAACCTCAACTGCCTATACAGAACTGAACTCGCTACCAACTGGCTTATTTCTAATCAGCCATATTTTTCTGTACTTGCTTGCTAGGGTATAGCATCGAGTCATTAGACTATCAGCTTTGCCACAATCCAGCTGGGAGGCTTCTCCAAATAAAAAGCCAAATTCCGCCACCAGGATATGAATCCATAGCATGTGTGATAGGCCATGTAAGTTATGTAGTCTTATAGGGCGTATACCGGTAACGTTTTCCCCTTTTTTTCTTCTATATAAAATCGTTATGTTGGCCCCTTCACAGTATCTTCCATGATAACGTTCAAAGCAAATCCTCGTTGTTTCAATATTCAACAGTCAGCCTACCTGTTCAACTATAAGCCATTCTTTATAGCCACCGTCTAGAATCGCATTAAAAAATACTGGGGTCAGCGAAGGGCGTCTGCCTTATTTGGTCTTTCGCAAAAGTAGTCCTGGGAAAAAAAAGATTAAAACATGGCCAGCACCCACAAATTTCAAAAACGGTCAAAAAGACCCCTTATCTGTCCTTAAAGCATATGATTAACACACAAAGTAATGTGATTGTACAAAGACCTTCTGAGGTAATTCCTGACTAGTCTCGCATCTACAATTATGCCATCGAGGCCCTACATGTATTACGAAGGTCTAAGCTTAACGCATCAGTATAAGAACTTGGGAATTCAAAGGTTTACCGTAAAGCGTTCTGTGTTTCAATCCGATTTATTAAACTGCGTCCATTGTGCAAGTAACATTGCTTTACTAATGTGAGAGTAAGATATGTTAATCTTGATGAACTTTATGCACTAACTGAAAATTAAAAGATATCGTTTCAAAAGAGGAAATAAGTTGTTACACGCATTTTACCAAAGGTCTGGATTTTTGTCTTTTCTATACTACGAAGAAATAATCGCTGTGCCTCGTAACTTCAAATTGGTTTCTGCTGTAGATTTACAGTTTGGACTTGCATCGACATTACCAACGAGGGAATAGCTCCCACGAACGAGGCCGACGTTTATACATTGATCGCTGCGGATTGTTTACCGTTGCGTATTAAAATCATACTTGAGAAATATTTAAACATGGCGGCCTTGCCAAATTAAGCCGTATATCTTTCACATTTACACCTAAGTGAAATCTAGAACTCCCTCTCAAGATGTATGACAAACACTCGTCCGGGGTTTAACCCAATACTTCACGGATTTATGTATTTTTATGCAAATAGGATCTTTAAGTGCGGGAAGCAAACACGGTTTGGGCGGCTGTAAAACGGTGATTGTCGTAAAAATGAACCCCCATAACCCATACACGGACGTATCAACCCTTAGAATGCTGAGTATTCTTTTTTAAAGTAAATTTCTGTGACGATGATCAGCCAATTTTACTGAAAAATAAATAATAAAAACACTAAAAGAATTGTTGCGCAATGTAAATTACAAAGAAATCATATTGGAGGACAGTGGTTTAGGGACAGACCGTCAGCATCCGGACGCGAGGGACGTGGGTTCGAATACCGTGAAAGACGAGTTCCGCCTTGCAGCCTTTCGTTAATCCACATTTGGTGCGAGTACTGAATATGATCCAGAAAGCGAAATAAAGAGAAATTAATTCAAGATATAAGAACTCGAATCGATGTAAAATAAGTAAATTTAAAGTCAACTTAACGAAGACACCGAAGCGTATTCTTATATAATCGACAAATGTTGAACAAAAGTGTGATATTTATTGTATATTTATGACCAATATTTGTTAGTCTTCTTCTATATTCCTTTTTATGTCTTACTTTTCAGGTTTTAAAGATGGATAACAAAAATGTAAGATTTATTGTACATTATGACCAATACTTGTTATACTTCTGCTGTGTTCTTTTAGACTTGTTACTTAGCAAGTTTTTGAAAAAGATTGATAAAATCACGCAAGCACACATTTCTCACTTTCTCTTTTCAGATTGTCTCAAAGATATAGTGCGCAATTGTGGTGTCCAGAAATTCCAGCGTGGTGACGTCATCATAAAACAAGGAGAAATAGGGGAATGGTAATTAACCGTTATACAGTGGTTCATATTTAAGTTGCCTTTACCTGGATTCAGAATTGTTTGATAGGACTCAATGAAAACAACAACAGACAAGATGGTAGAATTTGAAAAGCAACGCTTGTTGTGTGTGTATTAATATTATAACAAGAGTAGAAATCGCTTGCTTTGAAATTGTTCAGAAATAGAGCTTTTGCGTTAAATTTTCTGTCAATGTATTTTACCAGAAGGATATTAAGGGTTATCGGAGGATATATTTCCGTGAATCAAACTTAACAGGAATTCATATACGGATGACTTACTCTTGTTGTATGATTCGAAGGAAATACCCATCTTTAAGCAAATAAAGATATAAAGCTTAAAAATGGTTTTAAATATACAATTTCTATAGTCATTTTTTATCAGTCAATAAGCTTTCTATTTCTTAAAGGTGCTAGTTCACAGATGTAATGAATTATTGAAATTGAAAATTCATTTCTTTAAAATTGCACAACAACTCTACTATTATATGATACGCATTGATGAATATACTTCAGAGGCAAGATCAGAACGTTTTGAACTCATAAACATGTGTATTCAGAAAATTAACATATGTTTTAATCAGAAAGCGCGAACTCGTTTTTTTGTTAGATCTATCGCATATAAGCCGCATATACTTAAAGATGAATTTACGCTTCGTGAATCGAGTATGCTTTCATTAGCTATTTCTAATTGTTTATTAAGCAACATTACAAAAGCTGTACTGTTCAACGACAGTTTACTTTCAAAATTCATCTTCTGTGAACAAAAACCTTTGATCTTTTTTGTTTTTGTCCCATGTCTTTACGAGAATCTTGGCTTGGTCTCCATAATCCATCGGTGAAAGTTTCTTGAGTAGTGCGTACCATTGTGTTATTGTACGGGCCTTTTCGGTAGATAGACACTTTTGTCGTGATTGGCTAGTTCTGTTGTGATAGTTCAGCCAAGCTTTCTTTCTTTATTGCAGTTTTTACATTATTCTTGGCGGGAAGATATCAATCTATATAATCAACAAAGAAGACAGGGGAGGTGAAGAAAGCGATCTGTACGCCGCAATAGGGACCCGGACTGCTGAAGGGAAACTTGACAGATCAAAACTCGGAAACTTCGTCGCTCACCTGGGTAAACTTTACATGTTTATTCTAATATTCTATTTGTCTGTTTTAGGATTTTGCGATGTTTTAAGAATGTTTTCAATATATATGTATATCTCGTTGTGATGTCTTAACCAGAACCTCTATTTTGCTATAGAGTATTGTGTTCCAGTTGTTCTGAAGTCACATTTTGATGTTGTGACGACAATTCACTAACAAAAACAGCCATGGAGAAGCCATTTTATTTGTTCCTTTGTGTTCAAGTAGTTGATACGACTCCCCACCCCCCACCCCCACCCCCACCCAACCCCCACCCCCACCCCCACCCCCACCTACAAAAAAATCTGTATTGTAAATGTGTTTGAGCTTAAGGACTATTTCCTTAAGTTCTTATAAAAATCATGTTATGTTATATCCGTTTTGGTTAGGTATTCGCATGCCATTACCATCACTGTACATGTAAACCAAAAGGAATGTCATAAGGCCCTCAGTTATAATGAAATATCACCGACATTCATTAGTCAGAATGATCCAGACGTATACGTTCCATTCTATGTAACACACTGATACAGCTTGGATCATATGTGTTTCGACTTTCATGACCGGTCTTGTACGTTAAAAAACGGATACAATGCAAGCCATTACCATCAATGTAGCATACATGTAACTCAAAAGGAAATATCATCATTCCATCAATGAAAATAAGGTAGAGCCGAATCACTTTGCTTTATCGTGACGAAATATACGTTGAAAAAATTGATTAATTAACAGCTTGTTCATTCCAGGTTCGGGTGTCCCTTTCGGCGAAGTAGCCCTAGTTTCGGACGATGCCATTCGGACAGCCTCGATCATCGCGGAGGAAGAAAACACAGATCTACTCGTGGTCGATCGAGCGCTATATAACAGGGCGGTACGGGACGTGCTGGCCGCAGAGTTCGAGGAGAAAAAGGAGTTCATCCGCTCGAACCCACTGTTCGCGGACTGGCAGGCCAAGTACAAGAAACAGCTTACCATGGCTATGTACAAGGAGACGTATCCGTACGACGAACTGCTCGTCAAGCAAGGGGATCCAGTCTCCAACATCTACTTCATCATAAGGTAATGCTAGTCAAGCAAGGGGATCCCGTCTCCAACATCTACTTCATAAGGTAATGCTAGTCAAGCAAGGGGATCCCGTCTCCAACATATACTTCATCATTAGGTAATGCTAGTCAAGCAAGGGGATCCCGTCTCCAACATCTACTTCATCATAAGGTAATGCTCGTCAAGCAAGGGGATCCCGTCTCCAACATCTACGTCATCATAAGGTAATGCTAGTCAAGCAAGGGGATCCCGTCTCCAACATCTACTTCATCATAAGGTAATGCTCGTCAAGCAAGGGGATACCGTCTCCAACATCTACTTCATCATAAGGTAATGCTCGTCATGCAAGGGGATCCCGTCTCCAACATCTTCATCATAAGGTAAAGCTAGCCAAGCAAGGGGATCCCGTCTCCAACATCTACTTCATCATTAGGTAATACTCGCCAAGCAAGGGGATCCCGTCTCCAACATCTACTTCATCATTAGGTAATGCTAGTCAAGCAAGGGGATCCAGTCTCCAACATCTACTTCATCATTAGGTAATGCTCGTCAAGCAAGGGGATCCCGTCTTCAACATCTACTTCATCATAAGGTAATGCTAGTCAAGCAAGGGGATCCCGTCTCCAACATATACTTCATCATTAGGTAATGCTAGTCAAGCAAGGGGATCCCGTCTCCAACATATACTTCATCAAAAGGTAATGCTCGTCAAGCAAGGGGATCCCGTCTCCAACATCTACTTCATCATAAGGCAATGCTCGTCAAGCAAGGGTATGCAGTCTCCAACATCTACGTCATCATAAGGTAATGCTCGTCAAGCAAGGGGATCCCGTCTCCAACATCTACTTCATCAAAAGGCCTTGCTCGTCAAGCAAGGGGATCCCGTCTCCAACATCTACTTCATCATTAGGTAATGCTCGTCAAGCAAGGGGATCCCGTCTCCAACATCTACTTCATCATAAGGTTATGCTCGTCAAGCAAGGGGATACCGTCTCCAACATATACTTCATCATAAGGTAACACTCGCCAAGCAAGGGGATCCCGTCTCAAACATTTATTTCATCTATAAGGTAGTGCTCGTCAAGCAAGGGGATCCCGTCTCCAACATCTACTTCATCATAAGGTTATGCTCGTCAAGCAAGGGGATACCGTCTCCAACATATACTTCATCATTAGGTAACACTTACCAAGCAAGGGGATCCCGTCTCAAACATTTATTTCATCTATAAGGTAGTGCTCGCCAAGCAAGGGGATCCCGTCTCCAACATCTACTTCATCATTAGGTAATACTCGCCAAGCAAGGGGATCCCGTCTCCAACATCTACTTCATCATAAGGTAATGCTCGTCAAGCAAGGGGATCCCGTCTCCAACATCTACTTCATTATAAGGTAATGCTCGTCAAGCAAGGGGATCCCGTCTCCAACATCTATTTCATCATAAGGTAATGCTCGTCAAGCAAGGGGATCCCGTCTCCAACATCTACTTCATCATTAGGTAATACTCGCCAAGCAAGGGGATCCCGTCTCCAACATCTACTTCATCATAAGGTCATGCTCGTCAAGCAAGGGGATCCCGTCTCCAACATCTACTTCATTGTAAGGTAATGCTCGTCAAGCAAGGGGATCCCGTCTCCAACATCTACTTCATCATAAAGTAATGCTAGCCAATCAAGGGGATCCCGTCTCCAACATCTACTTCATCATAAGATATTGCTCGTCAAGGTGGGTATAGGTAGTGTTTTGGGTTATGTAAAGGTAGGTAAGTTTTAGGGGATGAAAATAAGTACCTATATTTAGACCAAACCATTCTGATGTGTTTATGTTTACATGACATTACAGCCCTCATTAACAGTAGTTTAGCTTAATACAGGATGAATG
This sequence comes from Cerastoderma edule, assembly GCA_947846245.1. Classification (NCBI taxonomy): domain Eukaryota; kingdom Metazoa; phylum Mollusca; class Bivalvia; order Cardiida; family Cardiidae; genus Cerastoderma; species Cerastoderma edule. Next base: position 20,419,438 of record OX401418.1, on the reverse strand, counting down.
TTATTCAGAAAGCTCTTACTTAAAGTCATACTTGCGCTCATTTACACTTAAATTGTGTAAGTACATGTACTTTAAATACCCTTTTACAGAGGAATTGAGAATGTAACACTTTTACATGATGCTTTTAAAAGAGTGAATACTATAAGGTTTGTTTACAATTAGCGATAAAACAATGTCTGCTGAGAAACGTTGGGAACCAATAAAACCCAAGAAATTCTCCATTTTGAATGTTCACCATGTTAATATTGGATAAATGACCGTATTTTAATGTGTTTCACGTGATCTAACCGGGTGATCGCCACTCATCAATCCGAACACTCCTTATTATTTTAGATGGTACTCGCAGGCGTTATATTGTCACGATCCTGTGATTTTCCGTTATGTTTCAACATATTCTTTCATAATCTTTAACTCATATTACCCAGTTTTGAAGTTTTTCTGAGCGCTAGTTTGCTTTTAAGATTTATAAATGACTGGCGGAATGTAATGACCCGGTAGTTGTCTTGAAAAATATAATCATGACTCGTTAAACTATGAATACTGCAGACAAGATTAGAAGATATTTATCATATGGTAATGTAAGACAAACTGACTTGGCCCGAATCAATAATTATTGTGACGGGAACCCTTCACCAACATTTACTTCATCGTAAGAATAATATAAAAGCCGTCAGTTGTCTTATACACCACCAGTTTGTCTAGTTTAAAAAAGGATACCCAAAATCCGCCATTTTGATGACCCTTTCATTCGGATTACTTCGGTCGTTCTTGGTATACAACGGTTGGGGCCGGAACTTTTCGGTTTAAAGCGAACAGTTTCGGCCTCGACCGAAGTTCAAAATGGCGGATTATGGGTATTCTATCTTAACTACGATTTCCTAATACAAGATTGACAGTCATTTGACGCAAGCTGAGAATTATTAAAGCTAGGGTCCTTTCTTCAACAAACATTTCATCATAAGGTTAGTCAAACTAATTTGTCGCAAATCTGAGAATCATTGTGACGAGGACCTAGTCTCCAATAAACATTTCATCATAAGGTTAGTCAAACTAATTTGTGGCAAATCTGAGAATCATTGTGACGAGGACCTAGTCTCAAATAAACATTTCATCATAAGGTTAGTCAAACTAATTTGTGGCAAATCTGAGAATCATTGTGACGAGGACCTAGTCTCCAATTAACATTTCATCATAAGGTTAGTCAAACTAATTTGTGGCAAATCTGAGAATCATTGTGACGAGGACCTAGTCTCCAATAAACATTTCATCATAAGGTTAGTCAAGCTAATTTGTCGCAAATCTGAGAATCATTGTGACGAGGACCTAGTCTCCAATAAACATTTCATCATAAGGTTAGTCAAACTAATTTGTCGCGGAACTACAGTGTTTTTCACTTATCGGCCGTTTCTTTGTTTTTGGGGTGCTTCTTTGTTCGGTTTGTTACCTTGGTGACAGTGGTAATGAAATGGTGACATAGTTCATTTATTCTATGCCAAATTACCCGACTTGTCTTATCAATGAACTACTCTTATGACGATTCTCCTCGTTCGTGGGAGTTGTGTAACGTTTGTAGAAGGTTAATGCAAGTCTTAACTTTTGCTGACAGCAAAATAAGGCCACTAAAAACTAGATTTGTGATTTTAGATATTTTTCTTATTTTGATTTATTCTTTATTTCAGTGGTCAGGTTGAGATTCGAACAGACTCGTTGTTTCACCGCCAACAATTCCCGAAGATGTATGAACTACTAGAAGATGAACGGGAAAAGTAAGAAATTCCTATCTATTTTTTTATATGGGTTTTACATCACGTCAACATTATGTTAATCTCTTAATGATGGAGGAAGACCCCATACTCAACTGCCCATAAGGGCTGGTCAAGGCGGGTAGAACAATCGGCATTCCGTAAGTCAGTCGGGAAACTGCCTCTCATGAAAATCCATATCCCTCTCAGGATTTGAACCCACGCGGAGAGGGGCCATGTGATTTCAAGTTCTGTACTCTAACCACTAGGCCACGGAGGCCCCTTAAATTCCTATTTAAACCAATTACTCCTCCCTAAACGAATAGTAACGGTTAACACAATCATTGTGCCAACACTTGTGCCAAATTCAAAATGTTAGAGGCAGATCTAAAAAAGTTGAAGCCAAATTCAAAAAGTTGAAGCCAAATTCAAAAGGTTGAAGCCAAATGCATAAAGTTGTAACGTTGTACAGTTTAACCCTTAGAATTCCGGATAATCTCCTAAAATAAGATCAGGTTCAATCAGAGACGATCTAGGGATTCGAACTATCAATGGTAGCATACCAAAACAGCCCGTGTAAAGGTGTTCTCAAAACAGAGTTTGGTTCCTACGAGCATGCAATATACAAGCAGATGACACCATGTTAGATTTCAAATGACAGCATTTTCTTAACACACATTCCAGCCTTTTTGTTTGCAACGACTCTATAAAAGACAGGAAAAAAATATGCAAAATTTCAACTTTATGCAAATTCATTATTGACGTTCGTAGCACAAAGGGACATATGGTCTAAAAAGACAAGGTACTTCAAAAATGGTTATCTCGCTTTTTGTTACTTGTTAAATGTGAAATAAAATGCACATCTTAAAGTCCTGCGATTTAAATCTTCTTTACATTAGAGATTTATGTGCGATGTCGCTCTTTTCGAACTCCGACTAAAGATATTTCAATGCCTATTATACCGTAGAAAGTATGCAAAAACATTGTGGTGTTGAAATGAAAAAGAAATGAAAAAAGAATGAAAAAATATTCATTCGTTTTTCCAAGATGTCCCCAATCTGTTCACCCTTGATAAACATTTTTTTATGAAAACGTTTACTATTTTTTCTACAAGCGATCTTTTCTAATGTTAGAAGAGGACAGATAAGCCTATAAATGGGATAAAAGAAAAGATAGATGCATTCAATGTGACGATAAATAGGCGTTTAAGTGCGAAACATTTCAAGTGGGTTCATTTCTCACCTCCAACAATTGCTCTTTTGTTTGGGGCATTGCAATAAATTTCGAACGAGAATCTGTGAAGTTGATAAAGTGCACGTCTTGAAACACGCGTCTTAAAGATCAAGGAAAATGGTCTTAGTTGAGAACTTATCTGAGAACAGCCAACTATTTGAAGTGCACCAGATGTAAGATCAGAGAAACAGGAAAAGGATCACGGTGTTTGGTACATACTATTTTAAAGTGGTTGGTCCAGTGGTTGGGCGTCGGCTTCGTGATCGGAGGGTCCCGGGATCGTATCCCGGCCGGATCATGGGAATTATCCTGAGCAGAAAATGCATCCCGCATTGCTGCTCTCCACCCAGGTGTATAAATGGGTACCTGTGAGGGAATAAACCAATGTGCCATGGCTGCATTCGCGCCATATGTAAACGGCCGGTTTATCACCCAGTGGTCGGGGAGGTAATTGTAAGAGTCGCGTGAATATGCCTAGCATAGATATGAGACTATAAACTCCTTCCTTTTCCCTTTTTACTTTTTACTATTTTAAATCTATATACGTCAAAGATTTTGCTGTAAAAACTTGAGAGGGTTGTCTGGCGATTGCGATATTTACATGTATACGATTTAACATCAATACAATGTCAATGTATTCATGTTTTCGCTGTAGACATGAAAAAATGTTAAAGAGGACATTAAATTCAACAGAAAAAAAAATCAGCCGTACTCAGGACAAAAAACATCATATGCTCTTCAAACGAGCCTCGATATTAGATTTACGTTGGTAGGTTTTATGCAATATGCCGAAAAGGAGGATTTATGTAAATGAAGTAATATGAAATCATTTATTTCACGCAAAATCAATATTACTTAATCCCCGATACTTTATTGCGTTTTGTGTCATTTCCTTCTTATGAACTGTCTTTAACCCTTGAATTGCTGGAACTTCATGCTTATGCAAACAGCTTAGATCCAGGCAAGCCGCCACGTAAATTGGCGACTGGCCTGTGGTCTAACATGTTTGCTACTCTGAGTATCGTTTTCTTCAGTAAAATTAAGCAGATATGTAAAGTTTTGGAAAGCAGCCGACATAAAATCTATTTTAGACAATTACCCAGCATTTTAAGGGTTAAAGTATTTCTGACAGAGCCTGAAGCAGAAACTGGGATTAGGGAAAATGGCTCATGAAGAGAAATCTGTTTCTTTTTGTTACTGTATTTATTCTCGTAAATAGTCCCTTTGACGCACCTGTAAGATGAGATTTCAGATACAACTGTGAGAAAAGGAAACAATGCTTGTAAATGAAAATTTCACCTGTTGCCTACGTGGTTTGTACTTTCGACTTTATTAGAGAATATTACTTTTTCCTTTGGCATGGTATTGTGTTCGTAACCGACACCCCTTTCTATAAATTGTATTTCAAGCACATGCATTCGAGCAACTATTTCTTTTCCAAAGGACACTTTCGGTCCCGCTCAGCTAACCAATCGTATCTACTCGGCAATCCCCTTCACAAGTCGGTAGATATACCTCGTAGGCAGTACATGAATACACCAGAAATCCTGGGGTAATTCGGCTGTTTTCCGGCGGATAACTCACATGATTACAACATGCACACAGGCACTAAATATTTGTTAAAATACACACGAATTGGTTATATATCACAATCGAATGGTTAAATGATCATATCAACACATCTTTATTTCATATTTTGTCAATTAACTCGTCGGATTGTGCCGGGAATTTCCGAGTAGATACGATTGCAAACGGATATGGCCTTCGTTGTTGACCTACTTTCAACATGGCTCCCCCTTACCTCCGAGGTTATTTTAAGAAATGGCCGAGGTGTTTCGAATGTAAGCTGATATGTTTAAAATGAAAAGCATTTTCGATAGTTGCATCCAACCCTTTCAACTTTAATCATTCATAAGTGTCAGGGTTCGTAAAGAGCTAATACGAGGGTTGTTCTGAAAGTTCGCAAAAAAGGCGCATATTAAAAATAGAACTAAATAACTCAAAATAAATTTCAACATGTAAAGACATCACAGCGTCTTTATCATTTACTTGTCCGATTAAAAAAAATAAAGAAGAATGATAAAGAAAAATTAAAAAAAAAGTCAGAATTATATTCCAATGAATTTTTTACCAAGGTAAGAAACACATTTTCCATTATGGATGGTTTACCTTAATATAGATTCTACACAATATAAATGATATATAACGTTAATAATTAGAGCACAGTTAACCTATTCATGTTTATTGTTTTTAACCCTCAGATTGATTAAACAGAAGAAGAAAGCACCCGACGTGGACCAGCCCTCTCCACCATTACGCAAAAGGGACAGCTCTAAATTTACAAAGCTTTGCTACTTGGGGAGAAACGAAAGTCTGGGTAGGTATATAAGATATCACCCGAGATATTTCAGCTTAAAAGTGTTCACGTGCATCAACATGGCCTTATCAAAAAGTAAGAACACAACAGTTTTACATCCAAAATCGAAATGTGTACAACAGTAGACGGGTTTCCCTTTTTTCGCTTATTATCCATGTTAAGTCCTTAGTTAACACCTCTATCTTTTTTAACGCTTAATGAGTGCATGAATAAGCATTGTCTAATACGATAATAAAAGTGTTTTTTCATATTACATACACTTTATATAGTTGTTCATTTGTATTTATGTAGTGACAAGAAACTGTATAGTTAACGTCTTGAATAAAATATTGTCATTGGAATTGTCTAATCGATAAGAACCAAACGGGATTCCAAAGAAAGTGTGATTATTCCTATTTTTGAAAGACCCCAAAACCTCGTCCTAACGAAACCATGACTACTTTATGTAAGTGCTAACTTGTCTTGTACATAACTATCTTGTTTAACCTATTTCTCTGCAGGTGAGATCGAGGTTCTGATGGACATGGACTCCTACATGAGTACGGCCGTGTGTGCGGAGCGCACCGAGGTCCTGGTGCTCGAGATGAAGCACTACGACCGGCTGTTCGTCCGCCGACACCAGCGCACCATCGCCAAGATGCGCCGGGACCTGGAGGCGAAGCTACAGAGTCGGAGCTCCGTGCTAAAGGAGAGGGGTGAGATCCTCCTGCTCAAGCTCATACAGATGAAGCTGCACGCCATGCACAGCCCTCCGGCGGTCTCGCCCATATCTGGTGTGGCTGTGGGCGGCGAGAGAAACAGACGCGAGACCTCTGTGCAGAGCGCCGAGAAGCTGTTCTTCTCACACCAGGGTCCCCTACTCGACATGGACGGTCCGGGAAGCGTGTTCTACATGATACGGGCCCGAGAGAGGTCCCGACTCAAGCGCTCCATGCTGCAGAAGGAGAAGCGATCGAAAACGAGGCCGGGTCAAGGTCAAATTCAAGGTCAGACGACGGCCAATAACAACGCGTCCCAAGGTCAGAGTCATGGTAACGGTCATCTGCATGCGATACGTCTTCCGCAAAATCTTGTAATGGCTGCCCAGCTGACCGGTGCTTCGGAGTTTAGAGTCGAGGATTCCGAACATGAATCGTCGATCGAAAACGACGTAGAAAAACATCCACAGGCGGACGAACGTGTTAACGACATGAACAGAAACCATAACAATTACACTAATGATAATAATAACAACAACAACAACAACAGTAATACCCCCTCAAGCACTACAACAACGCCGAGGCCAAACCTCCACCACCATTCCATCCGCGTGGCCAGCGCCAGGTCCCACAGAACTTCCGGTAGGGAAGTTCACCGCCACTCCGAGGCACCGGAAACGGTGCGCCGCATAAAAAGCGCCGCGAAGCATAAGATATTCAAAAACAATAAAGAGAACACCGGTGTCGCAGGAAACGAAGAGGTCGTCTCAAGAAACGAGTTCATGTTTAGGTCCCTCCCCTCCCCGCGTCACATGACGATGTTGGAAGATTTCAAGGTGGACGATAGTCTTCGGCGATTGGAGGAGAAAGTGGAGGAATGGCTGAAGAAAGCCGACCCGAAGTCGGGAACGAATGTGTCCAAGCTGAGGCGATTATATCCAGAGGTAGGTTTACTTTGGCCCGTTCCAAAATGTGGGATGTATGATTTATTCCAATGGATAGGAATATCATATGACTTTTATAAAGCCTAAAGTGTGCGTGTTCTCTGCAATAAGTAGGGTCCGTTGTGAAACAAATCCGGATGAGCCTTAAGTAGATACTCCATTAATGCAGTAACAGCTTAGAGAGACGGATTCAATGAGGTATTACTTTGAAATAAAGTTATTTTCGATAACAAAATAAGAGGGCTCGCTGTTTTGATCTCATAAAACTCTCTATGATAACCTGATTAGGTAAACGCTGACATGGTTTTAAACCACAGCTTCTCTATTTTGAATCGCAGTTGTTATACTTTTGAATCACATCGTCTCTATTTTTTAATCATAGCTTCTCCATTTTTGAATCACCGCTTCTCTATTTTAGGATCACAGTTTCTCTGTTTTTGAACCACAGCTTCTGTTTTTACATCACAGCGTTTCTATTTCAGGTCTCTGTTTTTGAATCAAAGTTTCTTTATTTTGTTAATCACAGCCAATCAAATTTTGAATCACACCTCTATTTTTGAATCACAACTTCTATTTTTTTAATCAAAGAGTCTCTATATTTTCGAATCATAGATTCTCTACTTTTTAATCACATCATCTCTATTTTGAATCATAGATTCTCTACTTTTTTTAATCACAGCTTCTCTTCTTAAAAGTTAAAGTTTCTTTACTATGGTCCACAGATTCTCTATTTCTTTTTAAATCAAAACGTCTACATTTTCGAATCACCTCTTCTCTATTTTTGAATCACAGCTTCTTAATTTTCGAATCACAAATTATTTATTTTCAAATCACATGTTCTCAATTTTCGAATCACACTTTTATCTTTATATTACAGGACATCGAGCCCCCGCCAAAACTCGGCAACAAGATCGTCATCCGTCGTCGCACACGGACCTTCCACTTAGACTCATCCTTGGCCACGATGAACTCGTCCTCCTCGTCTTCCGACAGGTCCGAGACTCGAGCCCCAAACTTCGCCCGGTACGCCAGATCCGATCCAGCCGCAGACCCCCTCGACAAGTTCAAAATTCTTCTCAGTACTTCCTCCTGATGAGCGTTGGGCGTTTGTTTGATATATACGTTCAACCTTGTTTTGAGGGACTACTCTTTAATATTGCAAGAAAGGTTAATTAGTCTGATGGTGTCTTTAAACAGGACACACGTCATTTCTCCTGATACGTTCTGGGCAACGTGTGTTTGATATATACATTTAACCTTGTTTTAGCCCTTAGATTGCTTGGTAATTTTTTAAAAATATATTTTTTGTCGTCTGCTTTCGAAAACCTTAAATATCTGATTAATTTTTTTGAGGGAAGATACTAAGAGAAACAAACAGGTTAGACAAGCCGCCAACTCACTTGGCGGCTAGCCTGTTATCAAACCTGTTTGCATAAAAATGAAGTCGGTTCCAGCACCATAAGGGTTAAGCGACTAATATTCTACATTACAGGGAAAGTTAGCAGTTATCTTTATACATGACACAAGTCATTCAAAAAGCTCCTTGAGATTTCTGGATAAAAAGCGTTCGTATTTGACCGTAAGTTGTCTTATACGCCACGATTCCGTCTCATTTTTTATGGTCGCTTTAACAAGATTGGCTTGTTGATGCACAGGGGCATGTAATAGTGGTATTGGCTTTACAATGCCAAAAATCCAGCCTATTTTTAGCATTAGGATATACCCGGCATCAGCGACCAGCACCCAAAGCTATACTGTCCATGAGTATGTAGTCAGGTAATTAAACGACTGGAAAACCACAAAAGCCGAGTTAATTGCATGTTGCGTCCTGGTAACATCATACTGATCCGCGGGATGCAGGACGTTACAACGATTTTGGTTTTACATGTCAATTAAAGAAAAACTTGAGTACATAAAATGACTTTCAGTCACAAATGTCATAATGTTTCCAATCAGATTACTGGTTCAACGTCATCGTTTGTGAGCAATAGCAAAAAGATTAAAACCTTAATCGAGCATATGACATAATGTATAACAAGTTTTTATACAGCGTTTTTTTCGGGCCATTTTAGAAGTAAAGTCAATACTCATAAATCAAGGCGTTTCGTATTTTGGTCTTTTCAAAGCACAGTCAAGCACATATGGTTTGTCCTATGTGCGGAAGCCCTTATAGTCCTGGAACCGACTTCATGCTTATGCAAACAGATAAGATCAAGACCAACCGCCAAATAAATTGGTGACTGGCCTGTGATCTAACCCGTTTGCTACTCTGAGTATCTTTCCTTATAAAACATAAGCAGATATCTAAGGTTTTAGAAAGCAGACAACACAAAAATCTATTGTAGATTACACAGCATTCTAAGGGTTAACATGACTCGTTTCTGGTCGGATTTAAAGATTAAACTAAAATAAAGGACAGTGTGTCTGTGGTCGTGGTGGAACAATGACAAGACAGTTGCCAGCATTGAAAAGTATATTCAGAGGGGAATTTCTTTTAACTACAATTTGCACGAGTGCTATGTTCACTAATGCGATAAAACACAAAAGTTACCCATCGACTCAACCAAGGTAGTTTTCTTGTATTGATATCTGAAATTATTGTTATTCAAGCAATTTTGCTTCGTAATTCATCATTTCCAGTCTTCCATTCTAGATACACTTAAACAATCACTGGTATCTTTTAAAAAAAGTATGTTCCTTATTAGTTTCGTATACAGGCGAAAGTGTTTTATGCTATAAAATATCTACATCTGGATCTTCCTGCCCACAAAGGTTTAGTCTTTATTTCCTATCCTGTCAACACGCTAACTCGGACAACCCAAGCTGTAACTGTGTTCCATGAAATATCTATGTATGGATCATTCGGACTAGCCCACACGCAAGATAGTATATGTCTAATAGTTCAACATCCTCTCGGACAAATACTGGTCCATGAAGTTTAACCATTTCACAAAGAGCAAATTTTCGACTGTCCCAAGTTGAAAGACTTTGCAAACGACATTTCAAAATGTGATGAAATTGGAAAGTAATCCTCTGAAAGGCCAGAAAACATTGTGGGAAAAGGAGTAATTGTTCGTCACGAGCAATTTCTCCTTTTCCCTCGATGTTTTCTAAAGTCGTCTGCAACAAAGTGGTCAAATGTCATTATTGTTTGGGAAAGGGTTAAAGAGGTGTCATTTGGATTCCTCTACAAACACTGTGAGCCACTGTATGTCCAAAATAAGATTTAACCATCACACATCACCATTACACTATGCTTGTATGGTGTTCAACAATATTTCTGTTGTGTAATGGCTTTCCTGGATCCACCTGTAATAAGCTAGGGCTCTGAAGTGACTTGTCAGAGGTCACTCCCATGAAACCAGTGGTTTCTGTGAGGCTGGACCCTGGGACCCCCGAGTTCGTTATAGATCACATTAACCACCGGGTCATGCAGGACCCCTTATAACATTTTATGTAGTTGGTTTCTACTCCAATGAATAAAGAGGTCAACATAAATTGATATGAATGAAATTAAGTTGGTCCAAAGAAAATTATTATCTATTACCTGTAACTATCTCGTTTACTTATTTCGTTTAAAGAACTCATATATTGCATAGTATGATGATTCGTATAATTTCTTTTAATAAAATTTAATAAATATTTTTCTTTCAGTCAATTTTTGTCTTTATCACCCTTCTTTCTTCTGCAGTGTTGCATAAGCAGTAGTTGCCCATTTAAAAAATGCACTTCTTTAAAGGTGCATGTTCACAAATGTGAGGAAATTTGAAAGTCACAAATTAGATTTTTAAGAAAAGGGGAACGGTTTAACTGTTATGTTATTCATACTGAATAATAGTCATTGGAAGCAAAATTAGATTGTTTTAATTCTTTAATGTGTGTAGACAATGAATTAACATGTATTTCAATCCAAGTGTGAAATCACTTTTGAGATCGGCCACATAAAAAAAAAATAGATACATTGTAGCTTGATTAATTGGGGCTTCCTGAATTGACCATGCTTTCAATGGCATTAAAAATTGTTTATCATAGAACATTACAAAAACTGTATTGTTTCAACAACATTTTGTTTTGACTTTTAAATTTTTGCTTCAATGATCAAGCACCTTTAAAGAAGAATGGCTTATGAAATGAACATGAACAAGAGAAATAGGTTGTAGTATTTATACCACTTTATCAAACATGAACTATGTAATTAGAAAGTTATTTACCTCTATCCATGATAAAAACAAACATCGTGAAACAAATAGATTGCTTTAAAATTTCATATCGTATCATAAAACTAACATAAAGCAAGAGAAGAAGCATTGAACTTTAAATTACATAAAAAAAAAATTATTTGGTTTTAAAAAAACAATATGTATATTACAGATTGAAATTTTTGAAATAAAACATTTTCTACCAGTAAAATGACATCACAGATCTATTAAGCTACACAAGGCATTTGGTAAATAATGATCTTTTACCTCCTCCTGAGTGTGTCCTAGACTTTAGAATGGGTTGACAAGTACTAATCATGTGATTAAAGTAAGGTGCGTCTTAGAGCAACCCATTTCTATATATATAAACCAAGTTTTCCAATCAAAGCACTGACGACCTTAATGCTTGTTTCACAATCATTCAATGAAAACACAGATTTTCAGGGTTAGGTTCATGGAATGAACAAAGTCTCCTGTCATTTTTACTGTGTGCATGAATCATATTAAATTGCATAAAAAATCCATTAACATTTGCAAATGCATTTGTGGCAATCAAGTTTATTTCATTAAATGATTTGATAATGAGTACACCCTTTCACTGGAAAAGGATTCTTCTCAACAATTGATCAGCCGATAAATTGTCTCCCTTTTGTTTGTCGAAGAGGAAATCAACTGAAAGAAAAACCTGTGCATATTCATTTGTATGAGATTCATTTAACCATCTATCTTAAACCACTGAAGACGCTTATTGTGATATAATTTTCCGACTAATCCATATGAAAATTGAAATATGAAAAAGGTTTCTTTAAGACATACCAAGGGTTCAGTGCAATACTATAGTTTGTGCTTCATGTTTATGAAGCACTTACTATAGTCTTGCATTGAACCCTCAATAAATTGGTATGAATGATCTAAAATTGACAAAACCAGAAGTTGCTTCATATAATCAACATTCTCTTTTTGTCATTGTTTTCTTATTCTTAATACGCAGAGTCATTAATACAAGTTTAGATGAAGATGTGGATAAATGCACTTCAATAGCCAAATTCTTAAAATTTAAAATCATTTTAAAATCACCCTTTTATCAGATACAATTCTTTTTGAGACTCATATAAACAAGTACAAGTATGAAGTAATGGGTCAACATATTCTAATTAACAAAACTGTGTCAGTCACAAAATCTCTTAAAATTTCTTATATTTATATGAAGCACAATCAGGGTCAGTTCCAATTTTCAATCGCAAAGTCGTTTCCATTTTGGGAACCAGTGGGCTCTGGCCGACCCTCCAGGTCTCTATACACACTGCTGGTCCCCGAATCACTTACTTCAAGCACATGAGAAAACTGTTCACACACCCTATCAAAATGGGAACCTTCCCAGAACACCTTCCCACACTGCGCGCAGCAGTAGAATAATGTCACTTTAGCAAACATGGATTCATGAACAGTCTGAACCTGAAGACTGACTTTGGTCTGTGAAACAGTGACTGTGTCCCAGTCTATTCCATACTTTTTAAACCTGGAGGAAAGATTCTTGTTCTCTGATCCTCCAATAGCAACTGTTGCCATGTGACATCGTTCTGATGGCTGTGCAGATTGACTTCCCTTTTCAGAACCTGATGGGTGGCCTCCCTTGGAAATATTCTGTTGCCGCAGGTATAAACGGTGCATATCCTCAGATGGGACCTTGAGGTACACATCACCATTACAGACCTGTGAAAGATGGGATTCTTTGTCATAAAATGATACCTTAACACATAGAATGCTGGATAATTTTCTGAAAATAGATTTTCGTGTCATCTGCTTTCCAAAACCTTAAATATCTGCCTAATTTTGATGAGGAAAGATACTCAGAGCATTAAACAGGTTAGATCACAGGCCAGCCGCCAATTTACTTGGCAGCTTGCCGGATCCAACCTTTTTGCATAAGCATGAAGTGGGATCCAGCACTATAAGGGTTAACACATAATGATGCATCCAGTCCTTAATACATGACCATGTCACTGGTCGAAACTGAGAGCAGTGGCAGAAGACAATAATAAAGTATGACAAATATCCTTCATTTTAAAGAAAACTGTAGAAACTTTAAGAGAAATTCCTAGATACAAGTACTCTTTTAATCTTTCATAGTGGTTTCATTATATATTCTTCAGAACAAGTGTAAAAGCAGACATACATGAAGAAAGGAAAAGCATTTTCAAATCAATGAACAAATTTTCCTTTCAAGGTATTGTTAAACAATCAACTCACTCTTCTTGTATGCCACAATTATTTTTAAATCCATCAAAGTGGTTTCATTTATATTTTTCAGCAGAAGTGTAAAAGCAGGCATACATGAAGCAAGAGGCAGTAGTGATAATTAAAAATTAATATTCAAAAGCTATGTGTCCAGCTGGAAGCATTCTCATCAACACAAGTAATGTTTTGAGTTATTTAAGCTAGGATTATCATTAATAACAAGTGTTATGCTATTTGACATGATCTTATAGCTTGGATCATTGGTACTCAGACGCATAGTTTTACCCTTGGAAACATAGTTTCAAAAGATGTGTGTCCAAAAGGACATGATTACTTTCATTTCTAAAATTAACACTGAAGCGGTAACAATGTACATTTTTCCATCCAAGACCTTGTTTAACTTGTTTAACAAACAACTCACTCTTCTTGTATGATTGCATATGAAAAATACTATTGCAAAAGCAGCCTTCTAGTAAGAAAGATTTCGCTCCTAACTTATGATCATTTTTCATACTTACGATTGTTTGATGAAACCCACAAAGAAATTGTTGTAATTGTCATTTTAATCATGCTTACCTAAGTGCACTTAAGACCCTTGATGAAATTGACCCCTGTCTAAGTAATAAATAAAACATTTCACAGCAATGAAGGTAAGAGAAATAGTAAAATATCTAGATAAGAGGGTGGCTAATCTGCAAAATGCTTGGTCCAACCATTAAGAGATAGGTTGGAATCCCCGTCTGGTGAGGTGAGAATTGCTGAGACCAACCTGGTGAAGTATCCAGGAAGCAGTCATGGAGAGTGAATTTAGTAAGCTTCAAGCTTCTGTCACAATCTATGTTAAATAATAAGTTTGACCCATTACCAAAATTTAACAGTAAGGACATTTGACCAGTTTGATGCAGACAACTTTGGAAAACACTGTGGGAAAAGGAAAAATTGCTCGTAATGAGCAATTTCTCTTTTTCCACAATGTTTTCTGCCCTACCAGAAGATTAATTTTCATTTCATCACATCTTGAAATGTCTTCTGCAAACTCTTTCAATTTGGAACAATCGAAAATTTGGTGTTTGGTAAAGGGTTAAATTAAAGTGAAAGCATTACCTGACACCTACTGAAGATGTCCTTCTGTTGAACCTTTATATTGAAGTGTTGGAGAACCTCTACCACTTGTTCCTTGGCCCCACCGCTCAGGACATTGTAACACATAGCTTGGCCTACACAGCCAACAATCTAAAATACAAAAGAGGGATCAGAAACTTAGTACACTGTTATTTGGGGCCATTCTGGACATTTTTTGCTGAATCAAGTAGCACTTGCAGAAATGATAGTAATTCAGGAGTATCATACCCAATACAGTTAATATTGCGAGACAGAAGAAGAATATTTATACAAACATTATAACAATAGAAATTTTAGAACAAGTCTGACAACTTCACCTAGTGTTAAAAACTACTATAATATATACTTTTTTATTTTTGCCTTAAACTTGCAATTTTTAAAATATATCATGTTCTTTTCCCAGTACAAATGATCAGTGTTATTCGAGCATAAAAGATTAATGGTGAAGACATGCCGCACTTACCATATCATAAGGCATGCCACTGGTTAATACTATTCGGTTTTCTTTCAAGCTGATCTGAAATGAACATTTAATATCAGGGGGATGAGCTAATTTCCTTGACAAGTATAACCAATGTAAGCAACATCTTTTCCAGCAACAGTTTTACTGTAACAAGGGCTAATAGGGGCCATTCTAGACATTTTTTGCTTAATCAAAAAACACTTCTCAGAAACGAGCATTGTGAATCAAAATTCCAATGCTCTGCTTGAAAAACTTACAATAGCGCTTTAACCCTTTCCCAAACACCAAATTTTCGACTGTCCTGAATTGTAAGAATTTGCAGACGACATTTCAAAATGTGATGAAATTGGAAAACAATCTTCTGATAGGGCAGAAAGCATTATGGGAAAAGGAAAAATTGCTCGTTACGAACAATTTCTCATTTTCCCACAATGTTTTCTAAAGTTGTCTGCAACAAAGTGGTCAAATGTCATTATTGTTTGGGAAAGGGTTAATGGCCTAGCTGTTAGAGTACAGACCTTGAAATTACATGGTTCCTCTGTTTGTGGGTTCAAATCATTGCAATTACCTCTCATGAAAAATCCAAATATCCTTACTGGGATTTGAACCTTCACAAAGAGGGGCAATGTAATTTCAAGATCTGTACTCTAACCACTAGGCCGAAGAGGTCCAAGGCAAAAGGATGACCAACCATTTTCAACCATTACAATAAGCAAAACAGGTCTTCAAAGTTACCCTTATAAGAAAATACTGATGAAATTGAATACAGTAATATCTCATTAATCCGAACACGTCTGTTCCCAACAAATTTCCGGATTAACGAATAATCTGGAAATGTTTTTATTGTTTGGTAATGAATTAAATAATTGATTCAAAGATAATAACATTTTCCTCACCTCCACCGTTTGCTCATGGTTTCCAAATGGTTCAGCTATATACACATCTACGCCACAGGTACGTAACTGGCGCCCAAGTCCCGTCAACATGGTATCTACGACGACGCGAAGTTCCTTTGGCGATCTAGGTTCTCCATCCACTGGGACCTGTCTTGAAGGCTGAAAGTTGAAGTAGGTGAAGAAGTAAAAAGAATTGTGAGCCTTTGCATGATCAAGATAAACAATGATTTATTTCTATCTATATGGGTTTTACATTGCCTCAACATTATTTCAGTTATGTTGTGATGCCTGACCCTTTTTGCTGGAAGAAGACCCCATACTCAAGCCGGAGAGATCCATCGGCATTCTGTAAGTCAGTTGGGAGACTACCTCTCATGGAAGATTTCTTTTGTAACAGACCACATTTCATATATTGTCATAATGTATTCTTAACAATATCAGGAACAAAAGGGAAAGTTTAAAATACTTTATTAATATTATCTACTATTGCTGCTTTTAATCTTTCAAACAATCTTTCAAGTATTATTTCAGCCCAAGTATTGAAAAAGACAATCATCTATCAAGTATTCCTTTTGAATAACTTTATACAAAGCAAACAGTTATTGATTGAGAAATTTATACCTACCAGTTTATTGGGAGATTTTGCCTTCGTATCACCCCTCTTTCTGGCTCTTTTTTTCTCATTCTTGCTGGGTTTCAGCCACTTCATGGAAATAGCCGGTTCCAGATTCAGATTTGTGTCTTGCTTCTGTGCAAGTTTGACAAGATAATCATACACCTCTACCAGAACAAAGGCGTCCAGAGCTGTTAGGATTCAACATAACATGTGGTAGAGAAAAGCTGTGTTGAGAGAAAGTCTGTTTAGTAGCCAGTGCAAATTTTTTATAAATTCTTCCCTAAAAGCCTTTACCTTTCTATGATTATCTAGTCTCTTTAATAATCTACTTAAGTTGGTTCAATCAAATATATGAAGGACAGGCAGAGATCTCAACATTTTAAGGAAATTTTTATCATAAATCATTCACAAACTAGCTTTTTTTGTTTGATTTTGTTGGGGTTTTACACTGTAGCATACAAAACATTTTTTCTTTAAAAAACTTGGTAGAAACCTTTTTGTTTAAACCTTTACCAAACAATCACGGCTTTCGACGACACCCCCAAAAGCCCCCCCCCCCCACAGTTTGAATAATTGCTGCTTTCGACAACTTCAATTTTGACCTAAAGACGTCATCTTGTCAATTCTGAAGTATTATAAGACAAGGATTATGAATTTCCTCATGGGAGATAAAGCAAATAAGTAGCAATATCTTTGCTTCTAAAATCTGTTCACAAATTTCTGTGGAAAGGTTAGATTAGAAATGAACTTTCCTCAATTTCTAGTGGTCACAAGGACCACCCAGGCTATGAAGTTACTGGTCCTAAAGGCAAAACAGGTGGTCAAGGACCTAAGGACTTGAATGAATATCTAACCCTGCATCCTGCATACCTGCATATTTAATCTGCTCCGCTCTCAAAGGTCGCCGCTCCCAGTTTGACATCTGCTCAGATTTGTTGAGGGGTTTCCCAAAACATCTCCTCACTAGCTCACTGAGGCCTTTCTCCTCTTTCTGCGGACTTCCACAAGTCGCTAGAGTAGCCTCGCTTTCATCCTCTGGTCTTAAAACCCTATCGCTCTCGCTGTTTTCGTCAAACATCATGGGGTTTTGATCAGTCAACACCAGCTTCATTTGAAAGAAAAATGTGCTTAAAATCTCAAAGATAAACACATGCACTTAAGACCTGGGTAGTGTTGCTATTTGCGTTAGTTCAGAAAAAGGTCACCTCTTTTTTCAATATCTAGGAAAGCTATATTGTAAAGTAAGACATCTCTGGAATTGTCACTTTTCAATATTGTACATTGTCAATTATGGTGCTTTTCATGTTTATCGGTTTTGACATACTCAATAAAACAAAACCCTGGACCTCTATTTATTAATTGCAGAAACCAAAAAGAAATAGGTACAGGATGACATTTCTCAAGCATTTATTTAGCTATTGATGCAAATTGTATTTTATGGCAAAAGATTTTATGAAACCATATTTTTTCCCGACCATCTATGGTTTCTGATGTATGGACAGATAAGTAAACATAGATAGATAAAGATGCGGAAAACCCATGAATGAATTGAATAGTCAACAAAACACCATCACCAAATGAAGTATTTTTTACCAATAGGACATTTAAAGCAATGTCCACATGCATTTGTTTGTCAGAGATTTCCTAAGTAAAACCATTACAGTAGTGCTATCACATGAGTTTCCACGGTCTACGTCTGATACACTAAAGAAATACAAATGACTTGCAATCTGCGATTGAAGATATTCTATTGGGCAGCTGCCTTACCTGTCTGAACCGTTACGATCTGATATGTTTACCATTTGATTTACAATATCTGATATACGTTTTGTGATTTACAATGCACTTAAGGAAGACAGGGCGAATTACGTGTATTATTTACATACATCCCTTTTAAAATGGTGTGCCCTTAAAACAAAATGTGAAAAAACCCTTTTAATGCCAAAGAAATAAATGGAAACAAAATGTGATAGACTACATATTTTTTCTTATTTAAATATATATTTTTTCATTTGGTTCATTCTTCGTGTGTTTTTACAGAAAAGTATTCATCAGATGCCTGACAAAGGTAAAATAGTAATTTTGTTCCAGTGTTTTTTCCCTGAAATACATTGAGCGTATTTCTATTCATTGAAAAGGCACGACCATGTTCATGTATTGCAAACTTTACCATTATGTCTGTTTACATATCTCAGCCCTTTATAAAATACAGTTTAAGATATAAGGTCTATGATATCTGATTTACGATACACATTTTACGTTACATGTTCACCATAACATACAATACAAAGGTTCATTTTGTCTGATACAATTCAATGCGACTCGATTCGATACGGTTCTATTTGGGATTTGATATGTTATGTTACGATATGATACGAACAATATATGCTGTTTTGGGGAACTCATACTTCTGTAAGAATATTTATTTGGCACTGTTTTTTGAATGTTCATCTAAATAAGACCCACCTTCTTTGCTAGGACTTCAATATTGATAATCCTCCTGACATGGCAGAAATGGTTATGCAGGTTTGGTAGTGTCCTTATTAACATCTTGAGGTCAGATTCTATCCCATAACCTGGAAAGTGAGAAGTTATAAAACTGTTCAGTCATATAGAAAGTCATTACAGATACAGATTGAGCTCATGTGTTTTTATTTTATATCGTGTTATATCGAGCATTATAGTTATATGGCAACGTCCAGCTCATTAGGCCTTAAAAAATATAAAGTGTTTGTTTAGGGTAACATCTTCAAAATCAGTAGGTAGGGTAGGTAGGGGATTCTTTTTTTTTTTTATTTTATTTTTTTTTATAATTTTGAGCTTCACTTTTATGTGCATATTTCTTTTTTAAAGAAAAAGTTAAACAGTACACAGAAATGCCCAGACCAACATTCATCAAAACGCAATTTCAGACGTCGGATTTAAGTGCTGATAGAGGACACAAAACATACATTGTCAGAATGTTCTCAGTCTTTTCAACTCATAAACTGGCCTGGCGGAAATGCATGGGAAGTTTCAAATTGATATGATAAAAATACGGCAACAATTGATTTTTCGTTCCAATGGTCATATAAAATCTTTAGGATAGGCAGGTTTGGCTAGGTAGGGTTGGGTAACCCTAAACAAACAACTTTTTTAGGCCTTATAGATGTGCAAGAACCAAAGCTTTACTGCTACTAGGTCTAGTGACACTGCCATGAATCCTTATTAGTGGGAGACATTGATAAAGCATTAGCCCTTTGTTCTAAGGGTCCTGTGTTTGATCCCCATTAGCGGCGAGGTGAGAATGCCAGAACTAGCCCACAAATCCCTGCAATTACTGGTTTAGTATCCAGGAAGCAGTCATAGAGAGTGAATTAAACAAGCTTCAAGCTTCCTTCACAATCAATGTAAAATAAATAAGTTTAAACTAGAACATTGGCATTCTGTAAATGACTACCTCTGATTATCTAAATCTACTGCTACAGTTATATAGACCTACACACAGAGAAGTAACGGGATATTAATTTTTAACAACAAGGCAAAGATATCCCCATGTTTCTTAACCCTTTACCAAACGCCTAATTTTCAATTGTCCAAAATTGAAAGAGTTTGCAGATGATATTTTAAAATGTGTTGAAATTGAAAAATAATATTTTGATAGGGCAGAAAACATTGTAGGAAAAGGAGAAATTGTGCATTAAAGGCAGTTTCTCCTTTTCCCACCATATTTTCCATCCAGAGTCTGGCCAAATGTTTTGTATTGTTTGGTAATGGGTTAAACAATCTGCTATAGGTGATTTTAAAATGGCAAATATTACAGAAAAAACAAAGTAACAAATCCATTTCATACCTAGTTTTAAGACTTGATCTGAGCAGAAGAAACGGTTCATGAATTCTGTCCATGTATCATCATGTAGTTGCTGCTCTAGTGCTATAAAATCTAGCAGGAACACACAATCCTTAACTGCAAGCTGTAATAAGGCCACCCTGTAAGTATAGAAAAAAACATAAAATTCTTTAACCTTATTACCAAACAATAACAACATTTGACCAGTTAGTTGCAGACAACTCTGGAAAAAAGCAATTTCTCCTTTTCCAACAATGTTTTCTGCCCTAATAGTAGATTATCTTTCAATTTCATCACATTTTGATATGTTGTCTGCAAACTCTTTCAATTTGGGACGGACAACGATTTGGCGTTTGGTAAAGGTTTAAATCAATAACATGGTCCAGACAGAAAAAATATTTTTCTAAGTCTAGGCAAACAGAACACACAGTGCCGAATTAACTTGCAGAAGTTTTCTAGAAATCGTACAAGTCAAACTTTTGAGGCACTCAATAAAATCTTTTTCTAATATTCCGCAGTTCAAGGTAAGACATAAACACAGTGAATCCAAATGTAATTCATGATTGTATGTTTTATTTGCAAGATCTTAGTCATGCATCTATTTAACTATCCATAATACTTGTTTTTCTGAGCACACTAAATTTGTCATAAAATCTTATCTGCAGTGCGAACTCTCTGTTGTCATGAAAATTCAGCTTGGTGGTATAAGGGATAATCATTCTCTTAATCCTTAGAATGCTAGGTAACTTTCTAAAAATAGATGTTTGTGTCGTCTGCTTTCAGAAACTTTTAATATCTGCTAAATTTTGAAGAGGTAAAATATCCTGGCTGGCAAACAGGTGTAGCAAACAGGTTAGATCACAGGTCAGCCGCTAATTATATGACGGATGGCCTGAATCCAACCTGTTTGCTTAAGCATTAAATCGATTCCAACACTATAAAGGTAAATGCTATGTAGTAGGTCCTCATTTGAATCGTTTATTTGGCATAAATCTAATGAGTTCTAATGAAAGATTTATAGAAGAAAAATAATAGTAATTGCATCAGTGTGAAATATAGTTAATAAAGTTATATAGAGGGAAATGTCATAACATAGTGTAAGGACCAAAAATATAATTGCATTTCCCCACAAATCTCGGTTTTCTGTTTGAAAAAAAAATACAACAAAGATATATTTTTGCCATGAATTTCCCCCTAAAATACCCTCTTTCCTTCAAAACACAAATATCCACAGCCCTTGTCAATTCTTTGAGAAAAAAGTAGTCATATGAAAACACAAATAAACAAGTACCTCTGAATTCCACCGGAAAATGCTGGTTTCCATTCCGAATCGATTCCCACAATGCAGCCAGGCCTCGTTATACAGGTCAGACATGTCTGAAACGTCTCCACGCTGTCCACTATATGGACCCTGTCCAGTGGGATGGACAGTTGGTAGTATGCTGTCTGAATTTCCTCCTCGGTGAAACACTCACTTGTCCAATCTTCCTCTCCTGACATTGTGGACGATTCTGCTGTTTGATTGCTGCCCCATTCACTGAAGTGGATTTAAAGTATGAAAGGTAAACCATGTAAAGACTACAATAAAAATAAGGGCTTAATTGGTCATTTCATGTTATCTATAATTTTGTGAACATGGCAAAGCATTCATGATACAGTACCCAACAATGTTGGAAAATTCTGGCCCATTTCTGCTACATGATAACTGCTCCCCTCAAATTTCAAAGTTGGCTAAGAGAACTGGGTAAGGACTACAATAAAAATGTAGGCCAAAAGGCAGATTGTTGCCTCAAAATCTGGGTAAAATGAGTTTAAACTTATGAAACAATATATCAAAACAGCAAAACACTTTATCATGATAATTTTACGCCTGCACTATATATTAGTCATGTTTCAAAGTGCTATTTTCATGAATCATGTGGTACACAATTTGACTTCATTGTTTACATTCAAGTCATGTTTAAATATAATAAGCGCTTGCAAAAATGATTGGAACGCACCTAATTAGAATAGTCATATAAAAACACAAAGTTTCAGTCAATTAGCAAACAACAACATGAATATTCAAAATGGATAAAATCTCTGATTTCATTGGTCCCCAATGTTTCACAACATTTACCCTTGCAATTCTCTGCTAACCTCATTTTAAAGCTAATTGTAAACATATCTTATTGTTTTAAATATTTAAGTATTCAGAGCCTGTATACAATGATTGAATATGTAATCAGATCCCAAACCATTGCAATTGTTTTGAAATCTATCCTATGTTTCATCTGTACATACTTATGTACATTAAACCATCCTGAATGAAATTGGCATTTAGCAGCTATTTTTCATTGAATATCTAATCACAATTCAAAAAGGGTATCGTTTAAAGGACACTTTTCTTACTTGAAAATTGCCTCATGTGCAATTGGATAAGTAATATAACAGTTTAATGCAGTTAATAACAGATTTCCACAAACCTTGCCATGACAAGACGACTCTTCCTAGCAGCCTCAGGTATGACATCGTCAGGCAGATTATACATGTTTGCCCATTTTCCCGCCTCCTTTACCTCGTTAAAGTAGACAAGCTGTTCTACCAACTGCTCCTGGAGGTATGTGTTACTGCCTATAGCATTCTGTACCATCTCTTCCCAGCTACCCATACCCATTCCTTTCTGTAAAACATTGATTGCTTTATCTTAGACTTATCTATCTTATTTACGAAGGTCTACTCACTCATGTTAACAATTTCGTAATTTCATATCATTGACATGTTTCTACTGCTGTTTGTTGGCCTCCGTCCATTTAGGATGACCATGAGTTGCTCTGTGTAGAGGTTCTGCAATGTCTGTGAAGGCAAATTTTTGAGTGGCAGTCATTTCTACAATCATCGCAAATGAAGATAAAGCAGTCCTGGTTGACTGCTGCTGTATGCCATATTCATATCTACATGTGTTTACGAAATTACGAGTTGTAGACAGGAGTGGGTAAACGGGTCATTTGCAAAGGTCTATTTACTCCTGTAGACAAACACTATTGGTGTACTGTATTTTTCGATGTTTTTATGTTCCGAGGTACATCAATATACCTTACATATATCTAGTCTTATGACCCCTTGTAACAGGCAGTGATAGATCCTTGACATCAACAGCACCTGTATATATGTATTTATGTTACTATAATCAAAGACAGTGACTTATAGGCCAAATGGGCCAAGTGTAACAAACTGTATTATGATAACCATCCATTTGTCTAAAATTAAAACTTGTATTAACCAAATCCCCATACTTGCATTGACTCTGGGCCTTGTTTCCTTGAATTGGAAATAGGCCTAGGCCTGGTAATTTTGGGATGTTGTATCCCTAACATTGTTGAATTGGAAAACTAAAAACCTGGTGTTACTTTGAATTTATGGGAAAACTGCATGATTTTAGAGAATTGGGAAGGTGTCTTTGCTAGGCCCCTGTTATGTAGCCCTCTGACCAGTATAAACACTCCCTTTGTTAGTCAGAGGTGTTAGAGTTTTGGAAAGCATTGCCTGTGTTGTGCATACAATTCCCTATATGAATCAGTAGCCATAACAATATACGGTGTTTCAATGTTTCTACATTGTATGATTGTATATAAGGTTTTTACTTCTCATAACGCATGTTTATTTGTCATAGATTGATTCAGTAAGCATAACATGAGGTGTTTTGCTGTATCTTTAAAGCCAATCTTACAATTACATATTATGCTTTTTTTTCTCATAAAACATGATATTTTGTCATAGATTGATTCAGTAGCCATAACAAAATGAGGTGTTTCAATGTTTCTTCAAAGCTAATCTTACAATTACATATAATGCATTTTCCCTCATAATACATGTTTAGTTGTCATGGGGTGAATATTTAACTATGAGACTATTACATTTGTTCAAACAACTTTTTAAGATGCAGTTTGTGTGCACTGCTTCTTTTTAAAACAGTTATGGAAAATGTCCTCACCTCAATAAATTTCTTGTGCAAGAGGTATTTTATGGCACCAACTCCTCTGTGATTTGTTATATTTGGACAAAGGTCTGAAAAATACAAAAACCTATTAACCCATTACCAAACAATAACAACATTTGACCAGTTTGTTGCAGACGACTCTGGAAAACATTGTAGGAAAAGGAGAAATTCCTCTTAACGAGCAATTTCTCATTTTCCCATAATGTATCTGCCCTCTGCCCTATCAGAAGATTATTTTTCAATTTCATCAGATTTTGAAATGCGTCTGCAAACTCTTTCAATTTTGGAAAGTAAAAAGTTTGTTGTTTGTTAAAGGGTTAACCCTTTACGGTATATAGCGCCGTTCGCCGCGTTATCGATTACCGTATAAAACCCTTTTTGCCGTTATACCTATTACCGTATAAAACCTATTTTGACGTTCTATCGATTACCGCATAGAACGCTTTTTGACAGCTGAAAAACTGATTCAACTTTAGCTCGAATCATGAATGGTATTTTTCGGCAACAAAATTCCCTGCAATTGATGACAAAACAGAAAAACAAATTAGGGATCTCTCAGGGAGAACACATAAGTCATTTTATTACTTTTGATTTTGTATAATTCACACTGTAATATACATTTTCATTGTTTGTTTAATTTTCTACAACTTAATCCTGATATGAATGTATCACTAAATAAAGAAAAAAACATCAACTGAAAGGAAATTTTGTTCTCGTCGTCTTTTATTCTTTGAGAAAATCTATTAGATGAATGTAAAATGCATTAAATTGGGTTTGATTAACAGTACCCCAATCAATAACAATTATCGGAGATAATCCTGTGCAAATAGGTACCCAGGGTGACTAATTATGTATGCGTTAATGGTCTTCGATAATCGGATGGTTTATACCTATAGTGTCACTGATAAGTCTTATCTCTATACCTTAAAGGGTTAAGACACACACATCTTTTTCCTTGACTTCCAATTTCTTTGCCAGAATAGTTTTGATGATATTCATGTATATTTGATTTTTTTTTTTAAGATAACTCTATACAGTGGACCCTCGTTTATCCGAACACTTTCGTTCCCAGGAGAAATGTTCGTATTAACGAGTTTTCCGGAATAAAGAATATGCGAGTTACAGCGAAATGTTTACCTTTACACGGTGTCGGTGTATCATGATCATTACTATGAAGTAAGAAATACACAATTATTTCTTTTGAAGGGAAATATAAAGTGTGTTAAGGAAGTGTTTATTTGGTCAAAACGGATTTTTTAAAAAAATGACAATTTGAAGCAATGTCTTTCGAGAAGTTAAATTTCCTAAAGATAGCTCTGAAAAGAACTCTTTGATTAGCTAATAGCAGCTTGGGGGGTGGGTTCTCTGACGAGAGTGACAAAAGAAGGCTTTTTGGTAAAAGGCCCTTAAAAGGGCAGTTAAGCATATCGATTGAGTAAAAATTGAAAATGATTGCCAGACATTGTCTCCCGATTGCCAGACATTGTCTCCCGATCGCTGTCTAAGCAGCCAATCAGCCAATCAACACCTTTTACAAACTCAACTATCGACATGCGACCGTAATTACAATAATGTAAGACCAATCAACTGACAGAATGACCGATTAACAAACAATCAACACCTTCCAGTACACTACACTAGGTGACATGTTATGGTCAAGCATACGTGACAGTTTGCAAAACGTGTGAATGCCGTTTACAACAGAAGACCGATCCCATCATTCGCGACTGTAACCGCAAAATAAACGATTTTACTGGTTTCCGGACTAGCCATACGCATATACTATGAAAAGTGACTGTTTGTTCCCGAATATTTTTGTCCGGTTCCGGAACGCGGATTTTCCGCATTAAACAGTTAAATTGATGAAGGTAAGATCCGTTCCCTCAAAATTCTGTTCGGATGGTGAATATTCCGGATAAACGACGTTCGGATTATCGCGGGTCCACTGTAATTCTATTGGAGACTGTGTGATGCAAAAATGATAAATGAGCACAAACCCTCGTTGCCATAAATGGCCGATTCATGCTAGAAAGAACCATTGCATTCCATAAGTCAGCCATAAATCATAAAAAGCCTACTACAAAATCATAAATAACCAGTTACAAGATAGACAACTAGGGAGTACAAGTTTTGCGTTTCCATACAACTGAAAATTCATTAAACACTATAAATCATTTTCTACATAATCATCCTGCCACAAAGGGTCATGGTTACATTTGTAAACATGTCTTCAAAAATCGAAACAGTTCATATAACATTTTGTAATGTTTTTGTAAAGATTGTCCATTTTATTGTATCTTCTAAAAATTATCATAATTGCCTAACAGTTATCAGTTATCACTTTATAAAGCCTCATTTTAAAACATCTGCAGCAGATCCTAAAATAATTACACCTAAAATACAGCAGACCAAAATGATTACCTTGGGGTACCAACTGCTGTGATGCAGAAATAGAATGTCTATCTCATGTCTAAAAGGGTGCAGGTTCGAAACCCAAGAAGGGACTTAAAGTTAAAGGCATTAACAGCTTCCCCCAATGACATTTTGGCTTACAAGAATAGCATGTCTACAAAAAAACTTGTTATAAAAAAAATAAAGAAAAAAAATGAAATTGTTTGAGTAAGAACAAAACTGAAAAAATTGTTGAAGAAATAGTAAATCCAAAAAACAACTTTACCTTGGGGAACTTTGTACAACTTCAACAGTCTCATGGCTAGTTTACTTAAGGTCTTCTTCTGGCACTTCTCTCTTTTCATCCCAGGTACATTTGGTATAGAACTGGAAAAACAAGTACATGTACAAACAGTCAGTCTTGCTTTAGCCCTTAGAATGCTGGGTTATTATATACTTTTGTGTCATCTGCTTTCCAAAACCTTAAATTTATGCCTATTTTTGTTGATGAAAGATACTCAGAGTAGCAAACAGGTCAGATCACAAGTCGGCCTGGATTTTACCTGTTTGCATAAGCATGAAGTTGGTTCCAGCACTACAAGGGTTAGAGTGACCTCTTTTAAAGGGAGTATCTCACAGAGATTGTACTCTGTAGGTAAAAATCATTCGAATGGTGATTAAATCAATCATAGTCATTAACAAAAAAGCAATTTATCCTTTCATAACAATAGTTTCTACCATGTATTATATAGTATACATTTTCTTTATTCATGCTTAATTCTTTGTGGACAGCTGTTGCTTTCAATTTAGACCAGTAACACTATCCCATATGGAGGCCTGCTATTGTCAAGGAATGCTCAAGCCTTAAAATCATTACTTGAAGCCTGAATTTAATCATCTTTAATATGAACAAAGAAGGAGAATTTAAAATTTCAAAACCTGAAATCAGGAACACACCTAAACATTAGCAGCTCCGATATGAAGGAATGAGTTTACCCTTTACCAAATGCCAAATTTTTTACTGTCCCAAACTGAAAGAGTTTGCAGAGGACATTTCAAAATGTGATGAAATTGAAAAATAATCTTCTGATAGGGCAGAAAACATTGTGGGAAAAGGAGAAATTGCTCATTAAGAGCAATCTCTCCTTTTCCTACAATATTTTCCAGAGTCGTCTGCAACAAACTGGACAGTGGTCCAGGGGTAGAGCCTTGGCTACTGGACACGAGGGTCATGGGTATGAATTAAATGAAAAGCGGAAACTGCCTTGCGAACTTTCATTAATCCATATTTGGCGCGATTACTGGTTATGTATCCAGGAAGCAAAATTGAGAGTGATTAATCTTAGTTGTAAGGCCTTGGTTCACAATCAATATAAAATAAATAAGTTTAAACCAAGTTTAAACTAAAAAACAAACTAGTTAAATGTGGCTATTGTTTGGTAATGGGTTTAAACATCATTAAAGGATGAATGGACAATCTCACCAACATCTAATACATTGTCGACTCACTTAATAATGAGATCAATGTCACAAGAGCATTTTAAGTTTCCAAGACTTACCTTATAATGAGATCAATGTCACAAGAGCATTTTAAGTTTCCAAGACTTACCTTATAATGAGATCAATGTCACAAGAGCATTTTAAGTTTCCAAGACTTACCTTATAATGAGATCAATGTCACAAGAGCATTTTAAGTTTCCAAGACTTACCTTATAATGAGATCAATGTCACAAGAGCATTTTAAGTTTCCAAGACTTACCTTATAATGAGATCAATGTCACAAGAGCATTTTAAGTTTCCAAGACTTACCTTATAATGAGATCAATGTCACAAGAGCATTTTAAGTTTCCAAGACTTACCTTATAATGAGATCAATGTCACAAGAGCATTTTAAGTTTCCAAGACTTACCTTATAATGAGATCAATGTCACAAGAGCATTTTAAGTTTCCAAGACTTACCTTATAATGAGATCAATGTCACAAGAGCATTTTAAGTTTCCAAGACTTACCTTATAATGAGATCAATGTCCGTCTCCCTGTCACACAGATGGTCCAGGTACTGAACCAGGAGTTGTTGTTGTTCTGGAAACCCGCACACATAGGTCTCTATGAGATTTACCTTGTCTTGTAGAATGAGAGGAAAAACCACCTAAAACAAACCATAAGTAATTAAGTAATTCATTTATACATTGAAAACTTATAGTTTTTAAAACATTTACAGATTGCCAAACAATAACGATAATTAACAACTTTATTGCTGACGACTCTGGATAACATTGTGGGAAAAGGAGAAATTGCTTTTTCCATTTCCCACGTTTTCTGCCCTATCAGAAGTTTATTTTCCAATCTCATCACATTTGAAAGGTCATCGGCAACTCTTTCAATTTGAAACAGTCAAAATTTGGTGTTTGGTAAAGAGTTAAACATGCCTTGCAGGATGAGAGGAAATACCACTGACGCTAAGCATGTTACGTGTAAACAAAAACCTTTTACACATACTTAGAGGTAAAAAGTTGTTGTGAGACGAGGTTCCACCATTAATTCATAAACTGTTCACAAGTGACTTACTGCCTCTTTTTGCTTTATAATGTATTTTTTCATAGCTATTTCTCACAAAAACTGCAATAACCAAATCGTACAAAAGTTTCTTTATAGTATACCTGTTCCATAGAAAAGTGATGCTGCAGTCCTAATTTTCCAGCACAAACTGCAACCTGTCAAGAGATAAAATACCATCTGTCAATTACTTGATGATCAATATAAAAGTATGTATAAAAACCTGTTTTCTTTATAAGACAGGGGTGGCGAAATCTGATTTACTTGTCTGTAAATGCAAAATCTTCTTTCTAACTTGTCTGTATAATGGTGAGGGTAATTTTTTGAAATTATAACAATGGGTTTTGGGGATGCATATGATTTGAAACAAGCATTTTGGAAAAACAATGGGTCCCATTTTTTCTTACATCATTTGGAAAAAAAAACCTAACTCAACCTTCTCTGACTACCTGGTAAGTGAAACTTGTTTCATTTTTTGTCTCAAAAGAGGGGAAAAAAACCTTTCAAAATAGGTAGGTGTTTAAAAGCATGAAAATAAAAGCTTTACAAGTGATTCCAGCCATTGACACAAGTCTTTTGGTGTTTTTTTTTCATTCAATGGGTCCTGAGGGATGCATAGGAAATGAAACAATGGGTATTTTGATCTTTTAATGAGTAAAAAATGCAAAACCCATAGCAAAAATGATCCCTGTGGTGATATTAAAGATTATAGTAAAAATTCATTCCATCAAGGTGTTTTAACAAGCTGGGCAATATAGACAATTTGTTTTTGTCACAACTTTTCTTTTGTAACAATTTTTTCATGGGAATATCATTGAGGAGAGAACTAAAACGGAAGGACATTTCAAAAGTTTTCAAATAAATACTCAGACATTTCCCAATATGGTTTGCTTCTCATCAACAAAATTTTTCAGTTTGAGTTAAAAGATAAAACCTGATAATTGTTTGTTCTCATTTATATATCTTATTGATGCAATACCAAGAACAAAGATATATATGAAACAGCAACTTATGCAAGGAAAAGGCTACATTCATGTCATAGTGATCACTGAGTATTGTAAAAAGAACAAATGAATAAATAAACTTATGCGGTTTAGTTATGGTTAGAGTCGATGACTAGAGAATGGCACACCCAGGTTTGATCCTCTAGTGCGATCATGTTTTTCACTATGGAGTGTCCTTTGGCAAGACACATTTTCTAGCCTAGTACTGGTAGGTCATCCACCATAAACATTAATGCTCAAGAGTGAGCACTGTACATAAGTAAGTAGAAGTAGAAATCTATTATTTTATTCAATTTATTCCAGCGAGTATTAGATACATCTTAAAAAACATCTTACTTCTTAAATTTTTATGACTAATTGCTTTGTAGTTTAGCCCGATATTTGTAATCCTTCATCTTAAATAGCTAATAACTATATAACTTGTCTGTGTATTGCAGGTAGCAGTCATCCTTTGGTCTAGTTTAGAATAAAAGATCTATAGAGGAAGATGTTGATTTTCATTTATGACTGCTACTCCACTTAAAGTTCTACCACAATACAGTTCCACAACATGCCGGTTTTGCAGTGCCCAATAGATGGATGCGATTGGAAGTCTCAGGACCTGGACGCAGTTTTTGCAGCTGCCCTAACAGCTGCTCTCCAGATCCATGACAGAACTGTCCACACACCACTGGCCCGTCCAGCACCACAAAAGCTGAAGTTGGACCCACCGACCATTACTGCCGGATATGATCCAGACCAATGGTCAGCATTCACCAGACAGTGGGACATGTACAAGGTGGGGATGGCTATCGCTGACAACGTTTTCCCACCGCCTTATTCTACTGTTACAACCCAGATCTACATACAGACATAATGCGTGACATTCAGGGGGATGTCGCCAACATGGCGGAGGCAGATCTTCTGGGTGCAATCAAGAGACTAGCTGTCAAAGACGAGAGCACCCTGGTCCATCGCATTAAACTTAACAGGATGACCCAATCTCCTGGGACAGGTTTTCGGACCTTTTTGGCCAGTCTCAGAGGCCAAGCTTCACTCTGCCAGTATAAGGCCACCTGCAAAGAACCTGGCTGCACACATGTATTTGACTTTAGTGATGAGATCATCAAGGACAATCTTGTAAGGGGCATTGCTGATCCAGAGATCATGTCTGATTTGCTGGGAGACCCTAAGACCGACAAAACACTAGAGGAAACTGTGTATTTTATTGCCCAGAAAGAGCAGGGTAAAGTGACAAAAAGTGCAGTGGGCGACTCAGCCGGTGCAATGTATTCAGCTCGTACAAGCCCCAAACCACCTTCAGTTCCTGGAGCGAAATGCTGGGCATGTGGAGGTCCTGCTCATGGACAGAGGAATGACCGCAAGGCAAGGTCTCGAAACTGTGAGGCCTGGACATTCACATGTGGTAAATGCGCAACAAAAGGACACTATACCAAATGTTGTAGTAAGTGCACCACTTGTGGTTCGTGGGGTCACCGTGACTCCTCATCCAGAACCTGTCCTCGGGTACAAATCGTAGGAACCCGCCTAATCCACGTGCCCCTAGAGGTTCAACAAAGGACTCAGACTATGACAAAGCTGGTTATGTCTACGACCAGTTGTGTGCTACATCGAGGCAGGGCAAATCAGCTATTAAGACTAGCCAATCCATGGCATCCAGATATCAAGACGGTGCGCTCGAACATCATATATTCGATGGTCAATGGGTGGCTACAAAACCCCACCCTATGATATTATTGAATATGACACCGCTGCCAAAAGAACATGCATTGTTTGGACACCCTATGCAGGACACATCAAAACTCAAATCCGTCACGATGTCCATGGTTGCTGACACAGGGTGTCAAAGTACAATTATACCCTTACGAATGGCTTCTTGACTACTATGGTGCTACAACTTTTAATATGTACGAACATCAACCACTGCCACTTATGAGGTGTGAGCCCCTCCAATATGCATTTGCCATGACACGACAGATGAAGCCATTTCGTGCTCTTTTGAAGCCATCCACAATATTTCAATGGACGGATGAGCTAGATGAATTGTTTCACCAATCCAAAGAGGTCATCATTCAGGAGATTAAAGAAGGTGTACGCCTATTTGATCCCACTCGCCTAACATGCCTGGCCACAGATTGGTCTGTTGATGGAATTGTGTTCTTCTTGATGCAGAAATACTGTCAGTGTGAAAGCAAGACTCCTGCCTGCTGTCAGGATGGCTGGAAACTTTGTCTAGTAGGCAGTCGGTTCACACATTCCACTGAAAGCAGGTACGCTCCCATTGAAGGTGAGGCCTTGGCTGTCGTGTATGCACTCCACCAAACACGTTATTATGTTCTGGGATGCAAAGACCTCATCGTAGCCACAGACCACAAACCCCTACTCCAGATTTTGAATGATAGGTCACTCACTGACATTGATAACAGACGACTCCTTAATCTCAAAGAGAAGACCCTAGGTTATAGGTTCACAATAGTTCATATACCTGGCAGAAAGAACCTGGGTCCAGATGCAGCTTCAAGGCACCCTGCTGGTCAACCTGATCGTCTACTATTACCAGGTGAAGCACCAGAAACTGATACCCTTGGCAATACAACTGTGTTCTATCATGACACCTTAACCAGCTTATGCCAGCATGCAGAGGATAATGATATGGCAAATGACACTTACACAGTTGCCGCTGCAACTAGTGCCCTGAATGCAGTTATTTCAGTTGTCACTTGGGACATGGTACGTGAGGCCACAGCTTCGGACCCAACATTTGTTAACCATGTCCACATCCTGGAGGCTGGGTTTCCAGAAGATTGCAGAGAGCTACCGGCACCCTTGCGCTCTTATCATTGCTTTGCTGCCAGCCTATGTGTTGTGGACGGTGTGGTACTTATGGGCCAAAGAATAGTAATCCCCCCTGCACTTCGCAAGCCAGTACTCAATGCGCTCCACGCAGCCCACCAAGGGGTCAGTACAATGCGTGCAAGGGCCATGGACTCTGTGTATTGGCCAGATATCACAATTGACATTGCCAGGATGAGGGACCAGTGTGTACACTGCCTTCAAATGGCCAAGTCCAACCCGATGCAGCCTCCGTCGGACATAACACCTCCAGACTACCCATTTCAGATGATCTTTAGTGACTATTTCACCTATAACAGTAAGGACTATGTGGTGATTGTGGATAGATATTCAAACTGGCCTATGGTATACAGGTCAGAATCAGGTGCAGAGGGCCTCGTCAAGCGACTGCGGGAGACATTTGTGACATTCGGGATCCCCGAAGAGTTGGCTTCTGATGGGGGGGCCACAGTTCACAGATGGGAAGACGCAGGAGTTCTTAAAGGCCTGGGGAGTTCGACACAGGATTTCGTCTGTTGCAAACCCACATGCTAACTGCAGGGCAGAGTTGGCTGTTAAAACTGTTAAACACATGCTTATGGACAACATTACTGCAACAGGATCCCTTGATGTAGACAAGTTCCAGAGAGCCTTACTGATGTACAGAAATTCTATTGACCCTGAGACAAAATCGTCCCCAGCATTGATATTGTTTGGACGACCCATCCGTGATGCCATCCCAATCCTGACGGGTAGATACTCTCCTCATGAAACTTGCACAGAGTTAATGTCTCATCGAGAGATGGCACTTGCCCGAAGACATTCAAGGGATCATGAGCGGTGGAATGAACACACACACAGATTGCCACCATTGCAGGTGGGAGATCACGTCTACCTACAAAATTTGGTCGGCAACCATCCAAGGAGGTGGGAGCGCACTGGGACTGTAGTGGAGGTACGGCAGTACCACCAGTATGTTATCCGTGTGGATGGTACAGGCCGAGTAACTATCCGAAACCGCCAATACCTTCGAAAGTTCACCCCTTTCCACAGTGCTCCCATGCGAGGTTTGTTGGGGACACCCACTGTGGAACGACCACAAGACGTAATTTCCAGTTGCCCAACTCCATCCAAGGTCACACCGTTACAGGTATCCATGCCTCCGACTCCTTCACTACCACCAGGAAGTCCTCAAACGCCGCTTAGCTTGAGCAGCACCTACCAGGGCTTCTACTCCAGAACGCATGACAGTAACGCCAACCAGGGCTTCTACTCCAAGGCAGACTTCCCAGACGATTTTAGAGCCAAAGCGTCTGAGCTCTGACTAATCGGACCACCAAAATTCTAGTCCAGATAAGCCTATGACCAGTGTACCACGTGCTATTACCCTTCTTTAGCCTCACAATAAAGCAGGGACTAAGGAGCTGTTGACATCACGTAGACCTTGCCGCCGCGACAATGACGGATAATGTCCAAATGAACTGTGCTGTAAAAGACTTCAGATTTAGTCTGTGTAATTAAGACTGTTTAGTGTTCATATTCAATGGGTGTAACTAAGACTGATTAGTGTTCAGATTTAATCGGGGTAATTAAGACTACTTAGTGTTCACAGTGTCAAAGGCGACTAATTACTTCTAGTGGCTATTTCAATAGACCAGTGCATTTTACGACTATTTTAATAGTTTTTTGCCACTTATATTAAGTATTCATTTGGACATTTTTCAGACTTTAGATTAAGTTTTCAGCGTATCCTTAAAAACTTGTCTCTGGGGAGGAGATAGCTAATAACTATATAACTTGTATTGTCTGTGTATTGTTTATGTATGTGGTTGTGATGGAAAAGAATTTCATCCTTTGGTCTAGTTTAGAATAAATGATCTATAGAGGAAGATGTTGATTTTCATTTATAAAACATAACAAAAAAAAAGTGGAATTCTTCCTCTGAAACATCAAACAATTTTTACAACATCTGTTTTATATACCAAAATATCTTAAAGTCCTACCTCTTTATACTTCTTTTTCTCGAGGAAGTTCTGCACAAGTGGTAAGAAATGGTCATTTCCGGGATAACACAAACCAAAACATTTAACAGCCATGTCAAACATGGTCAGGTGAGGCTGCGTACAAACTTTAAATATCTGTATCTGCAAATCGCGGGAAACAAACAGACTTGTGTTCAACTGTCCACGCCTCAATTTACACCATTTATCAAACTCCTTCATGATTAAGAACGACAGGGTTGTCGTCTTACTAACAAAACCGTCTTTCGAGTTCTGGATTAGGTAATTCACAAGTACGAAGGGATTCACCGAGTCTGAGTATTGTTTTGATAAGTACTGGGCTATGGGAGTCTTATCTTTCACGGAGTCGTTCCCCCATAGTCGTTCGGCCAACGTCAAAATCTGCTTCATTTCTTTCTCGCTTTGTTGAGGAGGTCTCTTGGCTAAAACCGATTCTGCCCAACTTGACGATGATGATAATGAAAATGATGACACTCCATCTTTGTGACTGAATGATCCAATCACACTGTGCTGGTCGTTGCCCCCAGAATGGACTGATTTCGGTTGGAATGGTTTCACGGTTTTGGGCTTGACAACATACTGTTCTGTACTGGTTTCAGTGTCCCAGTCTACAGTCTCGTCAAATCCAGACTGATTAGCGGATGGGGATGACATCCAAACATTCTAAGAATAAAGAAACAAACATGAAGTCTTAAACGCAATCATTAAAGTTGCATTTCACAAAAGTTTCGCCCATACATGCAACAAAATAGTAATTTTTATAAGATATCAATGTTCTTTACTCATTGTATATGACAGCGTTTTCTTTCCCCAATTGGGAAAGACTCCTGTACCCATATAATTAGGAATCTTTTAACGGCGTGCAATTTTCTAATTTGGAAAAATTTGAGTAGCGAAATCTGCAAATTTGGGGAAATTCGCATCAAGAATTAGGGAATTCTTTAAAAGGCAATAGTCAAATCTATCATTAGGGGCTATATTCTGCCTTGCAAATCATTTTAGCTGAAGGTGTTCGAAGAAAAACTACTAGTGAAGATATTTTC
This sequence comes from Cerastoderma edule, assembly GCA_947846245.1. NCBI lineage: Eukaryota > Metazoa > Mollusca > Bivalvia > Cardiida > Cardiidae > Cerastoderma > Cerastoderma edule. The sequence continues at coordinate 20,383,255 of OX401418.1, read as the reverse complement.
ACAGTGGGAAGTGAATCTAACAAAATAAATAGAGGAAAAAGTGTTGGTTACAACAATCAGCACTCTGGATGTCTTAAAAAATTAAGCTGTAGACCTCTTCGATATACATTGTACAAACAGTGTTGCCTTTAGAATGTAAACAAGATTTATCGAACTTACGCAAATATTCTAAGAAACTTTGAAGGGTAAGAGAAAGCGAGTTCCAGACAGATTGGGTCGAATTTTTTACCATAATATTGTAAACAATAGTGATTTATGATGTGACACAGTGACCATTTTTCTAAACCCATCCCATCTTCTTTGATCTAATTCGACCCACATATCATCAAGAAAACATAATATGCCATTTTGAAGCAGAACTGACCTACTTTTTGACTCCACCTAACCATGATCGAAGTTGATCAATATATCATCAAGGTAAACATCCTGACATGTGGCTTCTAATGTGTAAACCAGATTTTCAAAGAGTGGACCTAGTGAACTTTTTTACCCTACCCCACCCATGATCAAATTCGGTCAAGATATCATCAAGGTAATATTTCTCTAGTGACCTACTTTTTGACCCCACACCACACATGATCGAACTCTATTGAAATATCATCAAGGTTATCATTCTAAGCAAGTTTGATCAAGATTGGGTCGAAAATGTGGCTTCTAGAGTGTAAACAAGATTTTCTAAGATTTGACCTAGTGACCTACTTTTTAACCCAGCCCACCCATGATCACACTTGATTGAGATATCGTCATGGTTATCATCCTGAGTAATTTTGATAAAGAATGGGCCTTAAATGTGGCTCCCAGAGTGTAAACAAGATTTTTCTAAGATTTGACCTAGTGACCTACTTTTTGATCCCACACTACCCATGATCGAACTTAATCAAGATACCATCAAGGTTAACAGTCTGAGCAAGTTTTATCAAGATTGGTCAGAAAATGTGACTTCTAGAGTGTAAACAAGATTTTTCAAAGATTTGACCTAGTGACCTATTTTTTGACCCCGCACCAACCATGATCAAACCCTATTGAGATATCATCAAGGTGATTATCCTGAGCAAGTTTGATCAAGATTAGGCAGAAAATGTGGCTTCTAGAGTGTAAACAAGATTTTACTAAGATTTGACCTAGTGACCTACTTTTTGACCCCACCCCACCCATGATCAAACTCGATCGAGTTATCATCATGGTTAACATCCTGAGCAAGTATCAGGAAGAATGGGCCAAAAATGTGGCTTCTAGAGTGTAAACACTGAAATTGTTGACGACGCACGCACACACGCACGCACAACAGACGACGGACATTCAAGTATCCTAAAAGCTCACCCTGAGCAGAGCTTAGGTGAGCTAAGAAAGAAAGACATTTTTTTAGTGCAAAATCGCTTAACTTTTATCATTTCATACAACATACAGCTCACAACAAGATGGATTGGTGAAACACACATATGTATTTCTCACTACTTTGACCTTATTGTTGTGTCAAATTTGTTCTGACTATTGATGTTATAATTGAAATGTTTTTTGACAGACCTTATTGTTGTGTCAAATTTGTTCTGACTATTGATGTTATAATTGAAATGTTTTTTGACAATCTTCTAAAGAAGCAGTGGGTGGGAAATTACCCCTTTTGCTGAGGGTTCAGGTTATTAAAGAAGTCAGTTATTCGCTTCCATAACCATCTTTGGTCAAGAACTGTCTGCAGTGCGTAAACATGTTTTCTCGGAAGTTTTATATCCCTTGCATTTAGACAAATTTCAAATTATTTATTTAACTGCGACTGTCCGTCTATAGTCTGCTCCTTATAATTTATCTAACTGTATCAGGAAAATTAACCTGTTTGATCTCAAGTGTTTTGCAAAAAAAATGCTGAGAGGCTTTAAACAGCTTTGCGAATTTTAGCAACTAAAATATCTATTTGTTTTATGGATACCAGATCCGGGATTTTTCTAGCATGCATGTTAAAAATGTGTGCGATCTTTGAAAAAATAGGGCAATATTGAAATTAGGAAAGGTCCAGTACTGTGATTGGGAAAACTCTGGTAGGCTTTGGGAATGGTATCATTCCCCTGTACCAGTTAAAGAAGGGAAAAAAACCGCTGTATAAAGACTGGATTTTTTCAGTCTATTTGTAGTGTTTTTCATTATTATAGTATTAAATTCAACCTTAACTATAATTTCTTTAAACCTGTAGAACAGCTGCCATACTGTTGTATGCTTTGCACAAGCTTTGCTTAAGGTAATACCATCTGACGCAAAATTGGTTTTTATTTAACTATTTAGAACCTGTATACAGTGAATTGATACATACTCAAATCCATAAGCATCGCAACAGTTTTGAGATCTAACGCATACAGGCTGAACATACTTTGCTAATTGACGCTCACAGAATAAAATTATGCTTTCAAAAGCTACACTTAACTATACATCATACAACCATACAAAACCGGTATAGTTCCAATGTCATTTTATATTGACTTTCATCTCATCTGTGAACAAGCACCTTTAACCCAAAACCAAACAATAATGGCATATAACCACGTTGTTGCAAACAACTCCGGGAAACATTGTGGGAAAAGGAGAAATTGCTCGTTTAGAGCAATTTCTCTTTTTCCCTCAATGTTTTTGGCCCTATCAGAAGATTATTTTCAAATTTCATCACATTTTGAAATGTCATCTGCAAAATGTTTGTTGACGATATTGCACATTTGTAGGACAACTGTGGGAACGGCGGTGTGTCCTTGGTTACCACTCAAAAGCCAGGTTAGGATGACAGCCAGGACAGGCGGTCCTCTAAAACACTTTAGTCACATTATTATCGCTAGTAAACTATCAAGATCTTTAGCCACCTGCTGCCCATTCCAGTGACTGGGACTCCCGCAGCAGATGACAAATAAATTTAGGATTAAGTAAGTAAATTCTTTCAATTTGGGACAGTCTAAAATGTTGGGTTTGGTAAAAGGTTAATCCCCGCACTCACCAGACCCCCTCTACCACTACATTCGGGCTGATCTGTCACGCTCCTATCATCTTGTGTTGGCTGATAGAATCTTGCCCTCCCGCGTCCTACGGGTTGAAGAGAATTCGACATTGATGCCAGGTGACTGGACAGGTTTTGTCTTTGCAGCGTAGGTTCGACAGTTTGGTTTGCCGACCCACCAATCCCTGTCTGTGAGAGGATTTCTCGCTGGTTCCCATCTATGTGGTTTCCAGTTGCTACAGTAAGAAACAAGTAAAGTGGCAGTGGTTATTTTTTTTCAGTTTCAGGGGAAAGGCTGTCAGGTCCCATGAGGGGGGACTTTTTGACTGAATAACACTCCCAAGAGGGGAATTTTTCAAATATTTAATCTAGATATGAGGGAATGGGGCTGAATAACGCCGACTATTTCATAAAAGGAATGCTGATTTTTTATTTATCAAGAAAAAAAGAAGAGGATAATTCTAGATATTAAGAAAATAATGGAGATTGAAATATGAAATTGATAACATTTTCAGAAATAAGTATTTGGTGTATATGTTTATTTGAGGTGAAATCAGACGGAAGGGTATGCAGGGAAAGGTTTTTTTTTCCTAAAGGTATTATGTTATCATGTTTTCGTTTAAATAAAAATGATATCAACATAATTCCTATTTGTATGACACTTTAAAAATGACTTCAGAAGTGAATATGACAAAAGGATAAGTTGCTTATGAGGAACAACTAAAATACTGTTGTTCCGTTTCTCTCTAGTGATGTGTCCTTCATTATAATCCATCCCTTCATTGTACCTCATTTGTCTGCACTTCTACTGTCTGTATTGCCTAGCTTGTCCAAAAGCCTTAATGGAAAAACAACTTTTTACAGCAATTTACTAAATGTCATTTTTAAATGCGCAAGTGCAAAAGAAGATTTGGCATTTACTGACAAGTAAATCAAAATCAGATGTCTCAACCCCTGTCAACCATCAAAAAGGACATGTACACATAAACATACTTTTTTGTATCTGTTTTTATTCATCTTGTCCATCATTGCTTTTGGTTTGGACCAGCAGGGTTTTCCTTTGAACCCTTGGTTAATGCTAATTTGGGGGACTAATGACCGCTTAAAGTATATGAGACTCTAAATGGAAAATAATAATTGTTTTGCCAATTTGGGTCAGATCCAGGGATTGAGAGAGAGAGGTGTCATTTACTATCTAAGTTGGGGGTCAATGAAAACCCTGGACCTGTCACAAATGCCAATGAGAAGGGAAGGGTTCTTTCTTTCATTCTTTCTTATATATCAAGGGTTAAATACAAGGCTATAGCAAGTCCTTCACAAAATTAAGGACTTTCTACATTATCATACCAATAAAAAATATGCTGAACCTTCCACGTCTCAATTTTATAGTTATATACTGGCAGAGGATTACAAGAAAGAAATCATGGCTATGTAAGAGTTATGCCCCCAATAACCCATTACCATACAATAACAACATTTAACCAGTTTGTTGCAGATGACTCTGGAAAACATTGTGGGAAAAGGAGAAATTGCTCTTAACAAGCAATTTCTCCTTTTCCCACAATTTTTTCTGCCCCTTCAGAAAATTATTTTCCAATTTCATCATGTTTAGAAACAACATAATTATGCAATCTCTTTCATTTTAGGACAGTAAAAAATTTCGCATTTGATTAAGGGTTAAATAGACCTTGCCCAGGTTCACATACCTTCTTTATTATCTACAGAGTACATTGTTGGTACCCCTAATGAGGCCTCTGTGAATTTGAGATCCGATGGTGTAGTGAATTCAAAACCATCAGAGTCTGAATCCGAATAGAAATCGTCATACATGATCCTCTTGGTCTTTGATTTGAAAGGTTTGTCACAGGTCCTTTTTCTGTCTTTGAACTTTTCCAGTTCTGAAAATACATTTAGAAAAAAGGACTTGTATATCATTTCATTAAAAAAAAATTAACCCTTAGAATGCTGTGTAAATTTATGAAAATAGATTTTTGTGTTATCTGCTTTCCAAAACCTTAAATATCTGCTTAAACTAATGGTAAGGAAAGATACCAAGAGAAGCAAACAGGTTAAATCACAGGCCAGCCGCCAATTCTGATTAAGAATTTACGTAACCAGCTCTTCTTCATTCGTTGATGGATAAAATCTAGTTACAAAAACTATGTGTCAATGTCTTGTTTGCAAACATATGGCAGTGAATGGCAAAGACACAAAGTAGTAAAATGACATGCTCTTTAGTCTTTAGTCCTGGCATGAGTTTGGTTGCTTGCCTTTGAACATTCTCCAGGATGTGTTTATTTTTCTTAGAAATAGGGTTGTATATGCTATTCTGTACTCTAAATGGGGTCTGATAGAGGACTTGTATAAAAGTAAATATTGTTCATTGTCCATATAAATAAAGTTTATCTTGATAAGACCAGTAATACTGGTAGCTTTTGTAACGAACCAAGCAAATGAAACTCTCAAAGACACAAACACATCCGATGTGTAAAAAACACTGTCTTACACTGAGTGTTTGTGTTGTCTTTATATATACCAAAATGTTTTCTACAACAATGCATAGGGTTCCCTAATTTGCATAAACGTTCAAAGAGCATTACACTTTGTTAACCACCTTGCTGATGTGTATGTCGAATTGTTAAACTAATGAAGTGTACCCCTAGTGAGTACCTATCCCCAGGGTTTTCCTTAAGGATTGGAGTAAAAGGCCAGAAGAACTGTTTAGAAGGCAAGGGTGACTTGGGGGCCCCTGTGGGCCAAAAATTAATTTTACCTCTTTTCAGGCACAAAAGATTTATTTTTTACCATTTGGCAAACTTGAGCTGGCCAAAAAAGGATTTGAGGCGGTCAAGTCTGCCTGCAGCCGCCTCTTAAGGAAACCCTGGCATCCCTAGGTCTTAATCACTTTTAGTGGTTTACAGTTAGAACGTCCCAATGTCAGAACGTCCCGTTGTTAGAACGTCACAGTATTTGTCAAAACGTCCCAGTAGGGGTAGGAAAAATTGTCAAAACGTCCCACTACAACGTCCCTCTTAATTGAGTATAAGTAAGATAGTGGTAAGTATGTTAAATAAGTACATCTAGTTTAAAAAATGTATATACATGTTATATCAATGACATAATGTTTATTAGGTCTTTGGTTTTACGTTATTGGTTTTATTAATAGAGAATTTGATATCAATATAGTAATTTGGAAAAGGCAATAATAATATTTCAATATTATCTGCATTTAATTGAAGATATTCTCTTATTACCAATTTCACTGATGATACTTATTTACATAGGTTATTCCTATGTAGTGTGAATCAATCTTTATGCATGAAATGTCATTTCATAACTGTATAACTGGTGTGTAAGACGGTACACGTGTCGATGATTAAATCAATTACTAATGAAAGGTTTCGGAACCAATCGCGTCTCGCACGCGTCACTGACTGCGTGTTTGTGTAACGGCACATTATTGAATCAGTTAGTTTAAAGGTTCAATTAAAGTTGATTAGTTATACAATTAATAACGTTTGTAAGATCTTAATCGCTCTACTCCATTTACATCTCTATTCGTATTTTCTCATATAACTTTGAGGGAAAAAATAAACAACAGGCGCATATATTCAATATAAATGTAATATTCATTTTATAGTTCAACAGTTTACATTCAATACTGTTTTATTTACACAATTTACACAAATATACATAATATTTGATTGCCATTAATCCATGTCTTCCTGCCCACCGTCAACGGGTGTTTTATGATTATATATAGAGGAAACGGTCTTCATTAGGGCTGTAGTTGAAAGTGAACCTTCTCTGTAGCTGCAAATACATAAGGGAAAAGTTATGCCCAATTATTACTTTTAACAATAATTACATATGGCCTATGACATTATGCATCAATAAAGTATCTAATAATTTAATTGTTATTTGTGATTTTCAGTTCCATCCTGAAATATAAACGCACAGTCTCGTATATAAAATAGATAAATGACTTATTAACATGTCATTTCCCAAAGAAGTAATGTAATATAGTATTCTTAATTCTTAAAGAATACATTATATCGCGGATTATAGTAAGCACGTGCGTCCAATTAGCGAACGTCAACGTTTTGGTTATATTTTAGAAATACACATCATAATTTGGCTTCTCATTATGTCAATAATACAATGTACCTATATGCTAGAATATGGAAAAGTGAAATATATCTGAAAATAAAACATATAGCAGAAACAAAAAGGACTATCCGAAATGCACGTGCTCATTCTATGCAGGAGTAATTATGGGAACTCGCTATGCAGGTAGAAGTCGTGTATTTTAAAGCGACTTTACACTATCGAAACCCCTACTCAATCTCAATGAAGGACTTCAAATTGTTTTGTCGTTTTAATGCAACCATCTAATTCATGCGTTAAAAATACAGAATACACCCTCCATGAAATGTCTATTAAAGCATGCATTTCTCCCAAATATAAAACTTACAAATTGCACGTTTGATTCCCTTTAAGATGTGGCTAGGTGTTATGTACATTTTGAAATAGCTTCTATACGCAAATGACTTGAGCTTAAATGTCTAATGACTATTAAATTGGATATGTGAGTTTGGCGTTTAATAGAATATCTCAAAGTCAGTTTTATAGAATGAGTGCAAGTACATTCACAGAGATGAAACATGAATCATTCTGTTCAATGCTGTCTTTAAGTTGCAGTTAAAATTGAGACTTACCTGCATTGCATGTGCGATGTTGCCTTCGCTCGCAGTCGCACTGCATGGCGTGCTGCCTCCTCCTCACTTCCTTCTTACAAACGACACACAGGGGCTCCATCATACACAAAATGAACATGTATCACAAAAATCGAAATATCTAGTCAAACTTTGTATCCAAAATACACTCTCCTTGATCTAAATGCACACGCGATTTGATATTAAATGATTGGAAACGCAAAAAAACGTACCATTATATAGTACTGCATGTTTTTTACACATTGATATTAGTCGAAACCGACATTTATGATCATAAGAAAGTTTGACCTAATTGTAATTAATTAATTGGACATCAAATGTCAGCCAGTACACTGTCATCCTTTATTCTGCTTTCCTCACCTCGAATTAGCTTCGATTATGTAAACTTAGGACGTCCAATTACTGCGTGATAATTGGAGAGTTCATAATTGGAGATTAACATAAAAATAAAACAATTTCGAATTACGACCTTTTATTTTCACATGTTTATACAAGTTAATATAGTATAAATATAATATAGATACATTATTTGAACAAAGAAATTGAGTTTACATATCAATTAATTTGTTGGCTTGGCATAACAAAATAATTGTGGGACGTTTTGACAAATATTTTTAATGAATGGGACGTTTTGACAAATATACTGGGACGTTTTGACAAATACTGGGACGTTCTAACAACGGGACGTTCTGACATTGGGACGTTCTAACTGTAAACCCTTTTAGTCTTATGGAGTTCTACTTGTGTTCTATCATTGTTCATCTTTGACCACCATGGAGTGTCATTGGGCAAGACACATTTCATAGTCTAGCACTGGTAGGTCATACAGGGAACATGAACTATGATAACACTCAAAACTGACTGAGTCCTGTGAATTAATTGAAAAACAAACAAACCGAAACTACAAAATAAATATAAAACTTGAATGTGATGTCTGCTAGACTTCACAATGCCATCATTACCAACCCGCTGTGATTTTCCGAACTTTCAGAAAAGTGTCCTCGGACACTTGTATCGCTTTGTCAGATGAACTCTTCAGGAACACTTTGGACAAGAAATCGTGAGCTGACAGCCAAAGAACGTGGAAGAAAACTAGCATTTCATTGAGTAGTTCTCAACGTGTCATCTATTTTCGCGTATATTTAAAGGAATGGATTAAAACGACGACGTGATCGCATCATTCTCCTTCGCAGTGATCTCCCTTTTTATTTTGGCTAGGAGCGTACTGTAGCGTTAGTCTGGTTCCCGATTTTGCTGAGTGATAGGGGAAGGAACTCCAGACTAACTGTAGCGTAACAAAGGGAGGTATCCTGCGCGGAGTTTGGATGGCAATGTGAAATATTAATAGGTGGGGTTCTTTATTCTTGTTAAATATTTCAAAGATAAATAAATGATGCAAGTAATATATCGAAAGAAAAAAAGTAACTGGAACTGACTGTCACTGCGAACATGCTGACATTCAAGACCACGCATAGAGTATGTGACATTTTCAACGGAATCCGGACATACCTTTGATTTCGGATACCGACTTTTTGCATAGTTTAAATTGTTCTTATCGGTGTTTTGAGCGAAACAGTGTCATTTCTTCATTATCACTGTCACCTTTATACTTTTTACTTTTTTTATACTGCTTTACTCTCTGTTTCACATAAAAATCAAATAATGGCATCAATTACCAATAAAAAATTATCTAAGCGCTGCAAGTGCTGAAGGACTAAGGTGGGTTTCAAGCAAGATGATTGAGGATACATTTGAAAATTACTTTGGGCAACATCTCGAGGAAAACATCTGCTCCTTTTACCACCATTACTATAATTATTATTTCTTCTTCTTCCGGTTAAGTAGTAGTCTCAATAATGATCCGTGAACGAAGCTTTTTTCGTCATTTGGACATTTATCGTGCTTCGCTACGTCTCAAGTCCAACGTGATTTTTATGTTACAAAATTTCGAACGACCGACTCAGTGCTTTTAACTTGCGATTTTTCGTTTTCAAAGGGACCAAAAAATAAACGGAAACTTAAAATACATACATAAATCATTTATGAATCGTCTCAGCCCACACAAGTATCCAGGACACCTCTTATATGCGAGTTATCTATCAAGAAACATCGACGATGCTCAAAAATAAACAATCGCCGTCCATGTTGTTTACCACCGGCCGCGAGATTCCCACGGATATCTTGCGGGTCAAAGGTCATCGCATTATGTTTACAGTTTGGGATGAAGTACGCGTCTTTCCCCTAAAGTCGAGTTGTACTAAGTTGAGCTCTCTTCACATACAGATTCGGAGAAGATATGCTTGGATAAGATGTATTTTGCAAACCAGCATTTGAAGCATAGTCCGTTATGGTTCTTCTAAAATAACATCCTTGTTTTTGTTATCTATTAATTCGCTTATTTTGTTTAAGTAGGCCTATTACGTGATTGTAGTGTTACCAAAAATAAAAAAATATGTATACTTTTTTTTTTCAAAATGAACGGAAATCATTTCATGTTTTGTTTTGAATCGAATCTAACAGGAATAAGGATCATTTAACCCTTTCCCAAACAACAAATTTTCGACTGTTCCAAATTGAAAGAGTTTGCAGACGACATTTCAAAATATGATGAAATTGGAAAATAATCTTCTGATAGGGCAGAAAACATTGTGGGAAAAGGACAAACTGCTCGTCACAATCAATTGCTCCTTTTCCCACAATGTTTTGCACAGTATCTGCAACAAACTGGTCAAATGTCGTTATTGTTTGGGAAAGGGTTAAAAGTTCGATTTATAAAATTGTGATTGGAGCGATATTTACGCCTAGCGTAAAACGCCTGACGTCGGACCGATAAAACTTGTAGTTGATTTCCTTGAAACTATAACAAACTATTTCCTTCACCTGTGTTGGATCGGTGATGTTCAGTCCTATGAACACCAAACATATATACTTACTGCAACTAGTGTTTAAAAAGTTACTCATGAAGTATTACGTTGGGTGTTCATCGGGTACATGCTATCAGCGACCTGCATGTGAAAACCGCGTAACCAGAGCCTATCTATCACGTATTTACACAGTAGATTTAATGTCAAAGGAATAAAACAACACATTTTGACATAATGAATATTTTACTTAACACCTTCATAACAATATGTCGTTGCACAGTGTTTATAGTGCTTGAAGAAGGGGTGGGGATAAATAGTTCAAGCTTATTATCATCAATCCTTTACCAGACAACAAGAGGAATCTGTGGGTTTGTTTTGCAGACGACGTTATATACATGTGTCGTAAACCTCGCCTCGGGTAACGAGTTTTATCGGGTTCGGGCTCTGGATAAAAATTGTCCAACTCGGGTTAAACAATTAGTTAGTCAGGATCACACCACTAGCTTTTAAATTAAATGACAATTAAGGTAGCTAGAGCCTAACAAGAAAAATAGCAAAATCTTAAAAGGAAATAATAAAGATTTTAATCCCTTAAAGTTACAAAGTCAAGTTATTAAACCAAAATGAAACAAAGTGCTTTTCTCACAATGTTTCAAGTTCGGACATAAAGTGTTCAATAAAGTTAAATCAAATTATAAAGGATAAATTCACAAAGTCAAAACGATTAACTCTGTTCAAGCCTATCCATTATCATCAATTCCTCATCAGACACCATGAACAAGGAGGATCTGGGGTTTTTTTTGCAGACGACGTTATACGCATGCAATATTGGTATATTAGGAGCAAGTGGTGCGCTGTGTTTCAAATGATATCAATTCTACAATTCATTCAAATTACGAACCTATAATGTCAACCTATTTACCAAATGTAGGACCTTTATACATGTACTTGAATCAGGCTTCTGTACCGAAATGAAATGTTGCTCATAAGAAGCGAATTTTCAATTAGTCACATTTATTTCAACTCCTTTTTAATTAAGAACTTTAATCTGTTGTTACAACAATTTGTTCCGCCTGTTGATCGCTGAAATTTGGACTTCTAATAGGTGTTCAATGGAAGTATTCTTTTGGAAAAACTGCTCCTTTACAGACCGTTTCCCTGTGAATTCACATAACTTCCTACAAATACTACAACGAGTACACGCAGTGCATTCACAAACGGGACACTCCTTTGCAAAACAATAATTTGAACTCTGTATTTCACACTTGTCCATTCGATGCGTTAGCAATTGACTTAAATCTTTCTCTCCACAAGATCTCTCATATAGTCGTCTGTGATTGATTTCATAAGGGATCTTCCATATGGAAACATAATTCTGTCCTACACGTCCACTACGCCTAACTTCTTGCCAGTACGAAAGTACACTTTTGGAAGCCCTCAATGAACGATCACTTCAATATCGGGTACGTTGACCCCAATTACCTACAGAACACGAATGGAGGAGGCAGGCGAACAGAATTCCTTTATTATCAATTTTTTGTTTGTTTCTTAGTCCTAGAACTGTGAAACATTTCCACGATCCTTCCCCTTGTGGCCTTAATACTGTCTTTGTATACTTGAATCAACAAACACCTTTCAAAGGAGGTCACACTTACCCAATTTGTCACTCGAGGCAAACCATCCAAAACAAAGAAGACCAAAGGTATTTCAATTTGTGTCAGTATGACAATCAAAGACCATCACATTTGATTATTAAGTAAGAGAGAACAAATTTTGCCGAAAATAAGAAAATTAACGTCGAAACAAGTTTCACGGCATAATTGACCAAGTGCCATCGGCGTAATAGAGCAAAATTGACAGGTTAGTCTGATCAGAGACATAGATGTTATGATTGTAATCTATGTCTCTGGTCTGATGAAATATATTATCTCCATTTAAGTTTTTATTGAAATATAACGGAATACTATCATAATATATCAAGGTAACTTACAAAAGATTAATATGAGGGGGAAAATGTTCGCCCTCGATCTACATTACAGTGAGGGGACAAATGTGCGCCTAAACCCATAACTAAACAATAACCAAATTTACCGGTTTGTTGCAGACGACTCTAGAAAACATTGTGGAACATGGATAAATTGTTCTTAACGAGTAATTTATCCTTTTCCCACAATGTTTTCTACCTAATAGAAAGGTCATTTCCAATAACATCACATTTTGAAATGTCGTCTGCAAACCCTTTCAATTTGGGACGGTTGAACATTTAACGTTCGGTAAAGAGTTATACAAAAATGGGGGCAAATGTTCGTGGGGGGGGGGGGGGCAACTTCCCGTATATCATTTCGCAAGTTTCAGCCAATGCGTTGAACTAAGTCTGCAAGAAGCGCAATTTAGCTTTCCATGTATTTGGTTTCAATTAGGAAAAATGACGGCCTCAACTTTGTCTAGACTTCTCATTTTTAAAACAAGATAGTTAACACCGTCGAATTCCATAAATGAATCCATTGTTTCAAAAGAAGTAACAAAAACATATATAATCAGATGATGAAAATACTGTGGGAATTATTTTAGTCGAAGTACAGTATCAAGTGCTCACAAATAATGTACTCTCGCCAAACGCGTACAACGTTACTAACAGTGATCGAGTGTAAATCGAGTGTTGACATGTATATCGGACCGTGTAACATAACCCAGAGCGAGACTTAGCATCCGGATGTTTCGGACTTTTTCCTCAACGTTTGAAAGCAGGTTTTATGTGTGTGATTTAAATCAAAGTTTTGGATATTTATACAAAAGTGACACTTTTGAGACTTCACACATCGACAGATGAAAGGTTGATCTCCAAATCGGTATGTTTGATTTCATAATCCATTGCATATTTATGGAATGGTAGGTAGTTAAACATGCGCAGAAAATCTGTGCGCAAAAATCTAACGTAAAAATCACGATTGACTCTGGACTCGAAGGCGTCAGTCAAAATAGCAATAGCCTTCGAGACCAGTTATCTGGACTAGGTTAAGTAGTTGACTCAATAGAGAATGTTATACTACGGCATGACAGTCGGGATTAAAAGCCCAGAGGGCAATATTTATAATTAAAAACAAGTTCCAGCTATGTCTGCTGGAACTAAGTAGCCGGAATGCTACTCAAAACCCTGTGAATTCTTCCAGGGAACAAACTGCGGCTGGCGGAGGCAAGGTGTTCCAGTCTCTGATCGTTTTTGGGAAGAATGAGTACTTGTATACATCCCGGTTTGTTGGTGTTACCAGGAATGTGTGTTGACCTCTTGTTCTTAGGTCTGAAGGTATGAGGAAGTTGTCTGCTGGGATGGCAACTATTGCATGCTGGATCTTGAATAATAGAAGGAGGCGGATCTTTACTCTTCTAACTTGAAGTGGTTCCCATCCTAGGCTGTTTACCATCTGTGTGATGCATCCGGGTTGTCTGTCACTGTAATTCCTTGTGGTGAACCTTGCCGCCCTGTGTTGAACTTTCTCAATCTGGTTTGACTGCCCAATGTTATGTGGGTCCCGAATTGAAGCAGCATATTCAAGTGTGGGTCTTATGATCGCTTCGTAGGATCTGGCTCTTACTGTCTTCTTGCAGCCTCGAAGGTTGCGTTTCAGGAATCCTAAAGTTCTGTTGGCCCTTGATGTTATGTCATTTATGTGAGTGTCCCATCTTAATTTGTTGTTGTTACTCCCAAATATTTTCTTGAGTCCACCGTGTCTAGTTTGTGGTTGTGAAGCGATTAGTCGGCTTTGGTTGTGTTACGTTTGGCTGCGACCTGGATTACCACACATTTCTCAGGGTGAAAAGCCATGTGCCATTCCTCTTCCCATTTCTCAAGGGCTACCAGGTCGTTCTGCAGGATCTTCGAGTCTGCTGTACTATTGATAGGTCTGTACAACAGACAGTCATCAGCAAAAAGTCGGGCCTCTGACTGTGTAACCTCTGGTAGGTTTTTGATAAATGTGAGGAAGAGAAGAGGGCCAAGCATGGTACCTTGGGGGACTCCAGATAGGACCTCTGCTGTTGATGAGGTGTGGCCATCCAGCATGACTTGTTGCTGTCTGTTGGTCGAGAAGTCTCTTATCCAGTTAAGGGTCTGTCTTCGTACCCCGTATTATAGCTTGTGCAGAAGGCGTTCATGGGGGACCTTGTCGAAAGCTTTTGAGAAGTCTAGATACTATGTATACTTGCTCCCCTTCAGCTAAGGTACGAGCAATGTCGTCGATGGTGACTGCTAGTTGTGTCTCGCATGAACGTTTTGATCTAAACCCATGCTGTTTGTCACTGTGTATGTTGTACTTGTCAAAGTGATCCAGAATCTGACTGTGGTTGATGTGCTCAAGGAGTTTGCATGCGATTGACGTCAGGGAGACTGGCCTGTAGTTGGAGGCTTGGTGTTTGTCTCATTTCTTGTATATCAGTACAATGGAGACTGTCCTCCAGTCGTCAGGGATAGAGCCTTTGTTGACAGAGAGCTGAAATATCTTTGTCAGGATTGGTGCGATGTACTTAGCGTAATCGTGCAAAAGTCTGGCTTGGATTCCATCCGGTCCTGTGGCTTTGTGGCTGTTGATGTTCTTTAGTAGTTTGAGGACACCTGCTTCAACTATCTGTTTATGTGGCATGTCTGGGTAGGGACTGTTCCCTTTGGTTGGTATTGATGTTAAGTCTTCTTGTGTATAAAAGGAGTGGAATTGGGTGTTCAGTATGTCAGCCTTTGTCTCTTTGTCACTGTAGAGTAGCCCATCCTCCTTTCTTAATACGGAAACCACTTGCGAGTCTTGCTTTTTACTCTTAAGGTAAGACCAGAATTTCTTGGATGATGTTTTAATGTCTCTGCAGATGGTTTCGTCTATGTATTTATTGTGGGCTCTTCTTGTTTGTCGCTGTGCTGTAGATTTTAGCTGCTTATATCTTGCCCAGTGTTTATTACTATTGGTGCGTCTGGCTTTGGTGTAGGCTCGTAGTTTACGGTTTATCAGTCGCTTAACTTGGGTTGTAGTCCATGTGTTAGTGTGTCTCTTCCGGCTGTTTCTGGTCGGTACAAATTCCTTGACAATGGCTGTAATTGACTCCTTCTCTGTGAACAGAAAATCTATTTTTCCAACATCTGGACATTTTACAAATTCCCATGAGGCAACAGTTATAATAATATAGAGCAAAACAAAGCAAATAAATCCGGACTACATTCTTAGTTCCAAGAATGTATTAGTCCGCACAGTGAAGGTGGATGTTTAATGAGTAATTGGGGTCAGACCGCTGTTTGTGTATTGATAAAGTACCGTTCCTCAAAAAGTGGTATGTAAATTCAATGGTCTAAGGTGCTGATGCTTCCTTAGTCCAAAAAACTTCACGAAACGTCTTTATGCCTAAATTGGATCTCTATTTTCATCTTTATTTTTACTTTTATTTTCTGAAAGAATAATTGATAGCTTAACTGTTCATGATAGTTGTAGACTTTCACCAAACTTGAATGTTCAGATTGAAAGCACAGAATGGGTGTGTTAAGGAGATTAAAGGGGCCTCCGTGGCCTAGTGGTTAGAGTACAGAACTTGAAATCACATGTCCCCTCTCCGCGTGGGTTCAAATCTTGAGAGGGATATGGATTTTCTTGAGAGCCAGTCTCCCGACTGACTTACGGAATGCCGATGGTTCTACCCGCCTTGTGGGCAGTTGAGAATGGGGTCTTCCTCCATCATTAAGAGTCTGGCATCGCTACATAACTGAAATAATGTTGATGTGATGTAAAGCCCATATAAAAAAAATAAGGAGATTAAATTGAGATATTAGAGAAGTTCTTTACCAACAAATGCCCTGAATGAATATGATTAACCCATTACCAAACAATGACAGCATTTAACTACTTTGTTGCAAACGCTTCTGGAAAACATTGTGGGAAAAAGAGAAATTGCTCGCCAAGGTTTTCTGTCCTATCTGAAGAATATTTTTCAATTTTCATCTCGTTTTGAAATGTCGTCTGCAAACTCTTTGTTTTTGGGCAGGGCTTTTTTTCCTTCAATTGGGAAGATGCCCAAGCCTGTTGAATTTGGGAATTTGTTCGCTTAAATTGCTGAATTGGGAAGCCTTACAGCTGTTATGAGTTTGATTTTTTGGGAAAACTGCATGATTTTAAAGAAATTTTCAATTGGGAAGGTGCCTTTTATGCGAGTCTGTTATATCGTAAAAAAGCCCTGTTGGAACAAAAGCCCTGTTGGGACAGTAGAAAATTTGGTGTTTGGTAAAGGGATAAGAGGAGGATTGGGACCTCTGCTCTATTGATTATTTAATTTTTACTTACAGGGTTGCAATGTCTCAGTCACAGAATCAGCAGCAGAGATCTATCCCACAAAGTAAAGAGGCTTTATTGAAATCCTTTTCATTAAAACTGCGTGAGGATGTTAAGTCTATGCTGGATAATTTTACAGAGATAATCAAACTGGCTAGAGTAAGTTGCTCTTCTTCCTACTATTAATATTCTTCTTCCTAAAATTAGTTTTAATAGCCATTTGCAAATGACTAGGAGCTGAAACCTTTAACAAACAACTTAATTTTGGTGTCCCAGTTGATGAACTTCTGATATTGTTATAGTAGGGGGTCTCAATTAAGCAGAATCAACTGTGGCCGGAGAGTTGAGCTGGCAGAGCATTCCCTCAGTTTGCTGACGTCCCTGGTTCGAGTACAAGTCTGACTGAATGGTGTTTTTTTTAAGAGCATCCTCTACTGAGATTGATGCTATTGTTCAAAAATGAAGGAAACCTTGTTATAAGCAATTTCTTCTATTTCTTGGTGTTTTTTTTTTTCATAAGTAGTCTTAAAGCAAGAAAATCAATAAAAAACAAAGTACCGTTACTAAGGTACAAGCATTTTGAATTGTAACTACAGGAACTTGGTAATTAGTTGAAGTTGTTGAATTAAACCTTCAGGATTTTTATGGTATTTTATTATGAAAAATTATCTTCGTTTGATTGAAGCAGAGTTAAGGAAGAGTAGACTATTGTGATTAAAGCTTGGGATTGAAATCATTTTTACAACTTCATTGATCAAAGAAGTTTGGAAATTTAGAAAGCATCACATTACAAGTTCATTTCTGCCTTTTCATTAAGTCTCAAACAATGTTGTTAGATATGGAGGCGTCAATGTTAGACTAAAGCAAGTCTTTTGTATCTGTGTTTGACACATATATGACAGCTGAGTTTTTTTTTTGGAAAATTTGCATCTGATAAGCACATTCTTTGGTCATATATTATAATTTCAATATTCATAGATCAGTTAAGGTATGATTATTGGCATTTAATAGTTGAATGCAAAGGCATTTGCTGCAAACAACATCAAATGGGTAAATGTTTACCGATATTTTCTTTTTTAAGAAGGCCTTAATGCCTCTTTACAAGTATTATTTCAAAGGGACAAGAAGGAGCTAGATCCATCTTCAGGTTGTAATGAGCATTTGAATGAAATATATTCCAGGTAGAAGAAGAATCCCAGATCTCCCGCGCTACCCAAGCAGAACAAGACCAGTATGAGATGCAAGTGCGAGCAGCTAACATTGTATGTCTGTTTCTAAACGTAAAACAAATGCATAATTATTTATAGTTAAAGTGATTCCAGTTTTAACAACAAGTAAATAGCTAATAGTTTTATAAATCCATTCTCAGAATTGTGAATTTGTGACTGTGTTAATAAACCATTCCCAACATACCAGATGCAGAACTGTTTGACAAGTTTTACCATGTGATAAGTATATTTTCTAACTGCAGTTGTCAAACAGCAAGTGAATTTCACAAAATGAAATGAAATTCTGATTTTTCCAATTTTCAATTGTATTCAACTGAAGTTTTGTTTTTGGGCATGTCATGAAATATCAAAAGAATTATTTGCAGATATTTATGCATCTATATCTTATAAAGCACATGTAACAAGTAATTTGATGCTGAATGATTAGCCTTTACATCTGGACCTCTAACACACAAAGGGGTTTTAATATTCTAACATCAAATAAACATTTTTTGTTTATAACAGCAATCAGCAATTATACCCTTTAGATTGCATAAACATTCCGGGAACGTTACAATAAAAAAGTTTGATTTGTTCATGGACGTTGTAAAACTATAATTGAACACCCCTGGACTGGTCTTCTATCATTATGAGTCACAACTTAACTGAAATAATGTTGACGCAATGTAAAACCCAAATAAATAAATAAACTCCCCTGGACTACCCCGAAATGAGAGCAAAACCAGGCAAAACAACAAAAACAATTCTCAAATACATTTGTTTGGGATATTTGGAAGAAGATGTAATGGCAAAAGGATACTAGGAACACATCTTTGGTCATTTTAATTTCTAACGTGTTTTGCAAAGTTAGGTACAATATTGTAGTGAGGGGTTAAAGCTCTAAAGGCATCAAGTACAAACAAAAGAAAATAAATGACCACCCAGCAATTACTAAAGCTCTAAAGGCATCAAGTACAAACAAAAGAAAATAAATGACCACCCAGCAATTACTAAAGCTCTAAAGGCATCAAGTACAAACAAAAGAAAATAAACGACCACCCAGCAATTACTAAAGCTCTAAAGGCATCAAGTACAAACAAAAGAAAATAAACGACCACCCAGCAATTACTAAAGCTCTAAAGGCATCAAGTACAAACAAAAGAAAATAAATGACCACCCAGCAATTACTAAAGCTCTAAAGGCATCAAGTACAAACAAAAGAAAATAAACGACCACCCAGCAATTACTAAAGCTCTAAAGGCATCAAGTACAAACAAAAGAAAATAAATGACCACCCAGCAATTACTAAAGCTCTAAAGGCATCAAGTACAAACAAAAGAAAATAAATGACCACCCAGCAATTACTAAAGCTCTAAAGGCATCAAGTACAAACAAAAGAAAATAAACGACCACCCAGCAATTACTAAAGCTCTAAAGGCATCAAGTACAAACAAAAGAAAATAAACGACCACCCAGCAATTACTAAAGCTCTAAAGGCATCAAGTACAAACAAAAGAAAATAAACGACCACCCAGCAATTACTAAAGCTCTAAAGGCATCAAGTACAAACAAAAGAAAATAAACGACCACCCAGCAATTACTAAAGCTCTAAAGGCATCAAGTACAAACAAAAGAAAATAAATGACCACCCAGCAATTACTAAAGCTCTAAAGGCATCAAGTACAAACAAAAGAAAATAAATGACCACCCAGCAATTACTAAAGCTCTAAAGGCATCAAGTACAAACAAAAGAAAATAAATGACCACCCAGCAATTACTAACCTTAAGTCTGGATTCTGTTTGAAGAATGCATATTGATTTATTTTTATTCTTGATTCAAATTTAACAACAACTTTATACTTGTACGGCCGCCATGACCTTTTTGGTGAGGGCACTGAATTTATTTTTAGGCAGCGCCTTTGCAGTTGCCTGATGCAGTTGCCTGATGCAGATATATTCTCACTTTTCTTCAAGTATATGTTTCTTATTGTATCACTACTGTGAACAAAAGAGAAATTGCACGAAACAAGCAGTTTTTCCTATTATCACATTGGTTTCTTACTTGTAACAGAATGAAACTGTAACCTATCTGATTGTTGCTGTTGCTTTTAATTCAGACCAGTTTCAAAGCATTGTAAAAGAAAATTTGTAAGAATGAGAATAATGTATTTGATTTTGATTAATAAAATGAGCATGTACTCATCCAGATATGAGGTGTATTCTTTTATCCAACATACATTTAAAAAGTTGTCTAAATCCTATATTGTTGGTACTCATTAGAATCATCTGACTGAAACAATTCTTGTAATTACTAAGTACAAAATAGTGTTCATTTACTTGGTTTTTTTAATACTGCTTGTTAAAGACCCTTTATACCCACTTATCAAGACCACTTTTATTATATTTCAACTCCGTACACATTCCATTACAGGTAAGAGCAGGTGAATCCTTGATGAAATTGGTGTCTGATCTGAAAGTGTTCCTCATCTTGAATGATTTCCCGTCTGTGAATGATTCCATCTCCTCCAAGACCCAGCTGTACAAACAGATGCAGAACGAGCTGGACGCCAGGTTACTCAGCTTACGTGACGAGCTCGCCAATGATCTGTACGAGTTAGAGGATGAATATTATTCCTCAGTCTACAAATAACAGGAAAACATAGAGAGGCTTGAGGACAAGTGAGATTGCACTGGAAGGACCAGATCTGATTCCAGATTAATCGGTTTGAATAAAAGTGAATTTCATATTTGAATGAATGTGAAAAAGCTTTGTTTAAATTTTGTTTTTTACAAAAAGCGAATAAACAAGAATTAATTTTGATACAGTTAAAACATTCGTGTTAATTGTAAGATTTATGCTCATGTTTAAGCAATTAAAACCTTTTGTTTGATTAAAAAAATATATTTCAATTAAGTTGCATACAACATTTCATACAAGTCATAGATACATATTGTTCAGCCTGATTGTGAAGTGTATTTAGAAGTTACTAAAGACAATGCAATCTGCGCAGCGTGAACTACGGTCCCTCAAGCAGGAGGAAACCACCCTGATCAATCTGGCATCTAAAATCAGTGATCAGTTAAACCGACTGAAAGTGGAGGAACTTGCGCTGCAGAACCTTGTAAGATTACAGAACGAGGAACAGGACCGGCTACTGCGCGGGAGTATGTCTGCGGGGAGCAGTAAAATGTTGGAGGAACAAGACAACATCGAGGAGGAGGAGGAGGACAACAAATATGATGTTGATCTTGATGTACTGACAGGCAAGAAATGGCAAGGTGAAGAGGAGGAAGAAGAAGAGGAGGAGGATGATGAAATTCCTGAACAACTGCACAACAGTGAACATACTGATATAGAACAGTTTGTGCAAGGACTTTGATCTTACTTGGAACGCAGGATAGTTTGGAGGAGTTCCTGTAAATGCATGAGAAAAGCCTATACTACATTAGATTGTAATTTCAATCGATTTCTCATAATTGCTTATTGTTTCGGTTATTTGATGAAAAAAACATTGTGTCTAAGAATTGTGTGACCCTTTACCGTACGCCAAATTTTCAACTGTCCCAAAATGAAAGAGATTGCAGACGACATTTCAAAATGTGATGAAATTGGAAAATGATATTCTGATATGGTATAAAAAATTGTGGGAAAAGTGGAAATTGCTCGTCACAAGCAATTTCTTCTTTTCCCACAATGTTTTCCATAGTTGTCTGTAACAAAGTTGTAAAATGTTGTTATTGTTTGGTAATGGGTTTAAACAATTTCTTTATTCCGCACAATGTTTTCCTACGGATTAATTTAAAAGCCAATTGCCATGATATGGAATGGTAGGATACAATTTAATTTAGAAATGATCATGGTAGATATATGCAACTTTGAAGCAGTTAAAAGCTGGCTCTGAGGTGGGACTTGAATGTCTCTACACATACTCTGATTCAACTTAGTTATGTTGCAAAAAAATTTAAAAATACCTTTTAATCCAAGATTTATGTTTATTTTTGTATGTTGAAAACTGTTTCTTCCTATTTGGGTCCTAATTTTATGATGGTACCAAGAAAGCATGATTAACCTATTCCCTCATGTGGGAATTTATGACTGGCTAAAAATTGAAAGCAATGGTAGACGAAAATAGATGGTGAGAACAAAATTCCTTTTCTTTGTTATATTGTGAAGAAACCAGTGTGACAGAAAGGATGAATTGCTCACGATAAGCGATTTATCCTTTTTGTCACAGTGGGATATTAAGATTTCTGCAGCAGATGTAGTTATGATAAAGTAAAGTATACAGTGAATTGTCCATCTTATTTCTGTAGTGATCCTGCTAATACTGCCCATAGTCTGAGAACCATCAGACAGGACAATTATGATAAAGCTTGGAGGTGGCCTCCTTGGCCTAGTGGTTACAGTATCCTGTTGATGGCATTTGGATTTTCATGAGAGATAAACTCCTGACTGACTTACAGAATGCTGATGGTTCTACTCAGCTTTACCAGCACTTATGGACAGTTGAGTGTGGGGTCTTCCTCCACCATTAAGAGTCGGGCATTGCAAGGGGGCCTCTGTGGCCTAGTGGTTAGAGCAACAAACCGAATCACATGGCCCCACTCTGCATTCAAAACCCGGTGACAGTATTTTGATTTTCATGAGAGGCAGTTTCCCAACTGACTTCCGGAATACCAATGGTTCTACCCAGCTTCACCAGCCCTTATGGGCAGTTGAGTTTACAAATAAGTATCATGGCTGCAAGCTCACACATCTAAATGAAAAGTTTGTATAGATCTTTGAGGTAGTGGAAGTCAACTACACAAATAGAATGTGTTAATATGGACATCAGAATGGTGGGTTGCAGATGCATGTGAATCTAGTCCATATTTGCAGGCTTCAGAAAGTTCAACAGGTTGTTAATTGAAATAGAAATATGATTTATACAGCAGCACAAAAAAACTATGTAATGGGGCTTGTGATATATAGGGTTGAAATTCATTCAGATATTCATTTGTTAGACTGATCATTTATGACGGCATAAACAGATTACTTTTTGTGTGCATTTTTCCCCTTATACAATGTATTTGACAAAAACCAATGTTACAAGAGAAGAAATTGCTTATTATAACAGATTTCTAGTTTTGTCTCAATGGTTCATTAATTGTCTGTCTGCATGTATGTAAGGATGAGATTATATGATAGAAAGGGTTGGGGCTTCTGTGGCCTAGTGGTTAGAGTACAGAACTTGCAATTACACTACCCCTTTGTGTGGGTTCAAATTCTGGTGACGACATTTGTATTTTCATGAGAGGTATGTCTCCCGACTGACTAACGGAATCCTGGTGGTTCTACCTGGCTTGACCAGCCCTTATGGGCAGTTGAGTATGGGGTCTTGCTCTATTATTAATAATGGAGCATCCCAACATAACTGAAATACTGTTGACACGATGTAAAAACCAATATAAAGAGAAAGGGTCAAACTAAACTGAAACATACTACTATGTGTTACATGGCTTTAATATACTCATTCTCACAAACCAATTATTTAAACAGAAGAATGTGTGGTGACTAAATATAGAAACAAAACAAATACACATATGTCAAATAATAAGTCTTGCAAAAACAAGAATTTGAAAACATCAAAATAATAGATTTATGTTAAAAATAAACAAGCAAAAATACAAAATACTTTACAATCATTTACATATACAGTAGACTGTAAAGCCAGAAAACTGCCATTGATAAAACTGGAAAGTCTTTCAGTGAGAAAATGATTTTGGTAAGGGAAACAATTCTTGCATGAGCATTTTCTCCATTTTCCCCACAGCATTTTCAAGTAATCATTTAAGTACATTGTATAATTCGAACTTTTGATAAAGAATGTGTTCATAACTCATCAAAAGTCATCTTTACCTCAAAGTTTCTCCCATCTTTCACTGCAAATTTAATAAGTATTTACTGTACTTAACATGCACATGTATGTACAGAATATCACAGGCAAAATAAAGTTGTAAAAAGTTTTATTTCTTTTTTTATCACAGATTCTTTTAAAATGTAAATATCTCCAGACAAGATTTGTCTTTATTTTCTTTTAAAAATTTATTGATCGATAAATAGGATAAATACTGGTAGTTAAAAAACACATTCCCCTAAACATGGGTAATAACTTTGCACAGTAGGCTTTCCTTGAAGTATGTGAATTGGATTCTAAAACTTTTTTTCAATAATTTTTCTAAAACGTTCATTGCATAATATATAAAAAAGTCAACAATTTGTGTTCTCTACCAATTTCAATAAATAACAAATGATGGACAGGTCATGTGATTATGCTTGTAGCGCCACCTGGGGCACCTGTTCCTCCGTGATGTTTGGGATATCGGGGCTCGGCGTGCGGGGAACAACAGGCCTCTTCACTGCTTGTAACTTCTCCAGCGCTTTCTCACACGGCTTCATGATGTCCTAGATACAGAAGAGATGGAATGATTTGATACATCTTACATAGATTTATACTGAACATATCAAGGGTTCAATGCAAGATTATAGTAAGTGCTTCAGGTTTGTGAAGGACTTTTCATAGTCTTGCATTGAACCCTCAATATGTTCACTTTGTGATGGTAGCACTGATTCTCATGTGAATCAATTTATGTTACCTGCATTAGTTTTAATCACATTTTGGTATATTTTTCTTAAACTGGTTACTATACATTGTATATCAAATATATCACAGATTTATTGTCACAATTAAAAAAGCTGATTTCTTTGCCACAGAAGTAAGGGTGTCCTTAAACATCAAATTTATTTAAGTTTAAAATAACTTGTTTATTGGATAAACAGTAAAATCAAGCAAACTGAATGGATGAAGGTTAAATGATTTGAAATAATTAGCAAAAAAACATTTTTCAAAATTTTAAACAAGACCAACCCAGAATACTTCCTGTTAGACAATTGAGAAGGATTGAGTAACTGGCAGAATGATTTGTGTGATAAATGATACAAAAACCATCAAACATGTACATTGGACATGTATTGTTCACCTACATTCACCTTCTGTTGCCCTCTATGTATGAATAATTATGATGTGATTTATTCAATACTCGACAGTCTTCCAAACACAGTCGATAAACAATAGAGCTATACACATTATATATCAACAGGTAAGCTTTGTAGCATTTATCATATAATGCATGTGGTTGAACTTTACGGACAGCTCCGAGGATATACTGAGTATCTAAATAATTTAGATACTCAGTATAGCATGTAATTCATGCTAATCAGGCAGGTCAACAGATGGTGAATGTTGGTGAACAATACCTATATTTTAGTTTGAATTGCCTCCAAGTGTAAGCATTGAGTGTTTCAAGAATTCTATAACTACAGGTACATCATTTACTACATCTTAACATGAAGCAACTAAAAGTGCTTTCAATGAAGGATATTGCTGAACCATATCATATATGTTCAAAAACAAACTGGGTGTGAAGCAGTAGAAAAAATATAAAGGAAGGGGGGGGGGTTCAAAATCACTTGAGACATTGGGACAAAAATTGTCTACATTTGAAGATTTTAGCAGAAAAAGGTGTCTCGGTTTAACTTGTGTTATTTTCATGTTCACATTACACCTTG
Source organism: Cerastoderma edule (assembly GCA_947846245.1). Taxonomy (NCBI): domain Eukaryota; kingdom Metazoa; phylum Mollusca; class Bivalvia; order Cardiida; family Cardiidae; genus Cerastoderma; species Cerastoderma edule. The sequence goes on along the minus strand of OX401418.1, from coordinate 20,357,568 downwards.
ATGCAAAGAAATCAACCTGAACAAACGAAACACTCAGTGACCAGAACTGTGTGCAAATCACAAGAACACACTTATGTATCTTTAATCATCTACATGTATATACAGATTCTTAAAAGGGGTCACAATTCTGTATAACAATCTAAACATGCAAGAGTTATGTTTGCCTTCACAGTCTACTATATTACCATCTGAGTATAAAGTTTAAAATAAATAACTTTGATAGTTTAAAAAAGGAGGCCTTAATAAAACCAGAACTATGTAATGTGAGCTTCACAGTTCACTAATGACAGTAAATGTAAGAAGATTTACAGCAAAAGATTTGACACTTTCTGAGAAAAGTTAATAACAGGGGCATAGCTCCACTGAAATGAACATGTCGGCATGTCATTCTAGGGGTCTGGGGACATGCTCCCACTTGGGAAAAAATACATTCTGAAATCACCAAGTTGCATTCCGGCATGTATTTGAGAGCACAAAGATATATTTTGTTTAAGCAGGAAAAAGAGGCCCTTTATGTTGCGTCTTTTATTTTATTTTTTTGGTTTCCTGAACTAAAAGTGTAAGCATGCGCCTAAACTGCCTAAAGGAAGCTACACCAATAAAAAATATTTTTCAAGTTCATGAGCTGTAGGAGTCACAGGCTTAGGCCTTTATCCTGTACCAAACGGTAAACGGTTAATAATAAGGAGCCAGAAATTTGTCCAAATACAATCAAACTAAAGAAGAATAGATTAGCTAGAAAAGGCATGACAAGTAAAACAAGACAGGCAGAGTTGCTACAAGTAAAAACACCGTTATATGATGACTAGTCTACTGTAACGCCATGCTTGTCTTTTAAGGTTTGGAATGTTGAAAAATTGTCTCACACAAAGGTAGAAAAGTAGAAAGCATTATTGTGCAATGAAAATTCTTGCCAAAAGTTTATTGACTAATTTAGACTTATTCAGATTCATGACTTGGAGATTGCTATTCATGTATTCTACATTAATCTTAAGTGATAAAGCTCTTCGAAGTATGATGGCAAAAAGTCATTTCTAAAGGAATTGATGTCTCCCTTCTTATACCCAACTTTCCAACATGTATACAAACAATTGTTGCATGTTTTAAAGGGGAAAACATTGATTTGCAGTTCTAGTGGTAGTACATCATTGCAGTATGTATGATAATATTCTCAAAAGGAAAGTGATAGAAATGTCGAAATGGCACAGAATGAAAAGGAATAAAAAAATCCATTGTTTAAATGAAAAGAAAAATGCAAAGTATTTTACTACGACATGTATAAAAATTTACCTTTTACCAAATAAATAATATCTTCTTCAAACCCTATTTTGTTTCCATTAATGGAATATTTTTCATGTTTAAAACAACTCTAAGTGCCATCCCTCAGTTTGAGTCAAGTGGGGAGAATATGTGCTTGGTTTAGAGGTATAGAATAAAATCTTGCCAAATGAAATGAGCATTGAAAAGTGTTATTTGAGATGGTGAAATTAAGGTCAAAAAGAGGGATGAGGATTTGAGACGGTGAGACCCTAGCAGAAACCGAACTCAAGTCGACATAAACACGTTTACCAAGTTATTGGTCAGTGAAAGACTATGTAGTAAGTCTTCTATTGAAAAATCAGACTTGAAATAACCTTGCATTGAACTCTCATTAGTTTACACGTTTTTATTCTACATGTATTGTGACAGAAGCTTGAAGCATATTTTTGTGCATGGTGTTTAACACTGTCAATAATTATCAGTTATGTTACGGCTTTCCTGGATCCACCAGTACTAGGCTAGGGCTCTGATGTGATATGCCAAAGGTGTCTTCCACAAAACCAGAGGTGTCAGTGGGGCTCGAACCTTGGACCCTCAAGATCTAAGTCTGCCATCTTAACCACTGAGCCACAAAGAACCCTTTGAAGCTTATCTAATTCACTCTCAATGGCTTGATTGAACCTTCGTGATGTTCACATCATTAGAATTATTGCAATGAGTATCAACAACAAAGGGTTGTGATGAAATCAGCAATAGGATTTTCCCTTCCTGGGTTCCAGTACATGACTTAAAATGAGAAGCTTCTAATGAATAAGAAATGGGTTTAGGAAAAGAGGTGCAAAAGTACAAGAATAAATGTGATTCTCTAGGGGGAAACAACTTCTACACCATCTTACCACATTGTCTTTGAAGCGTTTAAATATTTCTGACAATAATCCAGGTCCAACATTCAAATGATCCATCTCTGCCCTTAAATCGTCTGTGGTAACAACATTTGTCATTAGACTCATTATTAACATCATATAATACTTTTCTACTAGCATCCTTTAATTACTTTTGTTATTAACAACATCATAATACAGTGCTACTATCACCAACAACTTGTTCTATTCAATGAGGCTAACAGACATATATCCGAAATAAGACATGTTGTTTGTAGTTGCAATAAGAAAAACACTGTGACTAAAGCAGAGGTTTACCACAGATAATTCTATATAAAAGATAGAAAGTTATGAGAAAGGAGGAAACTAGTAAAACAATTCGGCTTTTATCATTTGTTTTCCTAAATCACTGGCTGAAACACATCAAACATAACCATTGATTAAGATGTTAATTTTGCAATACACTGAGTTTGTGCATGCCACTGATCCATTATAATATCATACTTCTTCAATGTTTACAACAGGCCCACTGTTACCAGTGTTTATCATCTTACGTCTGAACAAGATGGCTATGCCATAGGTAATTTAGCTTTTATCACCTTCTTTTGCTAATTATAGCCTCATTGTGTACCCTGCATGAGTTTGTATATGATAACCAATGGTTTATAATGGCTCTACATCTTACACTTGGCAGAGCAATGGCAAGTGACAGGCACAATTGACCTAAAACATTAGCCCGCCTGCTGTGATTTCTCTGCCGAGTGTAACACATAATGCCGTTATAAACCATGGGTTATAATAAACCACCAGAAACGGGTAGTTGACGGTCAACTTATGTTGGATACACAATGTGGCTATCATTGGCAAAATTAGGTGGAAAAAGCAAAAAACATGTTCCATCATGGGCGCAGCCATCTTGTTTAGACATAGTATAGTAAACACTGGTAATGTGATTCCCCCCACCTGGACAATCAAACCCTAAAAACACAGGCAGACTAATTGCCAGCCCAAACTCACAGACACTTATTCTTTAACTAACTGAGCCCCCATGTTGTCAATACCTTTCAAACAAGGGTTTTGGTGCAAACCCACAGTAAGTCCTTCATATACATGAAGCGATTCCTAAAGTATTGCACTGAACCATTGTAAAATTGCCTCATCATGAAGAGTTTTATGAAATAGGCTTTGCTTCATCTTTTAACTCTTCCTTTTAAGAAAAGCTGAATCAATTTGTTTGATATAGTGTTATCTAGATCAGTGCCTTGTCTGATATTCGAATTATGAGAAATGGTTAAGTAAAGTTCAGAGGCATGCTATTTCATTACTGCTACAATGCTATTACCGGTATAACTCAAAGCAACAACAACAACAAAATCAAACCCATAAGCAGTTAAACATTTAAATGTAAGCACTTCATTTCATCTTGAGTTTATTTCAAGAGAGGATTCTTCTCCTTTCATTTATATTTACCAACTTCCTATGAATACATAGCTCATCCAAATTATATGTATTACAATAAATCATTGAATGTAAATGATGCAAAGAATCCGGATTTCTTTTTCATTATCAGATTGAAGCAATTGAGAAAAATATATGACTTCAGTCCTATCTGTTTATCTCTGGTTTCCAGAATAGACCTATTTCTAACAGCATCAAGTTGAATTAAAATGAGTTATGAAAATTCCCTTCATGACAAAATGAAGTGCTTTAAGGTCACAAATTAGCGATAAAGCCTAACTAATGCAAATCCACAAATTTAAAAAATAAGCACAAAAACACAAAAACAACTTGATAAAGAGGATCATAAGCTTGATTTCAAACTCAACACAAATGTCAACCAACTCGATCAATCTGACTAAATGATTGGCCATTATCAACTCGTAAATTTCTTCGACCAATCAGAAACCATACTCAATGAGCATGACTTAAAGTTGAGATGGATTGAAGATGAAGCAACATGGATGCTATATCAAAAAAATATTGAAACAAAGTGTACATGTACTAAGGAGATCTAATGCTTATGCAATTCGGTTTTTGTCATGTTATTCTTTAAATCATTTTTCAGAAAAGTTTTGTATTACCGGAAATAAATGCCTGCTGATTCTTTTAAGTTGAATCAGTGGCAAATTGCATCATGTAGGAATGAGATAAAAGGTCAAAAAGGCAGCAACACTATATCTTAAATAGTGGGAACCATATTGACGCACCTAATTTAATATTTCAGTAAGAATGAACTATTTGTGATTGACAAACACTTCTATAAACTAAAATGAACAATATTCTTTAAAACAAATTATATGTATAAGTAAGTGTAATATTATTATAGCATTCCATAACAAATGTCCTTACGCATTTATGTACAATAGGAACCATTACATGTCTAAAAGTTGCAGCATTAAAATTTGATCCAACAAAATATGGTGACACTAAAAGGAATCATTCCTATTAAGAACAATTCCTTTTATCACGACAATTTCTCAAGCATTCATTTGAAATAAGTACTAAAGTTCCTATGATTCTATAAATGGTAAGGTATAAGTAACTGTTTTGATGATCTCACCTGGTTACTATTGAATTTTTTCATTATTTCTTCAATAGGGATATCTATCCTATAGCTAAACAGATCTATACAGATATCTCCTGTGAGGGAAAGATAAGAAATGGGATGAGAGGTTACAGGGAAAGAAAGTCTTATTCCTGTAATAAAGTATGATTAGCGTATAACAAGAAAAAAGAGAGCAATTAGATGGTTCTATGAAAGACAATAGAAAGTGCATTGCAAACATAAAGCACTCATTTTACTCTTGCCCTGAAACCTCAAATTGAAGTTGAAAGAAGCCTCAAAATGTGTTGCAACTTGCAACAAACAACTGAGAACATTTTTTTGTCACTTGTCCTTGTTAGATGAGTATCTAAAAAGTTATCTTGAATACAATAAAATACTGACAAAAAGAGCATGGTGAAATATCATTTTCAAACTCACATTGTTTAAATCTTCAATTGCTCTCTATTCACTTGTCTTTATGTCAAAATGTTTACAAACCTACAAAATGTTTCTAAACATGTAATCCAAGCGCTTAATCAAATTCACATAAAGATAAAAGAAATCAAAGTTGCAAGTAAAGTAAATGGTTGTTACAAGCAAATAGTTCTTTTCCCACGGTGGTTATTGAAATTCAGGTGTGAGAACCCATGGGACTATGCGTAGACTGCATTGTGTTCAATCAATGCCTATTTTTCTAATCAAGTACATAGTAGTCAGTGTACCTATACATAATATAAACATGATATTTCCCCCATCACACCATTTCGTAAAATTCAGCAAATATTGCTTTTCCAAAAGTATTGAAACAAAGTCTAAAAATTATTCAAAACAACAAAACACAAAGTTTGCCAAAACCCATCATATTTCATTTTTCTTCATGAATGTGAGCAATTTCTTTGTTTGGCACAATGGCTTTTACCAAATAAGACAAAGCAAGTATCATTTTGTACACTTTTTAGTTGTTCTCTCCTTCTGCTTTCAATTTGGATGAGTTGTGAAACCTTTATTTTTTGAAGAAATCGGCTCTAAGCCTGATCTTACTTACCATACTCTGCAAGCTCCATCAGTAATGTAACAATACTCTCCACCACCTCAGCATTGTCCTTATGTAACTCGTACGTTCTCACAAGGATGGGAACCCCGGCTATATGGGTGTTATTGGGACCTTCATTTGTCAACACTCGATAGGCAGACTCCTCTACAAACAAATTATAGACAGGCTCAATTACATACAACAAGCATCTTAACAGAAGATAACCTATCATCTGGGGCATGAGGGGTAGTTTTGTGACTTCAGCTATTCCCTTAACCCTTTCCAAATGCCAAACTTTCAACTGTCCCAAATTCAAAGAGTTTGCAGACGACATTTCAAAATGTGATGAAATTGAAAAATAATCATCTGATAGTGCAGAAAACATTGTGGGAAAAGGAGAAATTGCTTGTTAAGAGCAACTTCCCCTTTTCCCACAATGTTTTCCAAAGTCGTCTGCAACAAACTGGTCAAATGTCGTTATTGTCTTAATGGAATTGTGTGATCTGTCAATATTCCATGCAACAGATAAAGACGACTGGAAGTTATAAGCAATATGGTTAGTTACCTTTATTACATTGACTAGAAGAACCATGGTACATAAATGATAAGTTGCTCATTACTAGCAACTTTACATTCTGTCACAGTTGCTTCCCCAGTGGTTTGCTAAATGTATTACAAAGCCGGTATATATCAGGAAAATATTTCAAAAGGTAAAAGTGGATGAGACATACATCAAATGTAGTTCTCACTGGCTGAAACTTCATTCATTCTTTGTTTGAACAAAAGAGATGTGTTGTAGTCTTAAATAATGGACTATTTAAGTCTTTTTGCATTAACATTTATCACCATACAACATTTAGAGTTTGAAGTTGACAGTTGATTGGTAGTATCACTTTCTTTTTCATCTTTATATGCTCTCTCAACAATATCTTCAAATGTCATCAAATTTTAACTGCAGTATTACCAATAAACACAACAAGTTAGAAATGGCTTATAACTTTTGTCACAATAGGTTTCATAGTTGTCTGTTGTGGGAGTAATTATCACTATAGGTTAATCCCCCTTACCGTCTACTTCCACCAGACTGGCCAGGGCTAGGCAAGCATTCTTTACAACTTTGGAGTTTTTGGAGTGTTTAGTTATGGCATCTATCAGCAGTCCAACCCCGTCTAGATCACTGATCAACTGTAGATTCTCCTCTGGAATTCATAATCATATTAAAAACAGCAATCATAGTAATAACAGTAATTGAAATAACTAAATCAAGCAAAAAAAATCAATTGAAAACAAATAAAATGAATAGAGCAAAACAATAGTAAGGCAATCCATTTTGTTAAAGACTTCATTTTATTCTTATTGAACGCTCTAAAAGAGTATGGAACTTTTGCAGGAAACCTAATAGTGTAGTTCTAGTTATATTTTATTTTTGGAGCATTACAATATCAAACAATAACAAAATAAACCAATTGCTTAATTCCTTTTAACTTACTCATACAGGTTATTGCTGTAGATACTTCTACATCCAAAGCAAAAACGAATAAAAAGATTAATTATTTGTGAGCAATTTCTCCTATGTGAACAAAATTCTGTTGACAGAAGAAGAAAAAAACAGCCATATTAACTGAGTGATCGGAAAAACTTTTAAGGATAAAACCTACCATCTAAAGAGAGGGCCAGAACTGCAGCACAAGCTGCCTCAGCTACTTGAGACGATATTAAGTGTAATTTTAAAACGTTACACACATCTTTTATACCCTTCTCTTCCGTTGCTATTTTAACATTGTTCCCTGAAGAAAAAAAATTTAATATAACATACAACACTTCTCTTTTCATTAAGAGAAATTTCTCCTTTTCCCACAATGTTTTCCAAAGTCGTCTGCAACAAGCTGGTCAAATGTTGTTATTGCTTGGCAATGGGTTAAGTAAGCTTAAGTTTAATGTGAGTCAAATTAATCTTGCTTATGAGTTTGTCTCAGTTCACAACTAAATAATTTGATGTGTCAAAATCCAGAATCATTGTGGATGTATTGGAGTAAAAATATACTTTTAGTTTGAATAACTGTAGAATCTTCTCTAATATTCACACAAACACATTCTTTCCCAGTTTTAAAGTGTTATCTATCTAGAAAGATGGAACAGCTTTAGTTTATCGTTCAACAAAGTCTGTAGGTAATAAATTGGCCTTTGACTGGTTTGGATATGAATAAGAGGTGTTGGTAAAATTGCAGGCAGATAAACTTAAGTCAAGGTTGCACCAGTTTCATCCTAGAAAATATGGTTAAACAAATTTAACATTTTGGAGAATGTTAGAATAATGAAATAACTACAGACTGATGAATAAGAATTATACTTTATGTTCCAAAACTGAAAATATGAACCTAGTTTTATCAACAATAGTTTGTATTGCTAAAGCAAACCTTCCATAAAAGTGAAAGCCTTACTACAGATTTTTCATTGAAATTTCAAGTTGATACTGATTTAAAATCAGAAAACATTCTTCTGGTGGGATAAAGGAGTGCTCTAAGAAAAGGAAACAAATATGCAACATTAGCCATTTTACAATTTTTCTACATTATGTAAACTTTAAAGCAAACACAAGAAGTCCAGACACTGGTTTATGTGGAATCGAATTGTTTTCATTGAAATATACATATACAATCAACATGCGAAAAAAATTGTATTGGTTTGTGTCTATTTGTGTCACTTACCATGTACAGTTAGTTCCCAGAATGCATTAAGACATGTACTGCACAGTTGTGTGTTATTGGGATGTGTTCTGAGAGAGGTGAGAATATCCTGTACCCCGCCAAGGTGGCCTATCACAGTCCCCGCTGTACCTGAATAAATACAAATATAGATCATTAGGATTAATTAATGCTGTTTCAACCTTTCCATCATGATGGAGTTTGTGACTGCTCTAAATTAAGTAACACTACTTTTAAGTAATGAAAAATAGAATTGTCTTTGTAGGATTGGGATTTTAGAAATGAGTCGGAGGAATTATTTTGTTTTATCTAATTTCTCCTTTTGTCACAATGGTACTAATGAATTGCGTGAGATCTTTATTTGAAGAAAAGGGTTGACATGACATAATTTGTTTAACAAACAACAAACAGATAAATGTACTCACTTCTACAAACAACTAAAAATGTTTGAAAAGATAGTACGAAATAGAAAGGGATGTCTTTATCAACAAGTAACTTTCTCTTTTACCAAAATCGTTTTGATCCAATTTCGAAATTAACACATTAGTTGCTATACTTATTTATTGTCATCTGCTGATGCTATCAACTTGGATCAGAGTTAAAACACATTATATGGTATTTGTATATAATAACTTTCCAGCACATTCACTAAACATATCTGCAAGAAGCTTCATTGTGCTATCAAAAGATGACAGAAATATTCATCTTTACTCTAGATGACTTTGAATGCAGAGAACTTTGTTAGCAGGTCTGAGAATTAAGCATATTCTTCTTTCAGACCTTGATCAGAGGATTTCTTTTTTGTACAAGAAATATGTGTTTACCATTTGCTGCCATTGCCATGAGTAAGGCTGCCGCCGCTAGTTGAACATCAGCATCTTCTTTGTGGTTCTGAAATAAAAGTCATATTTTCGCGCTCTTTAAAACAATAAATTTTAGAACCAGCAAAACATTTGAAGTAGCTGTGTGTTAGTGTGGATAGATTTGTGGCTTGGATTATAATACGATTAACATGTAACATTCTAACTATTGCACCATATAGATCTGAGTGACTTTTAAAAACACAAAGAAAAAAGCAAATTTTAGTTCCTGTTGAACATTTGACAGAAAATATTGTGAACAAATGATAAAATTCCTTGTAAAGATCATCAGTATGCATGGTATCTCTGTTACAGGTTTCTCAAGACTTATGCAGCAGGTGTAGTTAAGCTAGTACATGGCATACTGTTAATGTCAAGCTAGTTCATAGATAGAATAAAATCCAATTATTTCAGCATCATTAAATTCTAAAAAATATGCCATTTAAGGCCTCTATTCCTAGTCAGCATGAAATGGGCTCTATCCCTAGTCAGCATGAAATGGGCTCTATTCCTAGTCAGCATGAAATGGGCTCTATCCCTAGTCAGCATGAAATGGGCTCTATCCCTAGTCAGCATGAAATGGGCTCTATCCCTAGTCAGCATGAAATGGGCTCTATCCCTAGTCAGCATGAAATGGGCTCTATCCCTAGTCAGCATGAAATGGGCTCTATCCCTAGTCAGCATGAAATGGGCTCTATCCTAGTCAGCATGAAATGGGCTCTAAGCATGAAATGGGCTCTATTCCTAGTCAGCATGAAATGGGCTCTATTCCTAGTCAGCATGAAATGGGCTCTATCCCTAGTCAGCATGAAATGGGCTCTATCCCTAGTCAGCATGAAATGGGCTCTATCCCTAGTCAGCATGAAATGGGCTCTATCCCTAGTCAGCATGAAATGGGCTCTATTCCTAGTCAGCATGAAATGGGCTCTATTCCTAGTCAGCATGAAATGGGCTCTATTCCTAGTCAGCATGAAATGGGCTCTATCCCTAGTCAGCATGAAATGGGCTCTATTCCTAGTCAGCATGAAATGGGCTCTATCCTAGTCAGCATGAAATGGGCTCTATCCCTAGTCAGCATGAAATGGGCTCTATCCCTAGTCAGCATGAAATGGGCTCTATCCCTAGTCAGCATGAAATGGGCTCTATCCCTAGTCAGCATGAAATGGGCTCTATCCCTAGTCAGCATGAAATGGGCTCTATCCCTAGTCAGCATGAAATGGGCTCTATTCCTAGTCAGCATGAAATGGGCTCTATTCCTAGTCAGCATGAAATGGGCTCTATTCCTAGTCAGCATGAAATGGGCTCTATCCCTAGTCAGCATGAAATGGGCTCTATTCCTAGTCAGCATGAAATGGGCTCTATTCCTAGTCAGCATGAAATGGGCTCTATTCATAGTCAGCATGAAATGGGCTCTATCCCTAGTCAGCATGAAATGGGCTCTATCCCTAGTCAGCATGAAATGGGCTCTATCCCTAGTCAGCATGAAATGGGCTCTATCCCTAGTCAGCATGAAATGGGCTCTATCCCTAGTCAGCATGAAATGGGCTCTATTCCTAGTCAGCATGAAATGGGCTCTATCCCTAGTCAGCATGAAATGGGCTCTATCCCTAGTCAGCATGAAATGGGCTCTATTCCTAGTCAGCATGAAATGGGCTCTATCCCTAGTCAGCATGAAATGGGCTCTATTCCTAGTCAGCATGAAATGGGCTCTATTCTAGTCAGCATGAAATGGGCTCTATCCCTAGTCAGCATGAAATGGGCTCTATCCCTAGTCAGCATGAAATGGGCTCTATTCCTAGTCAGCATGAAATGGGCTCTATCCCTAGTCAGCATGAAATGGGCTCTATCCCTAGTCAGCATGAAATGGGCTCTATCCCTAGTCAGCATGAAATGGGCTCTATGCCTAGTCAGCATGAAATGGGCTCTATGCCTAGTCAGCATGAAATGGGCTCTATCCCTAGTCAGCATGAAATGGGCTCTATCCCTAGTCAGCATGAAATGGGCTCTATCCCTAGTCAGCATGAAATGGGCTCTATGCCTAGTCAGCATGAAATGGGCTCTATCCCTAGTCAGCATGAAATGGGCTCTATCCCTAGTCAGCATGAAATGGGCTCTATTCCTAGTCAGCATGAAATGGGCTCTATCCCTAGTCAGTATGAAATGGGCTCTATCCCTAGTCAGCATGAATAATCAATAAGAACAATTGTGTGAAGACTTGATCCATTCCTGTCAGTAGATACAGAGATACCAGCTTGATAGTAAAAACTTAACTAATTGATGCAGACACAAACAAATGGTTTAGAACAAGAGTAGCCTTTCAAACTAAACATGACAAAGAATTCATTAACAAAATTCATTTAACTATATCTTTTTCTCATTTGCTAAAACAATACAGAGAGTTTCCAATAGATCACAAAAAGTATATCTTACTTCCATTGCCATAGGTATAACAGCAATAACTTCTGGTGAGAAAAGGACGTCGTCTGAGTCAGCTGAAAAATAGAAAATGGTTGTGATTTTATATACATTTTACTTTTTTGCCTCACAAGACATACATGTAGTTATAATGGATAACAAAAGACATTGACCTAGTTAAAGGGCACAGTTCTACTTGTAATTAATGACAAGCAATGGGATATATGACTGTGCCCATCTGCTAAGGTAATCACAAGAGGAAAGTTCAATGCATTCTCTCCTGCATTGCTTATGGTACCAGTTAACAATAAAACTTGATACATGGATGCTGATGTCTACTGCAGCATCAACAAATGTGCCAGTACAAATGCTATGTAATTCTTTTAAAACTCAAGCTTTAAAATACTAATGAAAAATGAAAGAAAAGACAATTATGACATTGCATTAAATCCCTGTAAAATGTTTCTTAATCATGGTGTTATAAAAACTATTTTTATGTACTGGTACTTGTTCTCTATTAGTGTATGCTACTTTTCTCTTCTAAAAAGTGGATACCTTTTTGACATAAAAGGGCAATATTGTAACAAAATGAGGAGTGGCATATTACAAAAAGTTTCTATTTAATAACAATGTTTTAAAAACATCAGCAGTAAAAGCCACATTTTTAAGGAAGTTGAAAAATCAAAATATGCTTAAATCTAAATCAGTCTAAAAATAAAGTACTTGTAACAAGTTACCAATACAATTCTAAATAATACCAATTACAGAGTGTAAAAAAGCAAATTGTGCATGTGTATAAAAAAGTTATATAATCAAGCAAGCATCTAGAGCTGTAATCCTTGGGACAACAAGTTCAAAGCAGATATCTTTAGCATAGTTGTGCACAACCTTTGATTAAACAAAAATGCAGGGGCGTAGCTGACGATACGCACATATGCATGTGTGTAACATCAATTTCAAAAGTAAACAAAGTTTGAATTATGCATTGCCCTTAATCTCCCAATATATGTCAAATTTCGTGTCTACAATGAATTGTATTATCCAACAATATAGATGAAAAAAAAAATAAAGCTCTCTTTCTGTTGATATTGTTGCAAAAGAAGAATGTTGCAAGATGCAGCCAGGCGTTGCAGAGATTTCTTGTTTGCAACAAAATTCAGAAGCCGTTTTCAATAGTACATATGCCTTCTGGACTATGATCAAGTTAAACTTTTCACACATCTTATAGCCAGAATGAAAATATCAAAGTAAAGAAGAAAACACTCAGAAATCTAGACAGCTCAAATGAAATTGTACAGCAACAGTTAAGGCAAAAGGTCTTGGAAGTTATTCACTCAATTACCAAACAGATAAAACATCCTCAAAGAAGTACCCATACAGAAATTCAGATAAAGCAAAATTTTAATGAACATTTAATACAATCAAACTTAAAACATTAAGTAGATGAACATTAAATACAATCAAACTATGTAATTTGAATAACAAAAAAATGTAAGCAAAAAACAAACAAACTGGCAAAACATTTCATATTTCGTTATAAGTCTAACATTTTCATTAAGTAGGCTAATATTTGCAGTAAACAAGCAAGATGTTTGAACTCATCCCTATATTCGGATACATGTTCAAATTCATTACATGTCATCAATTTAACATTCTCACCTTTTTCCTCCAAAGCTAAATAGAAAATATATATCCATGGTTAAATTTGACTTCTTAGAATCAAAAGAACACATTCTGTACATGGACCAGTAAATAACAAATCACATTTGAGAAGATATTTACATAATCATTCAGTATAGCAACATTCTAAGAATTATTTATTTTTGTTTTTACTGTTCCCTCTTTAAGGTATTTCAACCTATCTGTTCACTTGGGGATTTGTGTCCATTAAAAAAAAAATATCAAAGGAAGAAGAAATGTATAAATAACAGGCACAATCTTAATGAGAAAGTAAGGAACCATTGTATAGAGGGGACAAATTCACCTGACGTTGACCTCTATGCAAGAATAAATTAGAGCGGTATAATTCAGCAATCGCCAAGAGATCGTACGTTGTCGGGAGTGTTTGATTAATTCCGTGAAAAATTGACAGACAGACCCGAAGATGTTATAAAAACCCAATGTAGTGAAATAATGATAAGAGGTCTTCAATGTCAGGTAAATTTGTTCGCACTATGAAAACAGGGAAAATTGTTCACAATGAGCTGTTTTTCGTTGTGTTACAGGACTAGTGATCTCTTGAATTATTTCCCGTACCTAGACTAGAGAATCACTTATATAAATTCTCAAAGCTTTAAATTTCAACCTTACTAAAGTTTGAACATTAAAAAAACAATCACAACCAAGAACACTCCCATCATGAATAAATTCTAATGTTATTACATTAACCCTAAATTAAAAATAAAAGATTCCCATACCTGTCATGATTAAACTGTTCAGCACCTTACAGCCGTAGATTTGGATGTCTTTGTCTGGGAGGTTATTCTTCATGGCCATGGCAATCAGCTTTTTGCCCCTGTAACACCAAATCACAATAACCACATAAACATGTATCTATTACAGTGTGTGGTTAAGAACAAACAAAAAGTACCTTTGTGTTTAACCATATAATGGCTAACAAGGTGATATTGTATCACTTCACTCAAGGTTATATTTTTTGTAAAAGATTTACTAGTGTAAAAATACAAAAAAGCATTAATTGTGCCTTTTGGTAAATATGGATTTTAACACTATACAGCGTTGACAGAATCAATTGTCCGTATTGCCCAGCTTGTCCAAGTGAATTTCTAAGGATTTATATGAATTCTATGAATTTATATGGACAGGTGCAGAAAAATCCGGCATTTACAGACAAGTAAATCAAAATCAGATATGGCCACCCCTGCTATACTGTGTCATATTAAAAAAGTAAAAACATCTATGTCCATTGGATATACAGGAAACCTATCCGAAAATGACAAACAAGACATCCAGATAAAAATACAAATACATCTAAATCCTTTATCTCTAAAATGACATTTTATATCGTCGCTCATGAAAATTTATCCTTTTGTTGAAATAGTACTAGAGAATAGTCTGGTGCTATCTAGGCTGGTCAGTGCGTCTTCGGTACAAGTAGATAGCAATGTTTGTTTAACCTATTACCAAACAATTATGTCATTTAACCATTTTGTTGCAGACGAATCTGGTAAACATTGTGGGAAAAAGGGGAAATTGCTCCTAACGATCAATTTCTCCTTTTCCCTCAATGTTTTTTCTGCCCTATCAGAAGACTATTTTTCAATTTCATCACATTTTGAAATGTCGTCTGCAAACCTTTTCAATTATGGACAGTACCAATATAATCTATACTTACTTTGAGTCTAGATGCAGTCCGTCCTCTGTTTTACTGAGCTCTAACAGATACTCCAGGGCCTCTTGTACACAGTTCTCATAGTCGATCATGTGGGCGAGGTACTCCAACACCCGCCATACCCCCTGGTTACGGGGTACAGGCCCTAGGGTCAACATTGGTTACAGTTAACTTCATACAGATCATGTAAAGGTTTTGTAGCAGACAAATTTCATTTTTTAACAAATAACAGGATTTTGTTTTTCTTTAATCAGTTTAAGCACTCATTACAACAAATTACCTTACTTTGGCCCAAAAGTATAATGAACCATTGTGTCAAAATGATAAACTGCTCTAAAAGGGCAATTCATCAATTCGTTAGAACGGTATCTTCCAAACAATATAGAGAAAAAGCATGTATAAGTTTACCATGTCCTTTTTTGTTGCTTGTTATGGGTTGCAATTTGGATCAGCATTGAATTCCCATATGAGGGAATGGTTTTAAGAGGTGACAGGCAAAAATTTAAAAAAAATTATCATTGAACAAAGAGCGTTTGTTCATAGTCCTCAATTACCTGCAATGATTTCAAAATCCTCAATCCAGTTATTATCAGGTAGACAGTCAATCCTAAACCTCTACTCAATAAACACAAAGTAGATTTAAAAATCCAGAATAACAAATAACAAACGGAGACAGCTATTGGTACAAGTACTTTTTCCTGTTGTAAATGGTTACCATTCTTTTGACAATGAAAATGTTTTCTTTGAAGAAATCAAATATTGTAATCTGACACTTTCATTTTGATGAATTTTCAATTTTACCTCTGTCTCTCTATATGAGAATTTGCAGTACGAAAGGCATTTAAAGTCATTCGCAATAAGGAAAGTGATCTTAAAACAAAACTGACAATTTAGATACATGTAAGTGGTATACGGTATATCTTTTTTTTTTACATCTGCATGATAACAATATGCTTAAAATTGAAATTTGTAAATGTGATAGGTGAATGTATGCACCAAAAGTATCTGAAAAATCTAGTGTAATAAGATGGAAAATCCACTGATGACTCTTTTCTACAAGCTAGAATATTAAATATGAATACAGTCAAACTTGTGTTAAGAGGCCAGCCTATGGGACAGAGTAATTTGGCTGTTTAAGAAAGGTTGGCTGCTTAACACAAATTGATTTACACTATAAATCTAACAATGGGACTTTCTGTAGTGGCTATTTAAGGCAGGTTGGCTTCTTAAAAGGGTGGCTGCTTAACACAAGTTAGACTGTATACCATTGAACCTCTAGAGAATGAAACTATCATATTAAGTCAAAATACCTCTTTTAACTGCAATTACTGATCACAATTGATGTATGAGAAAAGTTTCTCATCAACTAAACTAACTTTAATTATAGCTTTTTGTGCTCTCCTATTTGAGTAACACACAAAAAGTATGACCTACATTTCTTTTGCAATTGATGTAAAACATTGGGATGATACAAGAAACTGGGAGCTGCAAGTAGCCCCTTCTTTTGCCAAAATGTTTTCATAATCATGTAGTTATTATGAAATTGCACAATATAAGGAAAAATGAATAAGTAATCCTTATTCATACCAATTAACTGTAACATTTGGGACAAGAAAGTAGCTTTAGACAGTGCAGCAATTAAACATTAACAAGGAAAAATACAGCTTTGATGTTTAACAGCAATATTGCACTTGTTCTGTCCACTAAAACAACATCTAGATCAATCATAAGAACAATGTATTTCTGTACTTGCTATGGTAACTTGTACTTGAGGTAAAAAACTATAACCCTATCCCTGACGGCAAATTTTCAACTCTCCAAAATTGAAAGAGTTTGCAGATGACATTTCAAAATGTGATGAAATTGGAAAGTAATCTTCTGAAAGGGCCGAAAACATCTAGGGAACAGGAAAAATTGCTTATTACGAGCAATTTCTCCTTTTCCCACAAAGTTTTCCAGAGTAGTCTGCAACAAAGTAGTCAAATGTCGTTATTGTTTGGGAAAGGGTTAACATATGAAAATACAGCCTTGATGTTATCAACAATATTACACTAATTCCGTCCATAAAAACAATATCTTAAATCAATCATTAGAACAGAATGATATATGCATTTCTGCGGATGCTATGGTAAGTTGTAATCGAGGGTAAAAAAAGAGGGGGAAAAAAAACTACACTTAACTAGACTATAAAAGGGTACTCATGTGGATCCTCTGTTATTGATACATTTTTTGACAAGGTAAGCTTTTAAGGAATAACATAGAAATAGCTCTAAATGAGATAATTAGGGAAACAAATTGTTTGCATGAAATTATAATATTCAATATCTATGAGTTTTATGAATGGGAGTATATCAAACATATCTGCTTATATAGCCACTTTGTGGCAAATCTAACAGAGCTCTGTGACAAAGGACATCTGAAAAAAATCTGGAAATTAACGTTGTGATTATGGGTATAGAACTCTAAGTGACTAATTATATAAAAAGTTCCGGTTAGTTTACTATGACTCTCACTTACATGACCCTGACTCTGATTCCTCCGAGGCTGTCAGAAAAAAGATACATTATACAGACAACTAAATAAGCATGTAACTTTTCTACAACACACCTAATGGCTAAAAACATAGTGACTGAAAGACATGCGAGACTAGCCATGTAAAGGCTCCTACAGCAACATTCCTCAAGTGGTCAATATTGAATAAAACGTATGCTCAAGAGCGACAAAAAAAATGTCATTTAATAAAATGGGGTCTAAATAAAAGTCGAATTTTCAAAGTTTCAGTTTCATAAGATGCAGGTTCCATATACCGGTACTATGAACATAACTAAATAAAACTAGGAAAACAGTGATTCAAATAAAAAGATTGTCCACCTTTATTACATGCTTAAATAATTGTGTCTCCTATAATCTACAGTCTTTATTCTTTTTTGTTTCATTAAATGATGACAAGTCGGCAATTTCAAAACAAGACAGCTTGTTTTCAATGGCCAGAAGGCTCTATATGTTTGTACCTGGCTATTCAAATGAGAAGGATTATTCCCAAATGTTATAATCTAACGTAACACTGGGAGGAAGGCAGTTGATTTGCTCCATTTTAAAACCTTATTTCAAAGTCCCCTTGATACAAAGTTTTTTGCCAGATACCTGCAAATGATACTTTCAAACTTCAGAGTATAACAAATATCAATGCCCTTATCAAGACAAGTTGAAATCCTTGTGGCAACATCAAAATTTACTTAACATGAGTAGAGATTGCTTTTGACATAATGGTTTCTTAGTCTTCTTATGTAAATGTGTTAAAGGACTTTTTACAAGGGATTGGGTTAAATGAAACTTCTTAATATTTATAAGCATAAACTAGGTTTTCGAAGTTATGCAAAATAGGTTATAATTAACACCTTGGGCTTCTTCTATTTGATATGTTTGGTTGCATAACGGTAGTTATTGATTGCTGATAGAAATAAGTCTATCAGAAGGAAAACCAGTTGGTTTACATTAATTGTAATAAAATATCCTGAGCAGAAATACCTGGATATCTATAGTCATCTTTTACGGGTTGGAAATGGCATTACCATACTTTTTCTTTATTAGGAGGAACTGTATCTGGTGAGTTGTGTGTATCGAGGCCTTTTAATAACCCTTCAGCTTTCCATATAAACAAAGCTTGGTAGTGTTCCATTCATACATACTTATATTAGATATGGTTAAATTCTGGTGATACCAGTTTTTACTTGTACAAACAAGAGAGGTAGAAGAACTCCTAGTTTACATACTTATATCAGTGCGTGTGGTGGTGGCAGACTTCAGTCTCTTCCTTTTCTCTACCTGTGTGGCATCACTCATCTCTACACAGGATCGGATAAATTTGTTACTCAGTAGGCCCCTGAAGGTAGAACATGGAAATTCAATAGATTGGGTGATACCCTGGATTCAATTGATTGGAGCTTTACATCATTTTCAACAGTATTCCTGTTATATCATGGAGGTAGGCACTTTCCAGGGATTTCTTAACTAGCACTGAATCATGTTTGTTCCCACATCAACAAAGTTGTTCAGTGGAAAGAGAAAATCTATTCACCACATGGGGAAAGAAAATGGCAAAACCTTAGATTTGATGTGATGACTATAATAACCATCAACAACGCAAGATTAACCCAAGATGAGAAATTGCTCTGTTGGATACATGCTTGTCACAATGGTTTCTATTTAACATCACACTGACAATATCAATCTAGACTTTTTGTAACAGTTCTTTTTTATTGCTTTCAATTTTTATTATGTATGCGACAGTCGTGCAGTAGTAGAGTATTGGCCCTTTGTACTGAGGGTCCTGGGTTTGAATCCCCGTCAGGCAAGGTGAAAATTGCTCGGACTTACCCCTGAATTGGCGCGAGTGCCGGTGTATCATCCAAGAAGCAGTCAACAAGAGGGAAGAATTTAAAAAGCTCTAGCTTCCTTCACAATCAATGTAAAATAAATAAGTTTATTTAAACTTAAACTTCATAATGTTTGAATCATGAAAATCATTT
Source organism: Cerastoderma edule (assembly GCA_947846245.1). NCBI lineage: Eukaryota > Metazoa > Mollusca > Bivalvia > Cardiida > Cardiidae > Cerastoderma > Cerastoderma edule. The sequence goes on along the minus strand of OX401418.1, from coordinate 20,337,988 downwards.
AACATCTGTTAATCAAAAACAATTATAAACCAAAACAATTTGCAATAATATTTGTATTTACTTCTGTTTCTTATGGTAAAAAATTAGTAATTAGTCTTTGCCCCAAAATCATTATTTTTGTTTCATAAGCTGACTTACAAAAAAACTGGGACTTAATGTGATAAAGGGTTATACAATGCAATACAAGTTTAACCTACAGAGCAGTTGGTCGTTTTGTTGTGCTGAGCATCATACCCAGGACCGTGATCAGAGAGTCTGAGTAGTGCTGGCAGATCTTGTCGAAGATGATGGTCAGTTCCTCCGGGTTCTCCTTGACCTCCTGCAGTTTGCTGATGGCCTCGTCCTTGTTATACAGCCAGGTTGTGACCAGTTCAAACAGGACACAGCCCACTGACCACACGTCACTGCTCTCTGAGTACCCACCCGCTATAACCTCTGGGGCCATGTAATTCAGGGAACCTGCGCACACAGGTAAACATGTGTAAGTGGATCTATATTATTGCTCTCTTAACCCTTTGCCAAATGCCTAATTTTCGACTGTTCAAAATTGAAATAGTTTGCAGATGACATTTCAAAATGTCATGAAATTGGAAAAGAATCTTCTGATAGGGTAGAAAACATTGGAGGAAAAGGAAAAATTGCTCATTACGAGCAATTTGTCCTTTTCTCACAATGTTTTCCAGAGTCGTCTGCAACAAAAAGGTAAAATGTTATAATTGTTTGGTAATGTGTTAATGGGTTTGATTTATATATTTTCTTTTTTTCCCAAAGGTTTAACACCATTTTCAACACTTTTTTCAGTTATATGTGGCACATGTTTACTTATTCCTGTTTCCTGGGTAAATCTACCAATACTATGCCAATAATAGTGCCTTGTCAAAGGTCTCTCCACAAAGAAATACATCCAGTTATGCAGCATCAGAAAAAAAGTTAGATAGTCAATCTGAAATCCCGGACACTTACCACTACACCAACGCAGATCTAATTCTATTGGATGTTAACTGTAAAACAGATCTACAGATCTTGCCGTATTACAATAAATAAAATGATATTTACTTAACCTAATAGAGATTTAGGGTAACTTGGCTTTATGATGGTGAGCTGTACAAGCAGCTTAACCCTTTACCAAATGCCAAATTTTCGACTGTACCAAATTGAAAGAGTTTGCAGACTTGATTTCAAAATGTGATGAAAATGAAAAATAAACCTTCTGAAAGGACAGAAAAAATTATGGGATAAGGAGCAATTTCCCCTTTTCCCACAATGTTTTCCACGGTTGTCTGCAACAAACTGGTAGAATGCCGTTATTGTTTGATAATTGGTTGAAACCAATTGATAGCTTTGGTAGTTAGGGGGATAAATGTATCTTATCATTTTACTAACAAGTTATACTTTATAACCAAATGTTCCAGGTTCAAAAGGGGCCAGAATTCCTCTAAAAAGAAATACAGCTATGTTTCTAGGCCTACCAATTTCCTTAATGTTGGTTTGTAAGTGTATGAAGTTTGCAAGCAGCAGCTTTGATACTTTAGGTTATAAGGGTATCCTTATATCTTAGTTTACCAGCCACCATCAGCAAAAAATGATTTTAGAAATGAACTTTTGCATTACATTTGGACCAGTTGCAAAATTCAACAAGAGAGAAAATATCAAAATTGTTGACAAAACTTGATCAAAAATATTGTATGGTTCAATATTTTCGGAAACAAACATATTCTAAGAACTTCATGAAAGCATTAAGAAAAAAATTACTGACACAATATTTCAAATTTCAATAAACCTAGCCATCAAAGATTTTTTGCTTCTAATCAATGTTATTTTCAACTTTAAGAGACAATCTAAACACTATTCCATTTCCATTTCCTGAATAAATCTGAATGAATACATTTCTTATTAGCCCGGTTAATGTTTCTTGTGCATTTCATCCATTTAATACTTAGTCAATACTGTATGAAAAAAATTCTTAAGAGCCCAAATTAACATTTCTTGTGCATTTTATCCATGTAATTTTTAGTCTATATCTAGTCAATATGAAAAGATTTCTTAAGAGCCCGGCCGGCCTTTTTAACGTTTCTTGTGCATTTCATATGTGTAATTTTGAGTCTATATTTAGTCAATATGAAAAGATGTCTTAAGAGCCCGGCCGGCCTTTTTAACGTTTCTTGGGCATTTCATCCATGTAATTTTTAGTCTATATTTAGTTTGAAGACTAAAAGTCATACTTAAGATTATTTTTCTAGATTTAAAATACAAAAAAGTAAATTAGCACAAACTTTCTTTCCATTTATAAATACACAAAATCAATGTTTCATAGAGTTGTGTACAGATAAACAAGATGTCTCCCCAGTAGCCATCATGTAGCACAGATGAGTAAACTCAGAAAAATACTAAACTTCTGTCCTATAGTATGTATTCCTTGTTAACTCATTCTTGAAATTGGTACTTGTACTTGTAATTTTACTAGTCAAAATTGAAAGCAATGGCAGACAACAAATTACATGAAAAGAATTATTTTGATAAGGATATTGGGTAGGAACCATTGTACTTAAATGATATACTGCTCATTGGAAGACACATAACCCTTTTATCACAGTGGGTTTTAAAGTGTTCTGCAGCAGATGTGATAGAGCCAGGTTTTATTGAGTAAGGGGGGTAACAATGATTTGGGAAGTATTCTCATGTGGACTGTTCTCCTGACTGACATGAAGGTAGTTGTAAGTATAAATGCACCGTCTCAATGTCAGATAATCTGGGCATAAATAAAATACTGAAAAACTTGATGCTACATCACAACCAAACCCAGTCAAGAAATGTCAAAACCTCCCTTTTAATTCATTCTAAAACACTATTCTACATTTAAAGATTAGGCAAGTTGTTTAAAAAACTTAAATTACCCTTAATTCTATTTAAAAAAAATCAACAAATTACCCTTTACCAATACAGACAAACTAAATGTAACACATATTATTGCCCTTCTAAAACTATGAATAGATCATTACAAACTACAAGCAAATTCAAAATTGAAATAGATGTACTGCAAATGCTTGTCAACCATTGCCATAGCTTGAAGAAATAATTCAAGGAGTCATCTGAACAAAAATGAATTATCTGTGATTACTCATAACCTAAAATCTAATAAATGTGAATAGACTGTATTTAAGGTTATACATCTATCAAGGTTAAACAAATTCTTCAACAAGGACTCTTTTCAGAATCCAAGTTGTGATCAGATGACAAGTCATAAAGTCAGAAAAATGATATTTGCTTTGAGATATCAAGTAGAAATCATCGTGCCAAAAAGGAAAATTGCTTATCTCAAGCAATTTCTTTGGCATAATTGTTTCTCTAGTCACTCTCTGTCTGTGAATTAAACTAAGAAACGATGGGGGAAAGGCTTCCACATGTCGGACCAAAGTTCAAAAGGTGCTCTTAATTTGTCTCCTGTTTTCGTTATGGGGATCATACAACATTTCTTTTTTTCAATTCAGATATATATGGGATCTAACAATTTCCATCCAATACCCTCTTTGAATTCAAACGCTTTCTGATAGTCATGATGAATATTATTTAATCGAGAAAATGACAAAAAAATGGAAGAGCTTATGAGCAAAAACGCTTATTAATTGCAATGATATTTTTTAGACAAATATGAAAGTCATATCAATCAAATGCCACAAAGCTTTTCAAAAATGCTTTCATGTTATTTCCAATCTGACACTCTATTGAGAATAAGGACAACTTAATCTTAAGTTTAGTGAGTTTTCAAAGATAATCCCGAATGGAAACTGCTAGTTTACACTGAAATCCAAACACAAGTTATGTGATAAATATATGATTCAAATTTGGAAGTGTCAAAAACCTTTCTACTGTTAAAGTTTCACCAAATATCACCCATTAACACACTTTACTGTTCATTTTATGGCACTGCAGATATCAGATAAATCTAAAACATAAGACAAATTGGAGAAAGTATTATTCCTTTTCACACAGTGCTTTCTAAACATTAACAACATAGGTCTATTTTTCAGTAGTTTTGCAGATATATTACCAAAACTGTATACAAGAAAAGCAACAATAATAGCTACATTCAATACTATTTAGAGTCTTTTCACTGCAGTGAATAAGAAATCATAGTATTGCACAAAGCTGTCACTTTGAAGGATTCTGTTAAAAGGTATTTAATTTGAAGCTTCGTTTATACTGCCACAGAGCCATACTATGATGCGTGTGCTAATGGGTTACAATAATTTACCACATTTAATCCTGGAGGGGATAAAAAATCTTTTTGCTTCAGCTGAAACTACAAAGCATGTCATGTATGTCTTCAACTGGTGGTTGACACCATGTTCATTGATTAACCCTTTCCCAAACAATAACGACATTTGACCTGTTTGCTGCAGACGACTTTAGAAAACATTGAGGGAAAAGGAGAAATTGCTTTTTTCCTTTTCCCACAATGTTTTCTGGCCTATCAGAAGATTATTTTCCAATTTCATCACATTTTGAATTGTCGTCTGCAAACTCTTTCAATTTAGGACAGTCGAAAATTTGTTGTTTGGGAAAGGGTTAAAACCTGCTAGAATCAGAGATGAGTCTTGAATGAATGTGGTAACTGTATCCACAACGAGTTCTTCTTTTGCCTCAATGTTTGATGGAGATGTTAACTACAAATACACTAATTTGTAAGTATTTGTACAAAGTCTATTGGAGCATTTCTTAAAACCTTCAAGCGAAATATAATTTACAGAGTCGCATTTTGTTGTGTTACTCTGAGACGATACTCATGCTTCTGTCATAGCACTTTAGCTGCCTCAAGCATGATGGTTACAAAACACATCAGGAGAAACAGTTATGTAACCATGTGATGATCTCATGTGACAAATAAGACCTTCATCACAGTATGTGTCATGCAATTCAAGATGACCACTTGGTGCCATTATTAGTTAACTGCGACTACCAGAAGTGCAAGAATCAGATGTATTCCTCAAGCTAACTTTGTTAATGTGTCTCTAAACCCTTTATTGTTGGTACCCATGACAATTGTCTCATTAAGACAATTATAATGGGTACAAACATTATAGGGTTTTCATATCTGTTTTTTAAATATTGCATGTAAAAGACCCAAATATGCCTTCTTTTCTAGACCACTGACCACACAAGGAAATATTTTCCCTAAACAACATCACTCACTGCATAATGGTGTCACACAGGGGACGGTATTCTCATCATGGTTAAAGGTGCATGTTCACAGATGTAAGGAAATTCGGAAGTTAAAAAATCAATTACTCTAAAACAGCTGCAATGGTATATGGTATGCAATGGAGAATAGTCATCGAAAGCAAAATTAGAATGTTTGGAATTTTTCCAAAGTGTGTAAGAAGTGAATTAACATGGGTTTTTTTTATCCAAAAGTGTGACTTCTGTTTTCAGATCAACCACATATAAATTGTTCATAATTAGATTAACTGACACTTCCTAAATTAATTATGCTTTCAATTGCTACTTTCAATAAATTATTGTTCATCAAACAAAAATACAAAACTGTATTGTTTAAATGACATTTTATTTTCACTTTCAATTTCTCTCTTCTGTAAACAAGCACCTTTTAGGCACAGGGTTCCTCCAATACAACAATTCTGGAATAGTTCTTTAACAATAGAGTATTGCCTGACAAAGTAAAAGACTTACTGGGTGTGGCGCGAGTACACGTGACCGCATCTCCCATGATGGTTGCCACACCAAAGTCTCCTACCACCAGGGTACCATCTTCTTTCAGGAACAGGTTACCAGGTGCCACATCCCTGAAACATAAACATGGCTTATCTTATAATGTGTTTAATATTGTGTCAATGATTTTTTAAGTATATTGTAAGACCCCTCACATAGGTAATGTAGTAAGAATTCATTTGCTTAACTACCAATCAGGCTATGGATTTACAAAACATTTTATGCTAAAGATTTGGGCAAGTTCAAAACAACGTTCCCTCTTATTTCAATATTGGGCTAAGCAATATTGCAATCATTGGAATCGTCTTGTCGACATGCTCCCAAGGATGTGTCACATTGCAATATTGTATTTTGATTTTGGATAACATCTATGTTTATCAGTTTTGACTTACGGAAATATTTTTCCTAAGCTGTTTAGTAAAACATTGCCCAGGGAACTTTAGACTATTCTGGATGAGCCACCTTTTGTTCTTCAGTTAGGCAATTACCCCTCACGGGCATCATATGACACTGTGTTAATGACAGATTATGTTGGGGATTCTTGAGATACTGTGTAATAATGAATCTTCACCAATTTTTTTCATGAAATCTTAATTAGGGATTGTTCCATAACAGCTGTAATGCTCAAGAACCAGCAAAGTGTGTAAATTCTGATCCCTGATTAAGTTTGTGCAAACTTCTCATGCTGATACAGAGGAACACTTTTTTTTGCATTACACTTGACATGAAGGTTTTCAAATAGCATATCTTAAATACCTGTGGATAATCTTTTTCTTGTGCACATAAACCAGGGCCTCAATTATCTGACCAATCCACTGTTTGATCAGCTAAAACAAAAAAATTAAGAAATGGTAAAAATCATTTGTTTAGAATTTACAAATAACAGATTTATAATTGACAGGAGCATCATCTTTTTACAATGGAGTTATTCAACAATAATAGATAAACAAAAGAGGGACCATACAATAAAGTGCAATATGAATTGTTTGAAATGCTATACAAATTATCATAAAAAGTAATCTCGGTTCTAGAAGGCAACTCTGAGGCATTATGGTAACAGACATTAATGTTGCATACTGTGGAGAAAAGATCTACATCAAACGAATTAATGAAAGTAAACCAACTTTGCTGCAATTAAGTACCCAAGCTATTTTACTTATATAATATGTTTAAAGATTCATCTGTAAAATCAGTCAATTGAAACATAGTGAAACAAAAGTGATATTTTCTCAGGGTGACAAAATTCTCAATATGTCACAATGATTGCAATTTCATAAATTAACTATGCAATTTTCATTGATAGACTTTTTTTAATTAACGGTTAAATCTGATACAAATCAATTAAAGCAGAGTTAATTCCTTCCTAGAGCATATGACATCAAATGGTTGTTCATTAAGTACTTGTCATAGGGTTCAATAATATATACAAATATACATACATCTTCTGGAATCACTTCCTTCTTCTCTCTGGCATTATTGAGATTGGTCTGCAAGGTTCCATGTGGGAAATACTCCATTATGATACAGATATACACAGAGGAGTCCTGGGAAATAAACAAAAAAGACATGCACTATTGAAAACTACCAACTGTAAATCTGAAAACTACCAACTGTAAATCTGAAACCTACCACCAGTAAATCTGAAAACTATCACCTGTAAATCTGAAAACTACCACCTGTAAATCTGAAAACTACCACCTGTAAATCTGAAGAAAACTATCATGACAAGAACCACTTTAATGGCTAAACCATTTAATATTGTAAATCCTCTTCTTTTGATTTCAACTTGGACAGGTCCCAAAACCATTTCACCATTGATAAAGCAAACTTAACTCATAGTTAGCAACAAAAGCAAATAAAAAATATATATACCTCTTTCTCCCAAAGTACAAAGAATTCCTTATACCCTGACACATAGACATGTTGTAAATCCTGAAGAAGTGTTGCCTGAAACGTAGATACAATTCATTACAATTTCAATATCATCAATAAGTCTTGTACAAAACTGTTGTATTGATGCTGAACACAAGAAAAACTACAGAAAGCAGTGTTTAGGATAAAGGAGAATATCTGGGTCTTTCACACACAGTGTTTTGTTTGACAAGTCCCATTTTGCGGCTTCCCATCAGAATTGTCTGGAGAGACTATTCTAAGGAGTGTTCACAATATAGTGTTTCAACAACAAATCACAGAGGTATGTTGATGATATGCCACTTTTTTTTGTACTTCCGATTGAGAAATGCTTGGATAAAAAGCATTTCATGTTTTCTTCAAGGTTTATAAATTACAAACAGTTTGAGAATAATTTGATACCAGTTCAAGAGATCAAGATACAAGACATAACCGATTCTTTTTTTAAAGTATAATTAACACTTGAAATCTTTTCCAAATCCTATTTTGTGGGTACTCATTAGAATCCTAGTGCCTGACAAGCAAATATGTGCTAGAAGAATATCATGAATCATAGTATAAACTTCAGGATAAAGATGTTTGGTTTTACTAAAACTTTGTGCTGATTCTACAGCCTGTTGAATTTAAAATCTGTCCAAGACCTGACCTCAACAAAATAATGATTAAAAGTCAACTTACCTCTTTAAATGCTTTGTTGGCCTCACATTCGTCAAAGCATTCAACCTACAGAAAAAAATAATGCTAAATGATAGAATCTTAGTATGCAGGACAGGATCATCAAGGTAGGCAATGAATAGTTAAAACCTATTTACAGAAGCATTTCGTTGACTTCTAACCCATTTTGATAATATGTGACAAGGTAAATTCTTAAATTTTAATATATTATTTCTTTTGATATATGTGTAGGTAGCAATAGATAAAAGGCGATGCAACAACAGAATTGTCATTTAAATGCAATCCCTTACTTTTTCAAAATGGTTTTCAGCTTCAATTGGATCTTTTAAAAAAATACAAGTCAGTATTTAATCTAACTAATGACAAGAACTGTCATAGCACAGCAATGTTGACAAGTGTCACAAATAAATTTCATATTAAAAGGTGCTTATAAAAAGTCTTACTCAAATAAAGGCATAACTGTGTAAAAAATGATATAAAATAAAGGACCTGTTCCCATATCCTAAGTTTCTCAAAGAAAACAAGTGTTTGAACATTTCATTCTGTCCTTATTAGCTACAAATATCTCCTACATAGAAAGGCTTAAAGTTCCTAAATGTCATACATATGACAAATATAAACAACACAGGGTTTCTTTTAAATTTCAGATTGGACCCATTTTCTGAAATTCATTGGGGTTGCGGTGTTGCCATCTATAGGATTCAATGAAACACCTGACTTAGGTCACCAAATACCAAAAAAATAGAAAAACTTCTGTTACCTCTGTGGATTTTCCCCCTGATTTGTCTTAAAAATGTCAAAAACCAAGTGACTTCAAAAGCCTGGAAACATTTGAGATTGGGAGACTATCATCATAAACAAGCACTCACTCACTTTATATTTTGCTTTGAAAATTCATACACTAGAAATAATTAGAACCCCACATATTTTACTTCCAACGATCTATCTCACATGAAAATGTCTGCAATGTCTGCATGTAACATCATAAAACCATCTTTGGCAAAGAGTATGTATGTTGTCTAAAAATTAAATAAGGCAATATCCAGAGGATAGTGAAACCTTACCTTTTTCAAAATAAACTTCTCTCGATCCAGTTTACGTTCAACGATGTAAACAGTGGCCTGTGCTCCTTTGCCAATCTGTTCTATGATCTGTAATGATAAACCTACGATTAATTCCAACCAAACAATCCGAAATCATATACAATTATGAGAAAATAGCCAAGTTTTGTTATTATTTACGCCTATTTTTTCAAATAACTTACCGTGAAGTTCTCCATGCTTGACAACATCAAGCTTTTCGTTACGCATGCGCAAAACGGTCTAAAGTAACTTGGAATATAACTAAATCGCTCTCGGTTAGTAGTCTAATAGATCATTTATAGGATGCAGTTTGTAGATATCCGAGAGCCTTACGACATGGTTTCTCAATGCTAGAATAGTATCACCATCGTCATCTTCATTACCAATCAGTTCGACTGTTTCAATGTCGGGTAAAAAATCCAAAGTTTTGTTTAAGAAATATAGATGCCTCAGTTTGTATGTACACGTTTCTGATTTAACCATTTGTATTTGTCTACAGTAAAGGGGTTTTGTTACCTTTATAATTTGGGGTGAGGTTTTCATTCATGGGGTCTAGCACAGTTTATGTAATATTTTTCTTTCCCCTCCCCCCTTTTTATCTTAATTTTTGACGGGGGTGCATTTCTCAATGAAGTTTTGTGTATGGAAATTCACGCGCGCTTACTGTTTGCACGTGAATGTAATGTATTTGATCTCGGACTAGAATAAAAAATGGTTTGACATTTTGGGGTCTTTAAAATGTCAATTCTATTTTGTATTTCAACCGATTTCATAAGCGTGTTACCATCAGCAGAAATGCTAAAGATTGTCGAATTTTAGCTAGGTAAATGGACAAAATAACCAATATGTCAATTAGAGTGCATGACGCAAAGTTCTATTAGAATCAAAATACATTACATCTGATGTGAACATAAAACAGTGAACAATAGTTCTAGATGCAGGCTTTGTATAAACTGAAGATAATTCTCTCCAAGAGATGTTGAAATACACTTATTTACTGTGTAAATACATCAGGGAACTGCAACTCCGGATGCGGGGTTTAAATAAGCTATAGACAATTATTTCTATCCATGATGCTGGTATTGAATCATAAAATCTCAGTGCTTATATCCATATTTGAAAGATTTGGGATGGTTAAAAGGTCATGCGCGGCGCCCACCCCTCAGACTGTTCTCTGATGTTGTGGGAAATTAATTGTTTCTCCCTTTTCTAAAATTAAGACAAAAATGCAGTTCTCAGCGAAATGCGCTAAAAATCCCTAATGAAGAAGGAAAGAGGCGCATGCCACCACAAAGCTTCAGCTGTGGCACACAATTTTCCATCTTCACAAATAATGCTGTCCCATCTCCTCTTTCCTTTATTCGTAATACAACACGAGCGCGTGGAAAAACAAAACATACGATTAATTTCACTGTCGATTGTTTCCAAACTGTGATAATGGGGTTTCACTCGCAAGGATGATCGAGTATTTGGCCGTGAGTTAAGGACCTTTTGTCTTTGACATGAGGAAACAACACATAGTGGATATTCTATGGTATATCTGTGCCTTTCCCCGTAATCCGCAGTGCAACAATGATTAGCACCAGGAATCTAAGAACGAACGTCTTGTATAAGATCCATTTTACCCATAAATCTGAATCATTGTAAGTACTTTTTGACAAAACAATATTCCATTACCTCAGGTGGTACAAGGCACAGATTTGCGAAACCAAACTGAATGGGTTTCTCAATAAATCCATGACAACCTTTTATACAAAAATGCCATCAATCTGACAAAATTTACATGGAATTCTGTAAGGCCTTCGATAAGGTTGGTCACTATAACTTCCCCTGGGCCAATCACGTGAATAACAATAACCGTACCCAGATTCGTAAAAAGAAATACTCAGACCCCAAATACAAAAGTTAAAGAGGAAGTCTACAAAACTTATATAAGGCCCATTTTGAGTCGTCGTAGAAGTACCTCATATACAAGAGTGAACGGGTTCAAAGGTCATCTGCCAGATATATACTCAAAAACTACTCATATACCAGCAGTGATACCAGCAGTGATACCAGCAGTGTGACTCAAATGCTCACAAAGCTCTGAATTGACAAACACTTAAACATCGAAGAACATTTTCACATTCTTTACGCTCTTTAAAATCCAGTACGATCTTGTCTGTGTTCGGCCATCACCACCTTACTCACATAATTAAGGAACATGAACTTCCTGGTATCCTATTTAAAGACGCAGTACTTACCATTAACGTGTAAGTATGGGTAAGGCTTCAAGTTTAAGTACGAAATCATAATTGTAGAACACGGGTCCGACTGTCCAAGCCCGTGATTTGTAAATGTGAAACTACACAGTTACGAATCGCAGACCAGCATAAAGGTTACATGCACGCTACGTTTCATAAATAATTCATCAGGTCCCCCGTTCCTGAGACCTTGCAGCTCTGGTCATAATCAATAAATGGACAGCGACAGCAAAAATTTAAGACTGAGCTTCAGTACTAGATGATCCAGTCGTAGGTATTTCTCTATAATCCAATTTCAGCCTTAATCATCTGAGTAGTACTAGCCCAAAACATGACATGCCACTAGGCTTTCAACATTACAAAGGTGTAATTTAACGATTTATTTAGTTTAGTTTAGTTTAGTTTAGTTTAGAGTCATTACCCGACACAGGTCCCATATTGGTCCTCTTCGTCAGGGCCGTTCCTACATTTTTCAGTTCTAAAACGGCTTTAGTTATAGCAATTAGATTCATTATCATGTGTTTGAAGCTGATGAGAACAATATTATAATATATGTTTTATGTTGCTATGCTGTCTTCATTAATGATTTTAAAAATGGAAATTCAATTTCGTAATAAACAATGAAACTGAAATAGCATGTGTTTCCTGGAGAGGCGATCAATAAAAAAGAGATTTGGCACACACGTGCAGCTATGTCATGACCGGAATTGTACCAAAAACCAGTTTTGCAATAGTTTTTCTTTTAATCTATTGTTATTGCAATCATGTTTTATATTTTAAACTTGTTTTTGTAATAACCGGAATTGCACAATTTTATTATATAAGTTTGCCTAAAAACTAGTGCAACATTCAAATATCATTTTGACATAGTTTGAAACTGTTTTTGCACCCAGCGATGACTGTTGTAAAGTTTTAAATTAATTTGACTGGATTATACCAAAGAACAATGCAAATTTACTTTTTATTGCATTTGTAGTATATCTGTTTGGTTAGTTTTGCAACAACGGAAATTGCAATACTATTTTCAGGTTTTGCCATATATCATTAAAGTTGATTTGTAAGTGTTTCGGGTCTAAAATGTTAAAGCAATACTTTTTAGGCAAACTTCAAACCCTGAATCGCAATAACAACCAGTTTTGCATTAATAATTCCAATCTTTTTTTTTTTAAGATATAATTCTGATCAATATACTGCCGTCAATATAATACCTCCGGATTATTAGAATTGTGTTTTTCATAACGCTAGTTCTAAGCAATTATGTAATCCGTTCACTTTGCAATTCCGCAACATGTCATGAACCGTTGTATTTATCAATTCATTTGTCTTTCATACTTTCTTTCCATCCACTAGACCATCCAATCCGCACCATCGTCATTCCAAACAACCAGCCATCCACCTATCTTTATCAATAACTAGTTACATTGTAAATTTTGAACCCATTTGTCTGTTAAATATGTTTATAGAAAAATATGTTTTAAAAAATAATAGTTAGCGTCTTGTAATTCTCAAAGTTAAGTCTAACGTTGACTGTTATTTGTATTAAATCAGACGGGAGAAAACTCTCTTATGATTCGTAAGGTAAGGAACTTATACCGTACCGCAGAAAATGGCAGCCGCCTGGACAAAACGGACAGTTTGTCTTCTCAATCGGACAAAACGAGCACCTTCTTCGGGTACGTTTACACTTGAATTATCTGCTTGTCGCATTGGCTATTATTTACAAGAGAAATCAGCAATATTTCTTGCTTTAGGCTTGCGAAAATGAAATGACATTGGTTTTCGCGAACACCCATGTTGACCTTCGAAAGTTTGGAATCTCGAAATTCATTTCGTAACTCTTTCCTGGTTCTTCAACTCTAATGTCTCTTTTTAGGCACTATTTATCATGCAACCGAAATCACACATTACCAAATAAATGTCAATATTCGCATTAACAGGAATAGTTATTGCATCGAATGTTGAAAAGTGTTTCAGTTTCTCGGCTGACTAGACGTCAAATGGATCCGGCAGAAGGCTGTTAGCCTTTAAAACTTTAACACAAGAATATAGTCTCCCAGTTTTAAGAACTCTTACATTTACCTTTACACTCTCTATAACCCTCAAAACCTAATCAAACCTTTTAATTTCAGATTTCAAAACTCCTGAAGTAAGACTAACCTGAGTTGTAAAGCTAACAGATATCAAACTTTCAATGTCTTTGTAGTGAAAAACGTTGGAACAAAAATGGTTTTGCTTAACATATTCCTACATTTCGTATTTTGTGATTGATCCAAAGTAAAAAAAAAAAATTATCACATTTGAGCAGAAACAACAATGACGAATTAATGAATTGCTTGTTAGCAGCAATCTATCATTTTGTCGCAGTGGTTTTGAAAGCTTCCCGGTCAATTCGTACCCAGACCGATTCGTACCCACCCTTTTTTGGCTAATTCGTACCCACATTTCGGTCAATTCGTACCCATCCTAATTTTTAAGAAGTCAATTCGTAACCAGTCTTTAATTTTATACGACTTATAGTACATATTAAAAGAAAATTCTTACACATTTTGAAACGAATTATAATACATAATAAATGAAATATTTTTTTTTAAACTTTGAGGTTTGAGACATGTAAGTTAGCTATCAATAGGCAATTTTCGTAAATAGGTGGTCATATAAATGAATTTCCGAAAGAATTTTTTAATCAAAGAATTGACAAAACAACAACATATAAAAATAACTATCAATTTTATTTTATCGTAAATTACATATCAATGCATCAGTTTTCGTCGTGTACCCTTGGTTTGTAAACAATAGACACTTCCTTCAACAGTCCTGTGCTCGTGAGTTCTCCAGCCCGGTACCTGTCCCAAATCACGTGAATCTTTGACTGGCTAGCGCTGTCACATCGTCGCTGGTAGCGTTTTAGGCGTTGTTCCGACACCAGGATAGCCTGGAGTCGGGCGACTTGTGCCTCCTGGTGTAGAAGTTTTAACATAAGATAGAAGGGAGGCGTCCCGTTGGCCTTGTAGTTTAGTCTACGGTGCCATCCTGAAATTGGTGAAATGCATACAAAATTACGTGTGAATAACCAATACAGTTAAAATAGTCTTATGTACCGCGTAGGAATTTTACTTAATATAGTCTAACTAGTACTCCAATCGTAACTTAATCGTCCCCGCCTAATGACACATTTCCTACGTTCATCCATGTTGAGTAGTATGTGAAGGTGTTGAGTTGGGATTAAACATCAGTAACCCATCGGTTACTCATACGCAATAGTGAAACCATAAATTGTTGTATACATCTGTTTCCTTTATCTAATTAAATTATTTAGATCTTAAATAATTTAAGATGTATATTTGGAAACGAAAGTACAATGAAGGAAGCTGCTCTTACCCTCCACGTCGTTGTTCGTTCGGACCGACTGCCCGTAAACACTCCACTCTTCTGGGAGCCACACCGTGGACTCGAACCAGGTCTTCCTGATATACTCCAGCACTGGCGTCAGCTCATGGTCCGGGCTCAGGTCGGCCATAAAATCAAAAGTGGACCGTGCGTGGGCTGGAGGGAGGAACGGTAGGCTCATCAACTTCCGTATATACCAGTGGATGCTCCCCTGCTTCATGTAGGCGGTTGCTAGGCCCTTCTCCTAGAAACAAAAAAATATATACATGTATATATATATACAAATTTGTCAATATTATGAGTCTCTGGATTGTTGAAACGATTCCGTAGTTGAAATAGGAGGAGAATAAAATGCTTATGTCTTTTTTTCTATTCCTATAGAAAGTTATTTTTGTGAATTACCTGGACTTTCCGCCAAACAGCCTGTTCCCAATGAAATGCACAGCCTTGGACCAGTGCTCCGGTGAATACGTACTTCAACGCCTTCCACATCCCCACCTCGAAGTCAACGACGAAGCCCTCTACGGCGATCTCGCCCTCCATCAGACGTCCGATAGCCTGAAATAAAAAATTATCTACGTGTATGAACATCTCTGCTTTTGCATGTTGATCTTATAGCTAAGGGTTATTGAAAACAGTTAGTTGTGCTTTTTTATTATCTTTTTTCATGACGTCCTTACCTGAAACACCTTGACATAGTCAACAGTTGTCCGTCTAGTCATGGTCACGAAGGCTAGTGGCAGCTGCTTAGCAGAGTTCCCGCGCCGCACGAAGGCATGAATGCTGAACAGCATCTTGAAGGGCTCCCGCATGACCTGCACAAATGGAAAATGGACTCATGTACATATCTGTAATAATGATAATACGGATATCTTATATATTATAAAAAGAAGTCCGTGCTTATAAAACAATTATAAGGAATTTAGCAAAATATATATATTTGTATTAAAAGGCTCAAACCTTAAAGGTGCCGTCAATGTACCAGCGCTGAGCCTGCTGCAGGAAGCCAAGCTGTGTGTCTGTGAAAAAGATAAGATGTCGGAATCCGTCAACCTTGACCTCTTTCCGGAAGAATCCAGGGGGTATGTGGCTTTCGGCAAGCTGAAAAATATACGATTATTCAGAAGCTCATTTAAAATTTATTTTGAAGTAGTAATGTACAAATATTGGAAGCCAAATATATATGGAATGACGCAGTATTCTATGCAGTAAAACTATTCGCATTTACCTCAAAGCTCATATCTTTTGGCTCTGCAGGTCTGTATTTCTGTCGATGCCTGTTTACCCTCCGAGTGATAAGATCGATGTTTGGGACGTCGACGGGTTCCCCATGCTGCTCTGGTATCTCGTCAACGGCCAGACCCTCTACGATCGTCTTGGCCGCTTTGAATGGCTCCTGGATCCCGTCCACCTTTGCCTGGAAATTGCATAACATATAACTTATATAAATTTATGATAAACCATTAATACAAACGCGTGTCGGCAAATTTAGTGAAGACGCGTGCCGGGAAATTTTCCTTTTGTGTTAGCATTCGCGTAGGGACAAATAGAAATATATTATTTATAACTGAAATAATACCACAAATATTAACTTTATTTTTATAAGGCACGGGCGCACGTGTTTTTATGCGATTATCTATAAACTTATGATAAACCATTAATGAAGACGCGTGTCGGCAAATTTTCCTTTTGTGTTAGCATTCGTGTATGGACAAATAGAAATATATTATTTATAACTAAAATATACCACAAACAATAACTTTATTTTCATTAGGCACGAGCGCACGTGTTTTTATGAGATTAGGGACAAATAGAAATATATTATTTATAACTAAAATATACCACAAATATTAACTTCATGTTTATAAGGCACGGGCGCACGTGTCTTTGTGAGATTATCTATAAACTTATGATAAACCATTAATGAAGACGCGTGCCGGCAAATTTTCCTTTTGTGTTAGCATTCGTGTATGGACAAATAGAAATATATTATTTATAACTAAAATATACCACAAATATTAACTTCATGTTTATAAGGCACGGGCGCACGTGTCTTTGTGAGATTATCTATAAACGTATGATTAGTGTATAGAAAACTTTAGTCTGATAATGTCAAATTCATTATTTACTATTACATTTGAGCCATATTATTAAAATATATTAAATCATTACTTTAACTATTCTGGGTTAAATGAGTTATAGGAAATTACATACCTGTACAAGTCCGGTGGTGTCTTCCTCCACATGATCCACATAAAAAACTGTGTTGTCTCTTTCCTAACACTCTAGAACACGTAACACACAAATCCATTATTAATACCCCTGGTTCACAATTTTTCGTATGGTAACACGTATATTTAACAGTAAATCCAATGTTGAAATACAAAACGTGTAAAATAAAAAGGGAATTTATCAATCTGTTGGACCAATCAATATCCTCAATTCATTAAAACAACATCTTCTCTCATATGAAGAAGGATTTTAACCAATCACAACATGTCGGTCTCAATTAGATTTGAAAGTAACTTATCATTTATTAATTAATAACAGTTTGTTTTAATTTGCTATAATTTTGTAACACCCCTTTTGTTGTAACTGGCTTATGATTAGCCTAGTAATTAAGGACACCAATTGATAGAACAATTAATGACAATTGACGCTGCTTCCTCTGCGACCATTCTTCGGTTTGCACGTGATGAAAAGAATCCATATCAGTTAGTTAAAATGAGGTAAGTGTGAAAAGCAAGAAAACAAATCTGGCTATCAAATGAAGGAAACATATATAACTTAAAGGGAAACGCTATATCATTTTATTTAATTTTTAAACACCATTTTACGTAAAACAAAGCACACATACATCTACTCACAATGCTTCCCTCACAATTAAAACACAATAGACAAAAACAAAACATGAACAACGCAAAAAAATGATCTTAAAATACTGAATTATAGGATGGTTACGAATTGACTTCTTAAAAATTAGTATGGGTACGAATTGACCGAAAAGTGGGTACGAATTAGCCAAAAAAGCGTGGGTACGAATCGGTCTGGGTACGAATTGACCTGCTACCGTTTTGAAACTTCTCTGTAGTTGATGCAGTTAAGTGATGTGATGATAAATATAAGAAGCTAATTTTCAGAATGAGACAAGAATTTGATTCTGAATCATATTTCCTGTTTGGCATGATTTTTTTGGTAATTTTCATGATCAGTTATTCATTGACAGGAATGCTCATTTGAATGATTCTTAATCATTTGTTTGGTTTCTCTTAAAAACTTTGGAATTGATTATTTTTTCCTATTGCAGCACTACTGAATTTCTCTCAAATACTGAGGCAGGGATTTTGTGCTCATGCAAGAGAAGTCAAGAAGATTGAAGATTCTCTTGAAAAGTCCTTTGCACAGCCAAGTGTGGATGGTAGGTCATTGCAGAATAATGTTGAATCTTTTTCCCTATCTTTTTATTTATTGTACATGTTTTTCATCAATATTTGTTCTCATGTTTATTGGGCACCAGCTGAATAATAGAAACCATCCTTGGAAAAGAATCAATATTGCTTTGAGTTGGCATTCAGTTACTATCATTTTAGATTTTCTACATGTACTTATTTTTAAAGTTAAATTTATGTCATAACATGATTGAATTGGGTTAGGATGATCCCGTATATGTCATTTATAGTGTTTGAATTTCAGATGTAAAGTCTTAAATTATTATTCTTAAATCACTCATCCTTATGAAGATTTGTGACTGGTCAAAATTGAAAGCATCAGCAGACAACAAAAAATAGTAAAAAGCACTCTTTTTATGAAAAGGTAAATTGCTCATTAGATTCTAGTCTTCTATAGCAGATACAGTATTATTGGGTAAGGAGTTACAATACATATAGACAAATGTTGTGATCATTATGAGTACTTTGTGTGGGATGTTTTCATTAAGCCTAGTCATCCAACATAATTGATCTTTCCTTCAAGTTGTCTGTTTATAAGGTGTACATGTGTTTGCATGTACTGTCTTTTCATTTTGTGGTAATAATGTTCTTCTAAAGAAGTAAATGTGTCTATTGTAATAGTCTAACCCATTACCAAACAAACGACATTTGACTGGTTTGTTGGAGAGACTCTGGAAAACATTGTGGGAAGAGGAGAAATTGCTCTTAACAAACAATTTCTCCTTTTCCAACAATGTTTTCTGTCCTATCAGAAGACTGCTTTTCAAATTTATCACATTTTGAAAAGTCGTCTGCAAACTCTTTCAATTTAGGACAGTTGAAAACTCGGCCTTTGGTTAAGGGTTAAAAGCCTGTAAATGGTTAAAAGTGTTATCATATTCAGCACATAGACGATGCATATCCAGCCTATAACCTAGTACTCCATGGACATGAGTACCAGTCTGGTGATGTTAGTCACACTGATTTACTTGTTGCAAAATTCAAATTGATCAGATCTTATTAAAGGCTCACTTGGTCTCATTTAGGTGTGTATAATATTGTTTCATGCAATTTGGACCACTCATTCAAAAAGAACACAGAAATCAGTTCATGCATACCTAATTAAACACTTCTGTATCGGATAACTCACTGTAACTAGAGAACTTTTTATGGAGACAAACTATATTTTCACTTGTCTACCAAAACATCACAAGCAACATATCATATTATCTTTTCTCTTTTGCAAATAAAATGCATAAAATCTATCTAAAGTCCATCACTGAGAACTTTGTCTTACATATTGATGCTCATATCTTTTATTTTTACTTCCAGCGTCTACTGCATCAACTGAGACTGCGCATTCATTGAAACATCCTGACTACTTTGGTGTGCGTGACTTGGTCAACTTGAAGTCCTTGTTTACTAACAGAGTTCACTTTGGTCACCACAAGGGATCCCGGGATCCTTACATGGTCCCCTATATATTTGGTTCACGTTTTGACTACGACATTCTTGATCTAGAACAGACTCTTCCACTTCTTCAAGACGCTTTAAACTTTGTGGCACAAATTGCATACAGAAATGGAATCATCCTGTTTGTGAGTAGGAATCGTGTAGTGATGCCAAACGTAGAGGAAACTGCACAGAAGATAGGCGAGTATGCACACTGCAGACATTGGCACCGTGGATTGTTCACCGACAGTTCTAGCACGTTTAAGTATGTCACCCGACTGCCAGATGTTTGCATCTTTCTTAACACTTTGGAGAATGTGTTTGAGCCCCACCAGGGTGTGATAGACTGCGCTAAGTTACTTATACCCTCTGTAGGCATTGTGGATACAAACTGTGACCCGCGACTCGTCTCATACCCAATACCCGGCAATGATGATACCATACAGACTCAGCTTTACTACTTGAGCCTGTTTAAAGAGGCTATCCTGATGGGGAAAAGGAAGCGTGCAGAAGATGGACTGGAGATAGAAGGTAGGGGGATTGAAGACTCTCCCACGAAACTGTTTGAACTGAAGGATGAGATAGAGCCAGATAGCATCAATGAGAGTGTTGATGTCGACGACCTTGACATTGACGATCAACTTGATGGAGTTAAACCATGAGGGAAACATTGGTTTATATTATACACTGTTCAGAAATTACCCTGCATGGCCAGATTTGTGGCATCAGCATTCAACAATTGACTAATGACAAACAAACAGTTCTCATAGTAAAAATAAGAAAAATAATTGTCAATTTAGGAATCGTTTTTTGAGAACTTTTCCCAAAATACAAGCAAGTTTGAATGCCTTAATAAGCAGCAAACCATTGAAATAATATTGAAAAAGGGAAGTTTGCACATCTTGGACAGATTTCCTGTTTGTCAAAATGACTAATGTTTATGAATGATACATGTAGTTGTCCAAGGATATTTTTGGTCATTTGCTGCAAATTACCTTGGATACTAAGTTAAAGGTCAAAAATGATTTAAATTTTCTAGTGTAGTAATCTGGTATGAGGCTGAAAATCAAGTTTTAGATGTATTGGTGAAAATGATTAAGCAAGTACAATATAATCAATGAATGGTCTGCAAAACTAGAGTTTAGTATGATGTGATGTTTTCCAGAATTTTATCAATGGAATTTGAATGCATTATCATAGCCTAAAAAAATGATTATTTGGATATTTCAAATCATGACAAATTGTTTGACTATTTCAAAGAATTTGTAGTGTTTAACTTAATTAAATAGTAAAGTAATCAGAAAGACATTTGTTTGATTGAAAATATGATTTCTTATACAAGCTTTCTTGGCATAATGTATTCACTAGATTTTGTGTACTAACAATGCACTCATTCTTTAATAAGGTTTGATTAAAGATGTTATGTACATGTAATGAAAAAAGATACTTTACCTTTCCAACACATGGATATACTTTATTGAAATAATTAGGGAAACTTGTCAACAAATAAAGAAAATGTTTATTTAAACTAGTCTTGATTACTCTGTTCACACTGATAACTAGGTGGATAAAGAAGTTTACTTTTAATATTTAATAAGCTTGATTATCTTTTTAACTCATTTTTGATAGTCATCTACCCTGTTTATAGCTCTAATTATCCAAACTCTTACTTGTAAAACATAATGTCTGGATTTTTAGAAAACCTTGTGTGAAGCACTGATCCTTTACTGCTTAGTTGGGACCACTATGCCCTAGTGGTTAAAGTACAAAGCTTGATATCATATGGCTCTTCTGAATAGCTTCAAATGATTAATTTAGACTTCCATGATAAATACATGGGTGAAAGTATTCAGGATTATTCCTGATTTTCGGGATTTTGAGACTTTTTGTTCCTATATAATGCTATAGCAAACATGCCTCTTCATGATAAAGAACTGCAGATATCAGGTATTTGCAATCCTTAAACTTTCACCCATGTAAATAGTCTTTGTGGGATTTAAGGATGTCAAAATGGCAAAGGGCAAGTACAAACAAGAGATGACAGACTTCATAAAATGGAGGAAGAATTTCTCAGTTAATGACTCTTGAAGAGGAAACCAGAAATAAAAATGTTTTCACAGAGAACAAGGTTGGACATAAGGAAGCTTGAAGCAAAGCTTCGCAGGTTAGAGCAACCAATATATGGAATATTTGCCCAGACCTTATAGCCAGTGCTAAAATACCAACACTTTCTAAATAGACTAGATAAATTCTGGTTAAACCAAGATGCTCTACAACCACAACAGTAGGATTAGCCTTAGGTCCTGGCCTCTGCATATATAGTGTACTAGTGCAGTATTTGCACGACCAGGACCCCAGGCTAAAGTATGATTAGGAGAACTTGGAGAGCAAAAAGATGGAAATCTTAGAAGAGGACCTGTGTCGGAAGGAATCATTAAGGATATCATGGTTTTTATGTGAAGTCAAGTTTGATGTCCTCAGTCGGGTATTTGACATAACTGAAATAGTGTTGATTCTGTCTTCCATTGATTTCTGTAATCATTGCTGAAGGACCCCTACATATAGGCTTATGAAAAATGATATTACTGCAGAGAATCTCAATCAGAAAAGCGCATGGTATACAACACAATAACGAGGCTTAATGTACATAATGCTATTATACGAGAAGAGTAATCACCTTGTCACAATAATTTCTTTCCAATATCAAAAAGATTAGTTAACCATATTTGGTTTACATCGATCGTGAAGGAAGCTTAAAGCTTGTTTAAAGCCACACTCGATAACTGCTTCCTGGATATTAAATCAGTACTCACGCCGAGTTGTAGGTTAATCCCTAATTCGGATGATCCAAGCTGTAACTGGAATATCTACGTCTGGATCATTCGGACTAGTTAATCCTGTAACTTCTCACCCGCCTAACAAGTATTCGAACTCGGAACCCTCGGTACAAAAGGCCGACTCACTACCCCTGCATCACTGTTCCATTTTATCTTGATAGCAATAGCTCCCGTCTGTTCTATTTGGACCAGTAACACGTTCCCACTTGGCGGAGTATGTTAAATAATAAGTTTGTTTCATTTTATTTTGTAACGAACCGAGCAAATGAACCTCTCATAGACACTAACTCATCCAATCAGTGAAAAACACTGTCGTTCACTGATCGGTTGTGTTATATATATATTTACCAGCATGTTCTCTCCAACAATGCATTAGGTTCCTAATTCGCATAAACGTTCAACGAACGTTACATGACTCCCACTTCCGAGAAGACTCGTCCCGAGTCTTGGCCCTAGGGAAACACGTGGAGAAGGCAACTCCGATAGAATAAGGAGTCTTAATCCCACCGCTGCCACTAATTTTGTAACGTGTATAGGGTCCCTCTCGGAGTAAAGCCATCGTGGGTCACCCATCCAGGTACTAGCCACCCAGTACGTTGCTTAACTTCGAGAGAAAGCTAACCACTCTACCGAATTACCCATAGAACCCGGCTTCCACAGCGACCATAGAACCCGACTTCCACAGCGAGACTGTATAAGTAGTATTTATACATAAACCCTATTACCGTCACAATTTGTCCACCAAATTGGTGATAAATGTTTACAGGAAATTGAAATAATTCACAACATAAGAAAAGCGAAAAAAAAAATGAGAAAAGAAGATGCATCAGTGACAATGAACATAATATGTACATTATGTGTCGTTTATAAAATAGTGGTTTTGATTTATCCACGGCACCATGTGCAGAGTGCCCTTTAGTCCAAATTCGTTTTGCTTGCTATAAGACACATTCTGCTGGCAAAAAGTGGGTAAAATTGTAATTGGCTTAGTTATATGACCAATAAAGCAATGCTAAAGCATTTACTATCTATGTCGAAGTGTAAATCAGAATGAAGGAGATACTTCATGTTAGCTTGAGATTCCCTATTTATCTTTTCGTATGTAAATAAATGTGTGTATGTTAATGGGAAAGACCCCTTGCAGACCAATTCGAATCATCGAGCCCCATTAGCTCATTCGGTAGCATACTAGCCTTGGAATTAAGTCAAAATAAAGTAAAATGAAGTCAGCCCGACACGGCTTATTTGTCACTGATAGATTATATTGATACAGGAAAGCTGTCGGGAGATTGGAAACAAATTGTCCAGTACTCGTGTGGAAAAACATTGACTCCCCGTGAGTATGGAAAGGCGTGATATAGATGAAACGTTTTTCAAACGGCGTAAATCTCATCGTTCGAATCGACAACGAGCCAAAAATAGATCGATTTCGGAAATATCTTATTTATAATTAGAAAGTATTTATAGTAGACTCTAGATCATTATGAGAGAATATGACTAACAGTATATGTCTTGTATCGTAACAAAATTTCTTCATTTTGAACGACAAATACTGTTATTACTATTTGGTCGGAATTACGGATTAGTGCTAGCTTTCTGTGTGTTTCCGATCGCTTCTGCACGATCACGGACACGATAATTTAATCTATAAGAAAGCCTCGTTCTGAGAACAGTACAGTAGCACGTGACGTAACGTTATCAACGTCAATCCGTTGTCACGCAGCCCTTTATAAATTGCTTTTAACAGTCACGAAATTTTAAGCTCTCTTAAAATCTTAAAGATATCATGGATATCATACCAGATCATCACAAAGACTATACCAGTGGACGGTTAGTATTTTTGTTATTTCTAGAGAAAATAATTTGAAACAAATACTTTTTTTTTGTCAACAATGTTTAATGGCTTTGGTAGGCGTGGTGTGCAATCAAAGATAAATGCATATTGTTCCCGAAACAGTTTTAAATCTACAGCAGATGGCATGACAAAATATCATTTTTATGGTTAAATCTTTATTATAGAAAAGATTCACACATATTTCTATGATTGTGGTAAATGGTTAATCGTTATAACTTACTCTTAAAGTTACTTTTTATTGGTGCATGTTTTTTATTTCTATTCCATGTAAGCAAATAATGCCCTTTTACATAGATATACTGATCAAGCAGGCGCATATTTTTACCAACTGTATTGAAAAATGTAGACAAAGATGATTCCCTATATCGCTATTTCAGTAGCCAAAACTCACGAATCATTGTGTTGGAAAGCATGGCTATTTATAATGTAATCTGACATCGCAACTTAACGGATGGTTTAACGAAGAATTTGCAATCGATCAAATTAGGGGAAACCTTGTAGACAGGTTTACACTACTTGTATATGAGCACACTATCTGCAAACACGCTATTTAATTATTGCGTATTTTTTTTTTCTTTTTTGTAAGGGAATTGTTATAAGCATGACCCAGAGTCTTCCAACATCAGAAATTCGTATGAATGTTTATTGTTATTTAGAAATACCATTCTCCTTCACTAGCACAGGCATATACTCTTCGTACAGACATGATTCAAATCAATACAATGCCATTGGGTTAAATATCCTATCAATTACGAAATGACTCCAGGAAAAGTCGCATTTATTATGTACTATTTCATTTCAATATTGTTGTTTGCATTAACCACTTAGTCTCACTATATTGGAATCCCCTGTTTATCAAAACGCAATATCAGGGTTAATTTTGATCGCAAAATTACGAAGCTTACGAATCTAATGAATATCTTTTTTTGAGAAACAAAACTCTGTTATTCTTTAATACTTTCACTGTCTGTCTGTAAGGTTTTAGGCCGTAGCCATTTGATAAATCAATATGGTACAGCTCTAGTTTAACCCTGTTTATGTACTGAGAAATTTACATCGCTGAACGTCCGAGTACAATTTGACATACGCATCGTTCTTCATCGGTCATAACTTCACATGGTCGTGTAAAGGAGTATCATTTTTAACCCAGTTATTTATAAATATTTTTAAACAGTTACTTACAAACAACAAAGGTGTGAGTTTGATATAAACGTCATCTACATACGAAAATACAATATGATCCGTATTAATGGTAGTCATGTTCTATTTCCATTAAATGTTGTTGAGGACAGCATCAGTAGGCCCACTGGTTTGGTTTAAGGGAGCATGAATATATAAACTGGCTTTACGATATAACTGCACACTTGTTGCTACGATGTTAGACTAGACCAAAACGACTAAAATAATATGATGCATTGACTGTGGTAACTAAATTTATTTACATAAATGTTAAACGCAATAATGTATATACTTTCTGTGCTATGTTTATATGTTTTTGTATTCATTTAATGGATACCTTAAGGGTTCCAAAGGCATGATTATTTCTTAAAATGTACATTTCGAGCACTAAAGTACCTTAGTGTTTAACCTACATTGTCATCCAATGTATGTTAAACACTAAGTTATTTAGAGTCTAGATAGTGAAATTTAAACGATATAGAAACCCCATCAGTCGCAATCGCTCCTTCCTTGGTTATTTTTTTATAGCGTTTGAATTTCACTATCTAGCCCCTAACTAATACGGATCTAGAAAACAAATGTAGTAAGGTCATGCTAGTCTACTCACTCCACTCGAACCTAGTAGTCAGTCAAGGAGATTAAAATGAGCTTACTGTAAAATAATTTACTTTTGTTTCTCAAAAGATGATTATACATAGTCAGTCACAGAGTCAAGTTGCAGCTCTCATTCCTTGCTCAGAAAGAGTAATTGGCAAATAAGATTTTGGGCATTCGGGGTAATAACCCAACTTACTGTAGTCCTCACGTTTTATCGTGGCAAATGGCCCGTTAAGAAGAACTGTCGAATTAGAAGGCTAACCAGCATATTTGGAATGACATTGTGAAGGAAACCTACCGGCCTATCATAATATAACAAATCCTATCGGGTCGAATTATTATTCGAAAGTTAGTTGCTGAAATATTACAAAGTTCGTTAATCTGGAAAGAAATCGATTAAAAAATCTAGGTCTAAAGTGACGGAACGTCATTTACCTCGTTTTGAAAACGAGATAATATATGACGTCACCGTAAGGTAGTAACGTTTAACGTTGTCAAGGATCAACCAGAAGTAAACCTCAACAATCATAATTTTTCAAGCTCTTGTATAAATATTAAAAAATAATGGATACTTCATCGTATATGTGCCAATACTCTAACAGGACACGGTAAATGCTTTTTTCTTTTTATGTTTAACATGGATTTCTTTTCAAAAGTGGTTTTAAAAGATTTTTTGCGTTTGAGTAGAAAACTAAAGATCATCGTATGGATGGAGTAAATGAACTTAATGTCATGAATATGAATAACATACTCCATGTATTGTAATAGGCTGTAAATGCAGCATAACAGAAAAAACAAAACACATTCAATCTTGTACTTTAATCAAAATAATGCCGAACGATAGGACTATATTGAAATGAACTTTAGCCCCCAAATGATTGCATTTCTCACATACCCCAGCAATATATTATTATTATCTTCCCTTTTGTTTGACATGTTTCGTGGTCACTAATCATATTTGTACTTATTGAGCAATTATAGTGTGCGCGCAACAACAATATGATTATTTCATTTTGTTTGCTGAACAATCGACCAGTCGTGTAGTGGTAAAAGTTTAGTAACTAGCTTCAGATACTTTTCATCTAACATGATCAACAACAAGTTTATACGTTTATTTTTCAGACACAGTTTTAGACTTGACCAGACGGACGCCTACTTTCCTAGGGACCAATATATCGTTCGTCATTCGCAGTCCTATACGCATCCGTATAGTGGACAATACCGACAAGACCACGTGACCTACATTAGGCCTGTCCAAAGAGGTGTCAGTTATATCAACCCAAAGGTCTACCAGAGACAAGGGACCAAGGATAAAAGTCAAACTAGACGGGGTTATCGTACAGACAAACGGCACAGATGTGCTGAGAACAAGTTAGATAGTCGCTACTCTTGCACAATTTCGTCTGCTGTCAGTCAGCTAAAGGGAAACCCAGAGACAACATTCTTTCCCGAGTTATTGTCCACACAGTAAGTACATGTTGTCAACAATTCTAGGCTTTCCTGCATATCTCTTATCACAGCCACTTTTTCCCTTTTCTCTTCAGACATCATTTCTTTACAGTCTCTTGGGCCACATGTTTAATATATGGGAAATAATAACATGTAAATGAATAAAGCTAAAATGCTGCCTGCGAAGTCGTATTACGCATACGTTATATCAACAGGTTGTAAATATAAGGCACAATTTGTTTCAATTCAACAATTCTATTTATATGCAGATTGCCATATTATAACACTACATTTTGAAAATAAAAAATACATTGTCGTCTGCAGTTCATCACTTATACCGCTCTACAAATTGTGCTACTTGACGTATTGCAATATATCGATTAAAGGGTTCATTGGCTTAGGTGTTAGTAAAATTAAATGACAGAAATACAAGTAGGACTACTGAAAAATTGGTAACGCTATGCAAAACCCCATGCACTTTGTTATGTGTTTCGTTTTCTCTTGAATCTATGTGTCTAAAAGTATGTGTTGTCCTTCTCTATTATTCTCTGTCTATCCTCTCTCCTCTATTTTGTGTTGTCCATGTAGCATGACCCAGAAAGACTATGCACAGCTGCACCAATGGGAGATGGAATCAGGCAGTCAGAGAGCAGCAACCAACTCTATCAAAGGTGTCTGATTTATTCCTTGTTATATGTTCATTTCTGTACTTTCAATCTTGACCTTCATTATGACCAGAAAAGATAGTGGGATATGTTTTTTAGATATTGAAAATGATATTTCAAATTAATGGCATGTAAAGGACTCAAAGTATTGAATTTTGAAAGAGAGTTATTTCGTTTTTGTGACACGAGTATGCTTCTAAGGTGGTGATTAAAAAAAAAGATCCTCCGAGATCAGTATTCTGATTTCAAAATCTATTGTCTCAATGGAGGCTAATACATATCCAGATGTTTCCGATACCGTTACTGTGACACTCAAAGCGAATATAGACATAGAGTTTAATGTTAATGATCTCGTATTTTCGTTTTGCTTTAAATCACTACTAAACTCCCCTTTATTAGGATGATTTTCGAAATAATCAAAAACACCAAACCTGTTATTATACAAGGATAGACAATATTGTCGGAAAGTAGGAATTGTTTGTTGAATGATCTCTTTTTTTCTTCTGTTTTTCCTCATATGATTTTCCAATCGTCTTTTACATGTTATCTTTTTTATTTCTATTTTTACTACCCTCGTAACCCAGTTAGTATAAATAAGATGTGTATGTATTTGTTAAATTTTCGATTGTTAGCAGAATAAATATGCATTGAACGTAAAATATGAAGGAGATTTACTCGTAACGAAGATTTTCTTCCTTTTGATCCAATGTTTTGTGCCAGATTTTAACACGGAAAAGAATGCCAATTGCTCAATAATGCTGAACATGTTTGACTTCAATTTGTATAATTCATCATTGAAATTGAAATAAGCAAAGATCGAGGGAAATTTGAGAAAGAGTATTTACATGAAGTATGAAGCAGATAACAATTTCACCGTTCTATCTTTGATATGTAATGACATAGCTCTCTTTCCCATTTTCAGGTAGCCAATCCCATGTCGCTGTATCTAGAAAGCGCCCAGCCCCGCCCGCCACCGTCCCCACTTCTATGGAGCCACCATCCAAACAGCCGCGAATCTTTGTGAACAGGAATCATTCCGAATTTGCTCATCTTTTTACAAACAAATCCCAATAGAAAAATCCTACATGTTTCTTCTTGATAATTGTTTAGTATCAAAATGATTTATTTTTGTCTTTATATATCTAACTTGAAAATACAACGTAGTACAATATACTTTAATGTAAACTGTTATATTTGATAGATGTTTTATATACCTTTTGTTAGTGTTAGCCCTGGATGGCGTTCTCGGCCCTTTTTGTTTGTTCTACGGTGCTTCATATATGTCATGCATTGATTAGCAAACAAGAAAATAATCATCTTTCTGTGGCAGTCGCAGAGGTTAACGCCGGCTGATTTGGAATCAAGATGTCAACGATAATTTGACGTGTTGAAAGAAACCGCCCAAGGAGATATTTAAATCTGAACAACTGTCCAATAATGATAATATACACAAACATTGAAACGTCTTCGAATATCATGTGACCAACATCTTATTTAAATGAATGGTGAATTGGTTACAGAGTAAATAACGATTAACACAATCAATGACTAGAAAAGTGCTTACTTTTACTTTCGTTCTAAGTAAGCAGTACCCATAAAAAGGGTATATCGGAAACTCAATGCAAAGCGATTGTAAGTTTTCTCACAAACGTGAAGCACTTCCTATAGCATTGCACTGAAACCTCGATATAGGGCTACGACAAAATGGCCTTTACCATACGACAGCTTTTCTCTTTTCCTAACACATGTAAATGTAAACAACGTTGTATTGTAATACTGTACCATAGAAGTATCGAAATAAATTATACAAAATATCAACACACCAGCCTTCGTTATTCTGATGAAAACCCTTGGTAAGTCAAGCGATAAGAGCACTATGTGTTTATTGTTCCTAATGTGTTCCTTAAATTGAAAAAGCAATCGACATCTTCACACTAAATGTCGCACCAAATGGTTTATCAATGGTCTCCACAGTAACTCGGTCACCAAAATGAGGAAACTGCATCAATGGTCTCCACAGTAACTCGGTCACCAAAATGAGGAAACTGCATCAATGGTCTCCACAGTAACTCGGTCACCAAAATGAGGAAACTGCATCAATGGTCTCCACAGTAACTCGGTCACCAAAATGAGGAAACTGCGTCAATGGTCTCCACAGTAACTCGGTCACCAAAATGAGGAAACTGCATCAATGGTCTCCACAGTAACTCGGTCACCAAAATGAGGAAACTGCATCAATGGTCTCCACAGTAACTCGGTCACCAAAATGAGGAAACTTCGTAAGTGCTAGTCAGCATAAGCTATCTGTGTCGCTCTCCGACTAATAACAACGGTTAAAAAATTACGTTGAACCGAGAAACGATATTTTGGTTGATGCTATAGCCGCTTCACATTCGTTCACATCTAGGAATTTGCCAGAGATTACCAATTATCTCGGATGCTGACACAATGCATGCAAATATTTAGAGCGTATCGACGCCCAGTTAACACCAAATCCCTTTGGATTAGGACCGATCTACGTGAACGAAATGCAGAGACCGGCCAGACTTATGAAGGACGCTCAACCGGGATGCCAAGTTCTAGCGACACTTGGTCTCAGTATGGTAAAATCCCAGTATGGTTGTCAAGCCATACATTGACGTGGTACGAACAAGACCGATCTTGCACCACTCATCTTAATATGGGGTTTAACGCAGTCGACATTTCAGCTATGTTACGACTGGCATGGTCTCACCAGTACTAGGCTACGGCTTGGAAGTGTCTCGAATCATGGACACCGAATCACGAGACCGCCCACTTAACCACATTTGTACAACAAAATCATTCTAAGCGTTACATGAGGTCATGGGTTGAACAGACTGAATGATTTCATCTAGTGAAACCTTCGTTATATCGAAATAGTTCGTTCATAAATGATGGAAAGCAGGCTGATAACGCGGACTCAAATCGTGGAATATGGAACAAGTTGCAAGAATTGTGTCGAAATTGCTTTTTCGTATGATCATTCTCATTGGTTAGAAGATTCAAGCTTCAGTAATTCATGTTTGGCGCACATCCTTGTCAACCGATCTGTTGAAACCATTGCAGCAATGAAGGAGAGTAATTTTCAGATTGTAGTTACATTTCAAATATATATATATCAAACAGAAGAATTGCACACAACTAAACGATATATCCATAGCGTTACGCTTATTCTATGAATAATACCGCATTGATCCAAATCCTTTAGTGACTAAAATGCCAAAATGTATGCTATTTCAAGAGCATCTCTTATTAAAACTTGGGCATTGACAGTTGGATTTTCTTGTACACTCATTGGAAAGTTGACAACATTCTTGTTTGAGGTATTTTATCGCTTTATACACTCGTGATGACAATTCACATTGTCATCACCCAGTGATAATTACACCCAAGTATTTTTCAACCACTGCCTTTACATTCCACATGTAAATTATCATTGTGTCAAAAAAACTCTTCAGAAAATGTTTTCCTGTTGTCAATGAATGATTGATTGAAACTTTAAGGCGCATCAACAGCATGCATATTGATTACAGGTTCCTTTTGTCATTGGTTTCTTGTACCTTCTGTTCAAGTTGCATAAATAACATTCATCAAAAGGTTATAATGCCATGCGATTCATTAGCAATGCCAATTTGTCTTTATATTGCGTTAACATTCTTTAGGTATGTTGCATATCCACCAAATGAACCCTTACTTCGACTGCCAAAAAGCACTAGTATTAGCAAGAAGCATCAACATCATTTCTCTTATGAAATTCCAAAATGTCATGAACATGATTTGAACCAACACATGTGACATTGCTTAATGTGATATCAACATTACACACATATTGTGGTGTCTTAGATAATAAACAAGAAAGGGCGATTAATCTCAAACCAAGCATTTTACCCACTTTTCACAAATCCACTTCACAATCATGGGTCATTAGTAGGGGAAGGGTTACACAAATCATCTCAACACAGAATTTCTCTTCTGAAGTGTGCTTTAATGTTTCTGATAACAAGTAATATATATATCAGTCATCAGCACTATTCATTCTCACTTCTTAATTGTCTCATGTGGGCAGACTTGGCCTTTCTGATCTTGATGACACGTTGGATCTTCAATTGCTTGGAGGCGTTCCATCTGGAAATAGATATATAGTAAGTTAAACATCCAGTTTATACAAATCTTATCTGCAATCTCCAAGAACCCTACTTGAAAGTTTTATCCAAAACAAGTCAACATTAACTTTCAGTACATTCTGCATATAAACAATATAACTTAATGCAATTTCTATTATTGATGAACATCATTACAATGAAGACAACCCTTGACCAAAATCCAGATTGAATTGCATAATTATGTATAAAGAGAATAGTTATAGAGAAATAGATGGCAAAATTCGTTTCTTGAGATCACCTCTGACAATTTTCCTATATGAACATACAAAAAGTCTTCCATTGATTGTAACTACATGTACAAGAGATTGATGGACATATAGGTCAAACACAATATATGACCGAGCTCATAAAATGTAAACAGGTGATATAGGCTAAATGCAATGGTACGTAGACAACTGCGGATATTTCAACCACCCCTTATCTTAGGTATGGTATCTTTCGATTGAAATATAATCATCGCACAAGAGCGTGATCAACCTATAACACAAAACATGACCCCTTTAAGAGCTGTAAACAAACCTTTCATTGAATGAAATGGCGATACTATTGTTTAGAATATATCAAAAGGAGGTATTTCTATTGAAGATTGCTTCACTATTAGCCTCAAAGCATGGCCATGACACCAAAAGCATACTTTCAATAATTCAAGCAAATCTAAACCATGATTTGTGCTTTCATCAATATACGGATCATTTTACCTCATCTCTAACAGCCACCACCTAGTATGACTAATCTGTTTCCGGTCAGAAATAATACATACGCAGCCTCCCTCACTCAGGAGTCAAGTGTTTAATGGGAGACAGATGTAACAAAACCTTTGCCAACTTACCGTTTCACCTTGACCTCTCTTGGCTGTCGTGATTTCTGTTCTGGGTCTTTTCTGATAGCAGCATGACATTTCTTGTACATCTCTTCAATCTGTAAATGAAGAACAAAGCTCCTTAGTATCCCATTATAGGAGATAAATGTCTGAATACTTTATATTTATGGATTTTTACATCTCATCAACATTATTTCAGTAATTTTGCAATGTCCGACTAAATGATGGAAGCAAAACCCTTACTCAACTGCACATACGGACTTGTCAAGCCCAGTAGAATCTAAGGCATGAGTCAGCCGGGAGACTACCCATCATGAAAATCCTAATGCCGTCATCTGAAATCTGCATGTAGTGGGGCAATGTGACTTCAAGTTTATACTCTAACCACTAGGCCAAAGAGCGAGCCTAAAGAATTTCTAATAATTTATATATTTGAACATCCAACCCTTTCAATGTTATGCATAAATACGAGTGGTAAGCAGGATGAAAACACGACAGCACCTCCAGTAAGCTCTATACTACTTTGAAAAGGAAATTTAAGAGATTTTGGACAAAAGTCATCTGTAAAGTAACTTGTCAAAAGCATTCAGGTTTATACACCTATCCTGAAGCCCAATTATACTTTCATTAGGATCATCAATTAAACCAAGACTGAAAATAAGAGTTCCATTGATCTAGGTGCATGAAAATTAGTTATCCCCTTGTGTCCTAGACATGCAGATCTTCGAACCCCAACTTACATTATCTGCTGTAACACTGTTCTTAATGATCATAAGCATCTTCGACTCCTTGAACATACAGACCTTTGACTCCTAACATACATTGTGTGCTGTGACACCTTCCTTAATGAACATAAGAGTCTTTGACTCCTAACATACATTGTGTGCTGTTACACCTTCCTTAATGAACATACAGACCTTTGACTCCTAACATACATTGTGTGCTGTGACACCTTCCTTAATGAACATACAGACCTTTGACTCCTAACATACATTGTGTGCTGTTACACCTTCCTTAATGAACATACAGACCTTTGACTCCTAACATACATTGTGTGCTGTGACACCTTCCTTAATGAACATAGAGTCTTTGACTCCTAACATCAGTGTTTATTCTAGGCCGCGCGATCGCGCGATTCGCCCCCATTTTTGAAAAAGCGCCCCTGTTTCATATCCGTATGCGCGCTAAGGCGCCCCTATTCAATGAAAATCGTCTAGCTTATTGTTTAGAAAATATTCATAAACTAAAGAAATTGTTTTCCGATCATAAGTTGGCAGATTAGTACGAAAATGCGTGGGTCCGACACCGTCACTCGATACTGATGCTTCGAAATATTGGAAACCCAAAATATTAACAGAGTTAAGTTTTCAATCTAAAAATAGAAATAATTTGCATAATTTATTTGGCTTACCCTGGTTACACTTCCGTTCTAGAAAGAAGTTACTTTACGGCGTTGTGTTCTAAAATTCTTTACGCTATGCATGTCACTATATGCCGATGTAGTTTATGAATAATATCGAGCATTATTTTCTTGTGATTATAAATGATTTATATCGCATTTTTGCGTGAATTCTTCGAATGGTTGTTTCGTTTAATATTCATTCCTATATGCAGCCAAACCCGTCTGGAAGTGAAAAGTTGTCCATTTTAATTGAACATTATGGCAAGGAAAAAGGTGAGCCTTTACAGGCACCTATTTTAGATGGGGTAAGTGCTAAACAAGAATATGCCCTGTTGAAAGAGCTGGTCTTGCAGCAGAAATATCCACGAGATAATTTTAATGTTTAATGGAAAATTATCTTCCAAAACCATAAGGATTTGTTTCCAAACCTGATAAAACTT
This sequence comes from Cerastoderma edule, assembly GCA_947846245.1. Taxonomy (NCBI): domain Eukaryota; kingdom Metazoa; phylum Mollusca; class Bivalvia; order Cardiida; family Cardiidae; genus Cerastoderma; species Cerastoderma edule. The sequence goes on along the minus strand of OX401418.1, from coordinate 20,302,655 downwards.
GCCAACATTGCACTGGCTCTACCAGTGCAGACAACCATTTGCGAGAGAGGGTTCTCGGTGCAAAATATTGTTAAGACCTCCCATAGGAATAGACTCAATGACTTGAAACTCAGGACATTGATGACTATTGCTATTGAAGGTCCTAAAGTTAAAGACTTTGATGCCACGGATGCACTGGAAGAGTTTAAAAACAAGAAACAGAGAAGAATATTTTCAAAAATCCATTAAAAAGTAATAGAGTTAAACAAAGCATGGTGTTCTAGTGATTTATTTTATTTCCTTAATTCAGAGAAACAATTTTTCACACACCCCTCCCTCCCCCCTATTTTCTAGGAATCCCCCCTGTTTTAGTAGGAGGGGGGTGAAATGCACCCCTACAAATCCATTTCTAGAATAAACACTGCTAACATACATTGTGTGCTGTTACACCTTCCTTAATGAACATAGAGTCTTTGACTTCTAACTTACATTATCTGCCGTGACACCTTCCTTAATGAACATAGATTCTTTGACTCCTAACATACATTGTCTGCTGTGACACCTTCCTTAATGAACATAGAGTCTTTGACTCCTAACATACATTGTCTGCTGTGACACCTTCCTTAATGAACATAGAGTCTTTGACTCCTAACATACATTGTCTGCTGTGACACCTTCCTTAATGAACATAGATTCTTTGACTCCTAACATACATTGTCTGCTGTGACACCTTCCTTAATGAACATAGATTCTTTGACTCCTAACTTACATTATCTGCTGTGACACCTTCCTTGATGAACATAGATTCTTTGACTTCTAACTTACATTATCTGCTGTGACACCTTCCTTAATGAAGATAGATTCTTTGACTCCTAACTAACATTACCTGCTGTGACACCTTCCTTAATGAACATAGAGTCTTTGACTCCTAACTTACATTATCTGATGTGACACCTTCCTTAATGAACATAGATTCTTTGACTCCTCACATACGTTGTCTGCTGTGACACCTTCCTTAATGAACATAGAGTCTTTGACTTCTAACTTACATTATCTGCTGTGACACCTTCCTTAATGAAGATAGATTCTTTGACTCCTAACTAACATTACCTGCTGTGACACCTTCCTTAATGAACAAAGAGTCTTTGACTTCTAACTTACATTATCTGCTGTGACACCTTCCTTAATGAACATAGATTCTTTGACTCCTAACATACATTATCTGCTGTGACACCTTCCTTGATGAACATAGAGTCTTTGACTCCTCACTTACATTATCTGCTGTGACACCTTCCTTAATGAACATAGAGTCTTTGACTCCTAACATACATTGTGTGCTGTGACACCTTCCTTAATGAACATAGAGTCTTTGACTCCTAACTTACATTATCTGCTGTGACACCTTCCTTAATGAACATAGAGTCTTTGACTCCTAACATACATTGTCTGCTGTGACACCTTCCTTAATGAACATAGATTCTTTGACTCCTAACATACATTGTCTGCTGTGACACCTTCCTTAATGAACATAGATTCTTTGACTCCTAACATACATTGTCTGCTGTGACACCTTCCTTAATGAACATAGAGTCTTTGACTCCTAACTTACATTGTCTGCTGTGACACCTTCCTTAATGAACCTCTAACTAACATTATCTGCTGTGACACGTTCCTTAATGAACATAGAGTCTTTGACTCCTAACTTACATTATCTGCTGTGACACGTTCCTTAATGAACATAGAGTCTTTGAGTCCTAACATACATTGTCTGCTGTGACACCTTCCTTAATGAACATAAAGTCTTTGACTCCTAACTTACATTATCTGCTGTGACACCTTCCTTAATGAACATAAAGTTTGACCCCTAACTTACATTATCTGCTGTGACACTGTTCTTAATGAACAAAGAGTCTTTGATCCCCAATTTAACATCATCTGCTGTGACACCCGTTCTTAATAAACATACAGTCTTTGATCCCTAACTTACATTATCTGCTGTGACACCCGTTCTTAATGAACATAGTCTTTGATTTCTAACTTACATTATCTGCTGTGACACCATTCTTAATGAACATTAAGTCTTTGATCCCTTTCTTACATTATCTACTGTGACACCCGTTCTTAATGAACATTAAGTCTTTGATCCCTTTCTTACATTATCTACTGTGACACCTTCCTTAATGTACATAAAGTCTTACCCTTAACTTACATTATCTGCTGTGACACCGTTCTTAATGAACTGTGAGAATTGTTTCTTGAAGGCATCATCATCCTCCTCCTGTAGTTTTCTCATGTACTCTCCGACATGGATACCAAAGATGTGGTTTCTGTGGACCTCGGCACTGAACTCTCCACCCTCAGCATCATAACCAGGGAAACGCTTCACGCTGAAACACAGGACATCATTCAAACATTAGTCATATGGTACTCTTCTTCACCCCATTTTCTGTCGACTCATTCAATATATTGAATTTTGACAACCCATAAGATTGCTCAAATAAGTTGTTTCTAATTCTACATCCAATAGATTTGGTATTACACTCTCATTTATTTTGAATTCTTATTTCGATCCCTAAAGACGTGTTCATAAGAGTTTATTTTTTGTCGACAATATTTCATGTGTATTGCCTGACTTAAAGATGGAAGAATTTCATAAGCTTTCCAGCATAAGGACAGGCCATGCTCAGTTGAATCATCAGCATTCAATAACGCAGACAGGAGACTGATTTTTTTTTTTAATGTATCCTTTCTAAGACACAGACAAGAAAAAAAAAAGGACAAATATTGTACTAGTAACTGTTTCAGATAGGAGCGAAAGACATGCTTAGTATATCAGCATCTTGTCTCAGCTGAACTATGGTTTCATCATTACAGTTACTGGCAAATTAATAAACTTAAACTCAAATATCTAATATTTTATTCATATTCACAACTGTTTCAGATAGGAGCGAAAGACATGCTTAGTGTATCAGCATCTTGTCTAAGCTGAACTATGGTATCATCATTACAGTTGTTGGCAAATTACTATTATCTTCATCATAGCATTTTAAGAGGTGGTTTAACAGAATACAAAGAAAATATCAACTGGTAAAAATTCAATGTGTCCTTTATGTGTCTTCAGAGTTTGGATGCCTGAACCATACATTCAAAGTTGTTGCAATCCATAGGATCACAGTATTATAAGATCTGTAACTGTTTCAGATAGGAGCGAAAGACATGCTTAGTATATCAGCATCTTTTCTCAGCTGAACTATGGTTTCATCATTACAGTTACTGAAATCTTATGTCAATATGGAACTTGTAAAGATAAGAATATAACTTAGTATTGAACAACTGTTTCAGATAGGAGCGAAAGACATGCTTAGTATATCAGCATCTTGTCTCAGCTGAACTATGGTTTCATCATTACAGTTACTGAAATCTTATGTCAATATGGAACTTGTAAAGATAAGAATATAACTTAGTATTGAACAACTGTTTCAGATAGGAGCGAAAGACATGCTTAGTATATCAGCATCTTTTCTCAGCTGAACTATGGTTTCATCATTACAGTTACTGAAATCTTATGTCAATATGGAACTTGTAAAGATAAGAATATAACTTAGTATTGAACAACTGTTTCAGATAGGAGCGAAAGACATGCTTAGTATATCAGCATCTGGTTTCAGCTGAACTATGGTTTCATCATTACAGTTAGACAAGATAAAACTTTCAAAGATCATGGGACAATATCACAGGGTCAAACCAGCTTATAGTGCTGACAAATTTATTTGGTTTACTTATTTCTTAGCTTCTTATTGTTAACTTATAAGGATTCAAACAGGTTTATAAGTTAAGAATTAACCCTACATTTTAAATTAAAAGCCAACTGTTTCAGATAGGAGCGAAAGACATGCTTAGTATATCAGCATCTCGTCTCAGCTAACTATGGTTTCATCATTACGGTAAATGTTAAATGAACATGTGAAGACTTTTCAGGAGCATAAACTTATAAGTGAAATAAAGAAAAAGAAAGAAAATACTTCTTCAAACTATCCAATTATGAAAACAGTCCAATACCACTTCCCAAACGCCTAATTTTCGACTTTCCCAAATTGAAAGAGTTTGCAGAAGTCATTTCAAAATGTGATGAAATTGGAAAGTAATTCGATAGAGTAGAAAATATTGTGGGAAAAGTAAAAAATTACTTGTTACGAGCAATTTCTCCTTTCCCCAATTTGATCTTTTCAGCGATAAAACTTCCCAAACCAAACAGGCCTAGGCCCGTCTATGATTAAAGTGCATCAAGCCCTGTTATACCTGTGGGGGATATTAATGCCTCCATCAGCACATCCCTTCATGGCACCAAACACACGGGCACCAGTGGTGGTTCGACACAATCCAACATCCAGGTAGCACCTGAAGGTACTGGGTTTATCATCCAGGTCCTCCACATAGTACTCATCTCCATCTACCTCTGTCTGGCCCTCATACAGTGAGTCCAGCTTGAACTTTCTCAGCAACTGTAGACAAATACAGTATAACAAACATATAAGCATTATGAGGGTTCAGTGTAATACAGTTGGATGTGCTTACATACAGGTGAAGATTTTACTTTAGTGTCTCTCTCAATGCACTATATAATAAGATGACAGAAAAAGAAACAAGATAATGATCCTATTTGGATACCGATATGTCAAGATATTAGACAGGATGTAAATTTATTCTGAAAGCACCATTATTTTAGACCTTGTTCAGATTTCATAAGATTCCCTTTAAGTCCATGAATTTCTCATTTATAAACACATTTTCAACAAAGTTCTTTTTTATGCTCATCACAGGGTTGCAACTGCCCATTGCTATTTGAAGCATTTTGTAAGTATTGACAAAAGACTTTTATAAGAGACTAATTAGCCACAACAATTATATATACAGATATAAACTGTTAGATGTTAAAGTAACATTAATTGGTATTTAGATTAATTCAGACAAATGCTTTTAATTTTTTTTTTTAAAGAAATCATCAATGAGTAATAAAATACGTTTTTGTTACTTCTATTTTTTTTCCTAGGACTTATTAAGAAATCCTGATTTAGAACAACAGTCTCCAACTGATTAATTGTAATCTGAATCGCTGGACCTGGCAGTTGCCCAGGATTTGCATGCTCCAAATAAAGGACAATTTGACAAGCTAGATTTCAGCAACCGGAACCCTGATGATGTTTATAGGGAAACTCAGACAATCCACTTACCCTTCTTGCAATAAGGAGCCCTGTGCAATAAGCAGCAGCATAGTTTGTTAACCCGACCTTGACGCCATAACGAGGCAACTCATGAGCGTATGCAGCACACACAATCACGTCTCCCTCAATTCTGGCGTACGCTATCTGGAATGACAAACATAAATCATAGCATTTACAGATTTACACTTGGAAGACTATAAAAATCCAAGATTCAAATTTTTCATTCTAAAAGGTAGAGCTAAGTGACCGGATCAATTTTACAGCCAATGCCATTAACCTTCTGAGTTTTCACTTTTTAAAATGCCATTATAATGAATTTATAACCACTAGGACTGTGAAAAGGTTAACATTTGCATTTACCTTTAACCTGTAAGAGCATCATATTATTGTTCATCAGTCTTAGATACTTAACTGGGCAAGTCAATAACATTCATACAGCATACATGAGCATTCAAATTGCACAACTTTCAAAGCAAATACAAAAAATTAATCTGTTTTTAGAACAACCTTTTCTAAAAGACTGATGATTCAACCATTGGCCTTTGACCAGATCTGGTCTTCTTAAATGAAGGATTGCAAAATCAATCATTCATGTTGCCTAGCCTTTCCAAAAGCCTTAACAGACAAATGGACTTTTACGGATATTTACAATACAACCATTATACCGACAAGAGCAGAAAAAGATACAAGTGTATGCAGAGTGTTTTCTTGCTGTATTACGTATGTCTCGGTAAAGGCATATTCCCAAATGAATTTCTTGTTTTTCCCAAAAATTCAATGTCACACCAGCTTTCTTTTTGCTCAAATTCAGCAATTTCTTCAAAACAATTTCCCAATATAACCTGGGCTATTCATAAAGCTTCGCCATTCGCCATAGGCGAAAGTCAACTTGGTTTGGCGAAGAAAGAAATGTACCCTTTCGTCAATTTGGCGAAAGTAAAATTGACCCCATTTTGTATAGAGTCTGTAATGGCGAAAGTGGGAAGAATGGCTAAAGTCTTTTCGCCACTACGAGTGGTAATCATTAATTAAAATTGAATAGTTTGACGTTGAACAGCTTAAATATAAATAGAAGTGTTTGGTTCCTTAGCCGATTTTCTAGTGAAAGCGCTCTTTTAGAAAATCCGGAGACCAGACATTATGTATATTTCCAATAGCAACGTCTAATGAAAACGTTTAAACAGGCCGGTTCCCGGTTTCAGTTTATGTGTCACACTAAAGTCGGTACCAGAATAATAAAACGCACCAAAACGTTTTCGATACTTATTTCTGTAGCTCACTGCGTTAAAAAAGATACTCATAAAGGTGATATGGGACTTATTGCAATAAAAAGCACGCGAATAAAAAACATTATTTGTGTGTAAACACATTCAATATATCAAGCGCTTTAAATGATTACATCGATGCAATATTAGAACGAAATTCCATGGTACGGAATTTACGGACAACGAAACAACAACAACAACATGAGGGAAAGGGACTCCCGGTGAAAAATGGTAATTAAAACAAACATTCAAGGAAATATAACCTTTTAAGAGCATATCTTAATGCATTGGAACTCCCACATTTAGTAAAAAGAACGTCATTATTGTACAAGTACTGTCAACTTGCCAGTTCAATGACTCCCAGATTACGTAAACGCTGCAGCATACCCTGCAAACTTTAAGGTTAGATATTCTTTTTTAAAATGTTTAATTTATTTTGTTTTATTTACAATCAAAAGTTATTTTATATTCTTTTTTTAAATGTTTATTTTGTTTTATTTAAAAAATGAATCATGCCAGGTGCATGCATGCAAGTTTAATTATTTTCTGTCGTCTTTCTAACCCTGTCCCAAAGTTCTGTAAACATTTATTGAGGTATAGGATGTAGTACTCTACTAAGAACAACCACACAATGAAGTGGCTGATACAAGAACTGTTATTTATTTGTTCAATTTACACATCATTTATTTTATTATGATAAATACCATTCTAGCCTATTTCAATAATTGGTCTGTAAATTGAACAAATGAACTGTAATTTATATTTAATATTTCTGCTAAAATGGCTAAAAAGACTTGGCCAAATTTGGCTTTGCAAAAATCCAAGTGGCTAAAGAAAATTTGGGTAGCTTAGCCAAAATGGCTCATAATATTTTGGTCCAATGAAGAGCCCAGATAACTATGTCTAGAGTTCTTCCCAATTTAAAGCCATACAAGCCATACTTAAATTTTGAAAGTTGAAAGAATAACTGAAAATTAACTTAAAAGTACTTTAAATTCCCTTTTACAGAGCAGGGCTCACCCTGGCTGGAAAAAAGTCTGCGCCAGCACATTCGCCAAATGACAAAAATAGGAGCCAAATTAAAGAAGTAGGAGCCAAATTCTGAGCAAATGGCTCCAATTAAAATTTCTTTATTTTAAACACTCTTCATGTTGTATGTAGATATGTGTTAAATCCTCTTAGTTAATTATTTCTGTTTGTTATGTTTCACCACTTTTATTAAAATTGTAATGTCATAAATATGTAATGTGTAATGCCAATAAAAATATTATGTTAAAAAAAAGAAAAAAAAAGCCAAGACATTCCCCTTCCCCCTTCCGAACAAATTTAGACCAAATATGGTATAACTAAAGGCTACGCTTTGAGTGACAAAATCAAAATGAATCTTTTATCTCAGATAACATCAAATCATATCATATTGAAGACTATACATTTCTGAATTCTGAATTCTGAGTTTTGTTATTTTATTTATTTTAGAAATGTCCGATAGTTAAATGGAAAGTAAACATGATCTTAGGTCTATTTGTTTTTACTCTCGTCAAGACTCCGGTATGATGATTTGAATGATTAATAATAGAGGATCGCAATTTGAATAGTACCGTTGCATCAACGAAGGAAGCGAACTGTCAATATCAAAATACTTTACAAATTAATCCTCTTTAAATTCTCGCATTCTACCATGCATCATCAAACACTGGACGGAATGCGGTAAATAGTAATCGGTTTTCGTGGAACAACCGCATCGAGTCTACCAATCAAGTGTGTCGAGTTGTTTACACATAATAAAGACCCGATTAATACACGCCTCAGGCATTGTTTGACACGGGGATAACAATTAGCGGATTAATTTGGGGTTTTCGGAGATACTAACTGTTAAGTGTGTCAAAAGATATAACTGTCTGTAATGTCCGGACAGTTTGGAAAATGGTAAAGTTGAATGAAAAAAACATGCGCCAAGCAAATTCGCCAAATCGGGAAATCTTTCGCCAGAATGAAATAATATTCGCATTTGGCGCATTTGGCGCCCGACAGCGTGAGCCCTGACAGAGGAATTGAGACTAACAGGTTTACATGATGCTTTTAAAAGACTGAATACTTCAAGGTTTGTTTACAATTAGTGATAAAACACGGTCAGCTGAGAAACGTTTAAGATCCACTAAATCTCAAGAAATTCTCCATTTTGAATGTCCATGTTATTGATATTTAATAAATGACAGTTTTTGTATGTGTTTCACACCAGGTGATCGCCACTCATAAATACGAGCGTTCCTTGCTATATTAGATGTTTTTCGAATGTAAACAATCAAGTTTAATTGGTGGGCACCAAATTTATGAAAATAGCACTTTGTAAAATAGATAATAGTGCAGCCGTAAAATTGCCATGATCCTGTGGTTTTTCGCTATGTTTCAACATATTTTATCATAATTTATAACTCACATTATCGAGTTATGCATTTTTTCTGAGCGATAGTATGCTTTTAATGAAACGAAAGTCTGATTAAGCAGACCCTGCTGTTAAAACAACTGACAAAATTTCATAAAATAAATCAAAGAGTTTAGATTGTCAAGTACCTGACAGATGATGTCCTTGTTGGTAAATCGGACAATCAGTCTGTACTTAGGGGTGTTGTACTTGTTTTTCTCTTGAACAACAAGACGTTTTCTGGCATAGAAGTCAGTCTTGCCCTCTGAAATTAAATGGTAGTGATTATTACAGTGATAAATAATTCTTTCAATAACCATGGCATGTTAACAGTCGTTTTGAACCATACTTAAAGACAACCCAGGGATAATTTTTGCTATGGGTTTTGCATCTTTTACTCATTAAAACCTCAAAATACCCATTGTTTCATTTCCTATGCATCCCTCAGGACCCATTGAATGAAAGAAAATTCAGACTCATGTCAATGGCTGGAATAACTTGTAAAGCTTTAACTTTCATGCTTTTAATCACCTACCTATTTGAAGAGGTTCCTTTTCCTGATATGAGACAAGAAAAGAAAACAAGTGTCTTTTACCAAGTTTGAATCATTGAGTTAAGATATGTCCAAACGAAGTATGAAAAAAGCGACACATTGTTTTCTAATCATACTCATTGTTTCAAATCAGGTGCATCCCCAAAAACCCATTGTTTTAATTTAACAAAAAATATCCCTGCAACCCTTAATAAAAACAATGCAGTGTTCTAAATAAGAACAGGCCACAGGCCAAAATGATCGCTTTGTTTTGGTCGGTTTAAATTTCGCAGAGATGTTAAGAACGCCCACGGACCCCTCTAAGTGGCCTGTTCAACCAATTCTTATTGAGAACACTGATGATGGAAACCGTCAAGCCAGTGACATTTTCAATAAATAATAAGGTGTTGTACGAAAGCATTGTGAAATATTTTATACAGAAATCTCACCTTCACAATGCCATAATCTGGTTCAAATTGACACATATTTTCAATTATATATCTTTACTAAAATACCTACAAGGGGAATCCCATCCAACTGGCAGTCAACATGCACCAACAACATAAATTAACTCTTAGGAAGTGTCTATTAATATATATTTTACCTTTGCATTAACAAAACCAGTCTTGAAATTGGGTCCCCTTGAAATTTTCTTATCAAAATTAGCATTATCAAGATAGTTTCGAGAGAGTTTATTTCATGACTAATCTGTAAAACTTTCTTACCTCTCCTCCTTCGGAACTTGACTTGAAAACGTTTGAAGTACTGTTTATTCTTGACAACTTTAACGAACCCCTGAAAGACACATATTTTCATGTCAACTTCATCTCGTAAACGATGATTTAACACATACATTATCTTGGCGTGACATGTTTTATTGTTTTCTATATCGTCCGTCAAAACCCGTAGACACAACGTGTATTTGGGTACCGAAATACATTTTTATGGTGACACAACTTTTGGAGACTAAATATCAATGAAATCATAAAGCATCAGGAAAAATCAGTTTTCTCATCCCAATTGTCTGTAAATAAGGACATGAAGTTGTAAGTATCATTAAATGTAGGCTCACCATCGTGAGTAATTTCGAAGATTAAACTCCCCGAAATTGTAGGTAGCTTCGGCTAGGGGCCTAAAACCGGAAAAGGAAGTTGTCTTATTCAGCGCATGAACACACCAGTTTTGGTGTTTTTGTTTAGGCACAAAAGTGGATTTGTACATGTAAATGTTCGTTTTGTGTTCTTTATTCATCTTTAACCATTACCAAACAACAACAACATTTTAACACTTTGTTGCAGATGACTCCGGAAAACGCTGTTGAAAAGGAGAAATTGATGATAGCGAACAATTTCTCTTTTCCCCACAATGTTTTCTACTCTTCCAGAAGATTACTTTCCAATTTCATCACGTTTTGAAATGTCGTCTGCAACCTATTTCAATTTGGGACTTCGAAAATTTGGTGTTTGGTGAAGGGTTAATTGATAATTTTGATAATGATGGTCGAGTTAAAAAGGAGATTCAGAGACATAGATAACATCTATGACTTTGGAAGATTATAGGACATTGTAAATTAGGTCCCACAGAAAATGTCATCATTTTTGAGGTATTTTCGTATTTGAGATACGTTGAACAATAATTTTTCTGAAGTTTCAATTTTGAAACATTAAAGAAAAACTAAACAGCATATGTATTGTGTGCAAATACTTTCTGGTGCGCCTACAATACCCCAGTCGGTTGCAGGTCAACTTGATATACATGGGACCAAAGTCTTAGACCCGACCTCGCCAACTATTCCTTCACACAGGTAATTAAGTCATTCATTTTTCATATTTATTCACGTAGTAAAGCAAAACATTTTTTCATTCTCTTGAATAATGGAGACTAAGTAGCGAGAGAATGTGTTTGTTTACTGCCGAGATGTAATAACTGTTAACTCCAATCCAAACCAAATACATACGGTGGCACAGTAAGGACATTACATATATATGTGTTCTACTCTATTTCGTCATACCGAATTAGTAAGCCGTTACACTGCCGTTTGTTTGTTTGATTTTATTTGTCCACCAATATGATGATAATGTTTACAGAAATAGAAATGATAAACAACATAAGAAAAGAAAAAAAATGAAAATGAGAAAAGAAGATACATCAGCGACAATGAACATAATATATGAACATGTAATGCTACTGATGAAAGACAAACATGCACATCAGACTAAGATCCTTCCAAAACTATCATCCCTTTTCGGAGAAAAAGGGATGAAGCCTGGAGAGAAATTAAAAAAGCCAGTGTCGGATAAACATCGAGACTGACACTTTCTTGTGGGATAAATGACATGACCGTAAATTGTTTGTTGGCATGGTCTGATTTCCCCGCATATTTTTGGTTTCCTGAGATATTAGATTTAGAATAAATATGTCATTTTGTAATACTAAACCAAAATGCCCTTTAGAAGTGAAAGTCAAATCAAAATTGTCTGCTTCATATGAACAGGTGGAAACGCACAACATATCCAAGAAATGCATACACAAGCAACATGTCAGTTGATCAGATGAGACGTTTGGCTTTGAGATGATGTTCCATCAAAGGCATGTCTTTCAAATAATTGAACAGCGCGAACTTGTTCAGTATAAATAATAAATAAACATGTCTTCGGATAGTCTTCGGACAAGACGGTTTAATGGATGGTTCAGCAAATATAAACAGAAGGAAAATGCTTTTGATACTGAAGTTATCAATTCATTGAATTCGTTTAGGTGATTGAAAAGAGTGCGGGCAAAGATTGCCGTAAACACACTGGATACCAGGCTTACGTTCCGAAAGAGAGTCGTATTATATCAGAGACATAGATAACATCTATGTCTCTGATTATATACAATAAATGGACAGTATCAAAAGCTTGAGGATCGTAAATCTGTGGATAATCATGCACATCTTCTTTTGGAAATGAAGGTTCCCATACGTGTAAAGTCATACCAAATTCCATTCAGTCGTTGATGAGTAACAACCCAGATAACAGTCACACTCCCTGTATAAAGTTGTTAGCAAGTATCAAAGGGCTGTAAAATGAACGAATTGCCAGACGAAGCAGGAATCATCACTTTTAAACGTGCATGTCTGCCGATATGTTAGGATCTTGTCCTAGTTTAATGCCAGTGATATCCGACAATTGCCAGTGGCGTCATACATCTTAGGAATATCTTCTGATTTATCGGAAAATATTTTCTATTTTAAATGTACGTAAGCCCAAGTAAGGATATTGAGATGCAAGGCACTCATTGATGTCTTAAATTGTCGAATGTGAGCTCAAAGCTGTCTACAACGTCTGTTTTTTAACTTGAGGCTGACGTACAGTGGCCAGTGTGCGTATACATCCGAACATACACTGTGAAATTATAACAACAGCAACACATTATAAACGCTCCATAGCAACCATAAAACTGCTCGACAAATAATACTGCCTATCATCTTCTCTTTCCTTACTTCGTAACAATTGGCGTAATGAATTTCCATGAACCGTTCGTATATTTTTTTATAATTGACAAAATGTGTGCTTAACGAGTCTACATGTGTGAGCCGGTGGTGTTAAACTTACAGAAGCAAATAATTTAATAAATGAATCATTCTAGAAATACTCAATACGTATACACAGAGACATAGATCTATGTCTCTGTGTATACGTAGTCTGCATCTTTTCCAGGTGTTCCCAATTTATGAACGTTTACTGTTTTGCGAAGAAGTACAATAAAGAATTAATTCCTTAAATCATCTTCTCAAAAACGGTAAATGCTCTAAAATTAACGACGAGTCAGCTGGTTTTGTTCGCCTCAACGTACCTACGGTGGTGCGTTATAACGAGTTAGTAAGTCCTTATAATTTAAACAGTAAATAGTTATTAAAAAGACCCGATCCTCATACTCATTCGTCCATTGAGATATTCAGCAAAACTACAAAATCGTAGCATAATCGTACAATACGCTGCGTTCTTTTTCACAGGTGTTTGATGAACTAGTCTCTTTTTGATATCATTGGAAATATATTGCTCAAATTACCTTGTGGGGTATGTGTGTTTAATTCGAACAAAAATAATTTGGAAACAAAATGGCCTTACCAGAAACAAAAACATTAAAATGTTCATCAGTTATGAATAAATCCTAATGAATTTCCCGATATGTCTAACCAAACTGTCTCTTAAAAATAAAAAAAATACCTCATGATGTAGAAACAAATATTAAGCAGAAACATAGATAATGTCTATGTCTCTGTTTTAAGAAATTCAAACTACATACAAATTAGATAATCATGCTATAAGTCAGAAATGAAACTTAAGTTTCTGTCCTTCTGCAGCGCATATGACCGCGTGCCATATGGAATTTTCACGATGTGGAGACTATGGAGTATCTTTTTCGTTCGATTAAGAAAGGGAGATAGACATTTGCAAAATTCATGAAATAGTAATCAATTGCAACGAGAAACAACAACAACAAACAACCACAACAATTGTAAACAAAACGCGGAACATGTGGAAGTCAATTCCATGTAAAATATCTGAGTTACGACTTGACAGAACACTTGCTTGTGGTCAGTCATTCAGGTAGTAAATGTGTCTTCATGTTGCTTACCCCGATGTCATTACTGACTTTATTCCAATCGATATCTTTAGCATGGTCGATTAGGTTATGGACCACTGTCACGTAACATGAGGCCAGAATTTAGAAGATTCATTCATTATCAAAGCAAATTGATGTGATCGGAAAATATTGAGATAAATTTTGCGTTGGGCAATATCTTCTGTCACTTCAAACTTTTGACTGATTCATTTAATTGAGGGCTTGTGCGACGAGATTTTCATCGCTACATTGGGACAATGTTATTTTCATGAATGATTAATACAACAGGGGTTCGAAGTTAAGGTAGTCTTACGGCTATGTATAAATGGAGAAGGGAGGACACTTCCTCAGGATTCCAAAATTTAAAATGGAATTTTCTCCCATTTCCCTGTGTTGAACCTGCTTGGAAACACAGGGAGATATATCATAATATACCTTTATTAACACTATATATAGTGTTAATACAGGTATTATGATCTATACCCCTGTGCTTGGAAAGGTATGGAATTGTGTGTGTGGTTTTAATCTATGACTTGATGAAGTTATTTTGCCGATCAATTGCCTAGGTTTGACAAAAACTTTGATAAAGCGAGTATTCTGAGATGCTGACAACAGTTTGGCTGTCTGATTTCCTGTTTATACTGCACTGAATATAAAAGTAAGCTCTGATTGGTCAATCAATCATATGTAAGACTGACCTTTATTCGGGAACATGAAACATATTAGATTGACCAATGAGAACTCATCTTTGTATTCAGTGCGGTTTTAACCGGAAATCAGACTGCCAAACAGTTGTAAGCATCTCAGAAATACTAGGAATACTCGCTTTATCGTAGTTTTTGTCTAACCAAGGCAATTGGTCTGCAAAAAAACTTCATCAAGTCAAAGATTAAAAAACCCCACACAATTCCATACCTTTCTAAGCAGTGTTTCAAATGTTGGGAGCCATAGGATATCCGCATTATAATGAATATCGCGATTTAATGGATCGTGAAATAAAGGGGCTACAGTGTATAAATAAAGTTATTATTATTTTAATTTTATTATTGTTATTGTTGTCCTTTATAAGGTGGAAGGAGCATTCACCAGGCATGTGGACTGGTGTTATTGGAGAGAATGTTTGGAGATTAAAACAGACCGACACAGATCTGTACTATCAGGTGTATTACTCAGCCATCACCTCCAAGGAGAACAAGACAACAATCTTAGATGATAAAATAGTTTTTAAGCAAGAAATATCAGGTAAGGTTGGTTTATTGAGTATTTCAGATTTATCAAGTTAATGCACCATATACATGATATATCATGTGTTATATTTCATTATATAATGGCTCACAACAATGTGACTATTTAACTTTTAATTCATCTGCTGCAGCCTTTTGCAATATCTTTATACAACACAACTGTCATGTTGTTTGTTAAAGGTAAAATTTCCTTACAACCAATTTGTCTTTTTTCAACAGTGGTTTTATTCTACCAAAGCATTATGTTTCAATTTAACCTCTGTTATAATTGTTGTTTAATACATTGAAAAAGTCCTTTTCCTTCTGTTTCTCTTTGCTACTTTGTTACTTAACCCTTTCCCAAACAACAAATTTTCGACTGTCCCAAATTTGAAAGAGCTTGCAGACAACATTTTAAAATGTGATGAAATTGGAAAATATTTGTTGGAAAAGGAAAAATTGCTAGTTTTGACCAATTTCTCCTTTTCCCACAATTTTTTTTTAAGTCGTCTGCAACAAAGTGGTCAAATGTGGTTATTGTTTTGGAAAGGGTTAACTTAATGTCAATCATAGGAGTCGAGATAAGAATGAGTATTAGAAGCTTTCACATGCTTTTCTCAAAATCTGTTCGATATACCAAATTTCTTGGACATTCTTGACAAGATGGTTTTGATCAGTGCCCTGGATATTGGTTTAGGAAAACAAAGTAAGACGTTAGAAAAGTTAAATTGACTTTGTTTCTAGAGTTCATAGTAATAAACTAGAATATATGGTTTATTTGCAGGAAAAACTGTTAGCAGCGCAAGAAAGTCAAGGGGTAAAAAAGCGCCATCAACAAAGGCAGCCAATATTTGTATCAAACAAGAAAACACATCATCATCATCATCACAGACCTTCATTAAACATGAACCTAAAGAGGAAGAGGTTCTCCGGGATTATTTTCAACTCCACATAAACTTAGAGGAGTTATATAAAAATTGGGCTAAAGCGGACGACCATTTCAGTCAAGTTTCGAAACAGTTCACAGGAATTCGCATGATCAGGCAGCCACCAGTCGAATGCCTGTTTTCTTTTATTTGTTCATCGAATAATCACATCTCGCGTATAACATCGATGATTGATAATCTATCAACTCATTACGGGGAGAATATCCTCGAGCTTGATGGTAGAACTTATTTCACATTTCCGACAGTTAAAGCGCTCAGTGCTGAAGGAGTGGAAGATAAGTTGAGGACATTGGGGTTTGGATACAGGGCTAAATATATTCAGGTGTGTACTCTGAAACTTCTAAATGTTTGTTATTGAATTCTTGTTGTCTTTAGAGAGAAAGGGAACAACTGATCACATAAGAATATTCTTTTTCTTTGATCATTCCCATCAGCGAAAAAGTTCCCAATTGAAAACCATTTTCATAGTGTGTCTGACAGCCCATTAAACCTCAACTTTTATCTAAATTTCCCAAATAAATGATGAAAAGCCTTACATTACTGTATGTTACTTTATCTTTGCCAATAGAAAATCCATAATAGAAATAAAATTTCCAAAGTAATAAAACAATTTGAAAAGTCCTTATGAATGAACATATTTTACTTTCCTCCTGTAAGTTAAAAACATTGACTTATGAAAAAAACTCTGAAAAAAAAATTCAAAAACTATTTCCAAGTCATGAATGAATTTTAGTAATTATGTGTTGGAATAAGACCATGACACCAGATTATTATTTTCAAATTCAAATAAAATTTTCAGTAATCTAGTGTTAAGACCATGATTTCCAGGTAATAATTCTAGAGTGTCATGTATTGTTTCTAGGCATCAGCTCGGTATATACAGAATAATGTTGGGAAGGATTGGTTATATTCCTTATAGAGTGTCATGTATTGTTTCTAGGCATCAGCTCGGTATATACAGAATAATGGTGGTGAGGATTGGTTATATTCCTTATAGAGTGTCATGTATTGTTTCTAGGCATCAGCTCGGTATATACAGAATAATGGTGGGAAGGATTGGTTATATTCCTTATAGAGTGTCATGTATTGTTTCTAGGCATCCGCTCGGAATATACAGAATAATGGTGGGAAGGATTGGTTATGTTCCTTATAGAGTGTCATGTATTGTTTCTAGGCATCAGCTCGGTATATACAGAATAATGGTGGTGAGGATTGGTTATATTCCTTATAGAGTGTCATGTATTGTTTCTAGGCATCAGCTCGGTATATACAGAATAATGGTGGGAGGATTGGTTATATTCCTTATAGAGTGTCATGTATTGTTTCTAGGCATCAGCTCGGTATATACAGAATAATGGTGGTGAGGATTGGTTATATTCCTTATAGAGTGTCATGTATTGTTTCTAGGCATCCGCTCGGTATATACAGAATAATGGTGGTGAGGATTGGTTATATTCCTTATAGAGTGTCATGTATTGTTTCTAGGCATCAGCTCGGTATATACAGAATAATGGTGGTGAGGATTGGTTATATTCCTTATAGAGTGTCATGTATTGTTTCTAGGCATCAGCTCGGTATATACAGAATAATGGTGGGAAGGATTGGTTATATTCCTTATAGAGTGTCATGTATTGTTTCTAGGCATCAGCTCGGTATATACAGAATTGGTTATATTCCTTATAGAGTGTCATGTATTGTTTCTAGGCATCCTCGGTATATACAGAATAATGGTGGGAAGGATTGGTTATATTCCTTATAGAGTGTCATGTATTGTTTCTAGGCATCAGCTCGGTATATACAGAATAATGGTGGGAAGGATTGGTTATATTCCTTATAGAGTGTCATGTATTGTTTCTAGGCATCAGCTCGGTATATACAGAATAATGGTGGGAAGGATTGGTTATATTCCTTATAGAGTGTCATGTATTGTTTCTAGGCATCAGCTCGGTATATACAGAATAATGGTGGGAAGGATTGGTTATATTCCTTATAGAGTGTCATGTATTGTTTCTAGGCATCAGCTCGGTATATACAGAATAACGGTGGGAAGGATTGGTTATGTTCCTTATAGAGTGTCATGTATTGTTTCTAGGCATCAGCTCGGTATATACAGAATAATGGTGGGAGGATTGGTTATATTCCTTATAGAATGTCATGTATTGTTTCTAGGCATCAGCTCGGTATAAACAGAATAATGGTGGTGAGGATTGGTTATATTCCTTATAGAATGTCATGTATTGTTTCTAGGCATCAGCTCGGTATATACAGAATAATGGTGGGAAGGATTGGTTATATTCCTTATAGAGTGTCATGTATTGTTTCTAGGCATCAGCTCGGTATATACAGAATAACGGTGGTGAGGATTGGTTATATTCCTTATAGAGCGTCATGTATTGTTTCTAGGCATCCGCTCGGTATATACAGAATAACGGTGGTGAGGATTGGTTATATTCCTTATAGAGTGTCATGTATTGTTTCTAGGCAGCTCGGTCAGAATAATGGTGAGGATTGGTTATATTCCTTATAGGTCATGTATTGTTTCTAGGCATCAGCTACAGAATAATGGTATTGGTTATATTCCTTATAGAGTCATGTATTGTTTCTAGGCATCCGCTCGGTATATACAGTGGTGATTGGTTATATAGAGTGTCATGTATTGTTTCTTCCTTATATTGGTTATATTCCTTATAGATGTCATGTATTGTTTCTAGGCATCAGCTTGGTATATACAGAATAATGGTGGGAAGGATTGGTTATATTCCTTATAGAGCGTCATGTATTGTTTCTAGGCATCCGCTCGGTATATACAGTATAATGGTGGGAAGGATTGGTTATGTTCCTTATAGAGTGTCATGTATTGTTTCTAGGCATCAGCTCGGTATATACAGAATAATGGTGGGAAGGATTGGTTATATTCCTTATAGAGTGTCATGTATTGTTTCTAGGCATCCGCTCGGTATATACAGAATAACGGTGGTGAGGATTGGTTATATTCCTTACGAACGATGGAATACAAGCAGGCCAAGTCAGAACTCATCAAGCTCTGTGGAGTAGGAGCCAAGGTAATTAGACCATTATCTCATGTGTGATTCTGATTCAATTCGAAAGCAAACCACAATAACAAAGTATGAAAAGGAGATTTTTTTTAATGAAGTTAAATAGATATCATTGTGGCAAAAAGGAGAATGATTACTTGGTATATAAAGCACAGTGTCAACTGACCCAGATTTTGGTAAATAGAGACATGTCTTGCTTGATTGGAAGATACGATTAATTCATTATTAGAATAATGGTAAATTTTGTGATTTGCTGAAGCTGAAAGCAGGAATCGCTAATAAAACATGAACAATTTTGTTGAGAAATTGATAGAAATGACTGACTTCTATTGAGTTGTGTGTTTCAAGTATACAATTGTGTTTTTGAGAATTGGTTATATATCATGGCATTTTAGAGACTTATTGTCAAGGTGTGACACCATTTCAGACAAGTGCCTAGATCTATATGCATTCTGGGATGATTCTTTTAAGTAATGGAGGAACTCCAGGGCCTGGTGGTCAGAGTACAGAACTAGAGAATGTGGTCTTCCTCAATCATTAAGAGTCTGGCATTGCAACAAAATTAGATTAATGTTGATGCGATATACAACCCACATAAATAAATATTTGGGTAATTGGATGGTGCCTGTCAAATTTGGAGCATATGGATTTGACTAATGATAAAAGAATATTGTTAATATTTTCAGGTGGCTGATTGTGTTGGACTGTTCTGTTTAGACAAACATGGAGCCATACCGGTCGACACCCATGTATGGCAGATAGCTTCTAAAGATTACATGCCCAAACTGAAACAGTCCAAATCTCTCACAGATAAACTCTACGATGAAATAGGTAAGTACTATATCACATCGCATTGTAGAGATGCACTCTGTTTTTATTTCTAAATGCAGGTTTGTTTTGTTTGTTTGTTTTTCCATTAATGTACAGGACTCAGTCTTGAGTGTTATAGTACATGTTGCCTGGATGAATACCAGTACTAGGCTAGGAAATGTGTCTTACCCAAGGACACTCCACGGTGAAATAATTGGGCGCCTTCAGGGATCGAACCTGGGGTGACTGGCCTCTAGTCCCCGACACTAACCATTACTCCACCGCATATCCTTTATATATGATAGGTATAGGTTAAATATAAAGAAACTATTAAGACAATTTCTTCTTTTTGACAATGGCTAAAAACTGTTTGTTTTTTTATTATTTGAAGATGGTGCTTTAAATCATGGTTTTACTATATTGAAACTATTGTTCTTATCAGGGGCATAGCAAGTGATACGCATGAAGGCATGTGCAAAACATCAATTTCAAAAGTGAAAAAAACTGGTATTATGCATTACCCTAAATCTCCAAATATACACCAAATCTCACCATTTTCACTTCTACTCAAAAAAGAATTTGTGGTAATGCCCCCCCCCCCAGCCCCCTGCTCCCCAAAAAGGAGGGGTACACCACCTTCAACTCCCTCCCCCATCAGATTATTGGCTGTGAGGCTGTCTACGCCCCTGTTCATAGTATTCATGAAGGAGTTTGGGTTTTGATTCTTATTACCAATTTCATTATAACACTTGCATACTGCAATGACAACAGATTTTGATAGACTTTTGCATGTAAAGGTATAAAGTGCTTGTTGATGAGACATTTGTAATTTGCTCATTGTCATATTAGATTCTTTTCGAATTCTTTCCTTTTTCTATATTTATTTCAAGAACAAAAAACCTTTGATTGTATTGTAGAGGTACTTTATGTATGATGGGTCAGAGACCTAACTATATGAATTAAAAGTTCAAAGTTAAACACTATGTCTAATAGAGCAATGGTTTTGGTTACACATAACAGGTTGTGCTGGAATGGTTTAAGATGAAATATTCAGTGATTCTCATTCAACACAAAACTTGATCAATGAGAACCATCAATAAAGGCTGAGGAATAAATTTCCATGTACTTAGTGGGACATCATTTCTTTAACTGGGTATTTCAACACATTATTATGTTTAATTGCCTTGCTTTTGCCTTTCAGGAGATTTTTTCCGAAATCTATGGGGTCCGTATGCAGGATGGGCACATTCTGTAAGCATGTTCATAACATTACTTAGAGTAAAACACACACAACATTATACATGTGTATGCATAAAACAATTTTAAGTGATCCATGATATGCACCTGTGATGATATCAAGGACAACACAAAAAAGAAAATAAACCTCTTATTTCTGTTTGTTCCTTATCCATTACTTTATTCCTGTAGTTACTATCATATTTCAAATTTATTTTTATTCTTTTTAAAATAATCAATAATTTCACAGATCTTTTGGCAAGTTTGCTACTTTAAAATAGGCGTTTGTTGCACTTGTATTAGGAAAATTTTGATGAAAAGTAGTTTGAAAAAGTCATTTTTTTTTTGGTGATGTTACTTTTCTACCTCCATTTTCCTGTTTTAAGGTTTTAGTTGTTTGCAACAGCCTGATGGTTACAAGAGTGCAAAAGATATCTCTGTGAGTTTGAATAAATTGGTAAATGAAATAGAAATATTATGAGGAGTCTCTATTTGTCATGATACTTTTAAGTGCAATCTCTTATTAGCATCAACACATTTCCTGTCAATAATCAGCGGTACATGCAATGATAAATATTAATCATGACATATGAGTTTTCAACTGTCTTCTGTGGTAGGGTGTCGACCTCTGGTACCAAGAGTCCCGGGTTCGATCTCTGTTAGTGGCAAGGTGAAAATGCTGGGACTAACACACAAATAGCTGTGAATACTGGTTGTGAATCCAGGATATAGAGTCAAGAGTGATTAATCTAACTTGTAAGAACTTGTTTCCCAACTGATGAAAATAAAGAAGTTTTAACTAAACTATCTACTAGCTAAATTCAAGCAATAGAAACATCTTTCCATTCATTTTGATCACTTAATTATTCAATATGCTTTTCAAAGTCTGACTTTATTCTCAAATAAAGAGTGTGTATATCAAATACTAAGACATATCTTTTAAGTGTTGTATTTCACCTGACCAGAGGAATGAGCTGTGGAAGGATACCAATCTTGTGTTACTTTTACATGAACTTACCTTGGGCTCTATACATGTACTGTGTTGCATTCTTTGAAACTTAGAACCAACCAATCTAGTAATAAAACCTATATCTTTTTCAGGTCCTATTTACAGCTGATCTCAAACAGTTTAAGGATTCACCCAAAATGGTAAATATCTTCTAATTTTCTCACAGAAACTGTCATGTGACATACACATGAATTGCCAAAAAGTCATTTATTTCATTTTCAACTTTTGCTTTTCAAATAAAATTGTAGGTTGATCATGGACATTGTTATAAGATTATAAAACATGCAATAACCAAAATAGATGTGTTTCTTTCTGTTGTGAATGGTTTATAATGCATGTTCTTGATATTATTTGTTAATGGTGCTTGTGCACAGAAGAGAAAACTTGAAAGTCAGAAAAAAATGTTAAAACATTACTGTCTGTGATATACAGCGAAAAGGAACTTTTGAAAGCATAAATAAATCAGTAAGCGTCACTTTTTCTGGGTATGTACATTTGTTTTTGCAGTAGTCTAGATCTCAAAAGTAATGTCATGCTGTTTGATTAAAATACATGTTAGTATACACAAATTAAAGAATTATAAACTTTGTAATTTTGCTTTCAATGACTATTCTTCAGTGTGTGTATTATACAACAGAACAGCTGTTATGCAGTCTTAACCCTTTCCCAAACGTCAAATCTTAGACTGTCCCTAATTGAAATGGTTTGCAGACGACAATTCAAAGTGTGATAAAATTAAAAAATAATCATCTGAAGAGCCCGCAAACATTGTGGGAAAAGGAAAAATTGCTCGTTACGAGCAATTTCTCCTTTTCCCACATTTTTAAGAGTCGTCTGCAACAAAGTGGTTAAATGTTGTTATTGTTTGGTAAAGGGTTAAAGAAATAAAATTTAAACTTCTTAATTTACTCACATCTGTGAATAGGCACATATAAAACACAGGAATTCTTGGTAGAATGATCAATATTAAAAGTAGAATTCTGATTTGACATTCGACTTTTTCCCATGTTTGAAGAATAACCTTTTTTTATTCTATGGTAATATCAAATTTGTTGTAAGCAAGTAGCAATGACAATGAACCACACATATATACACGAATATTCAAATTTTGATTATTGAATAATCAAGGATAACAAGGATAACATTATCATAACAAGGAAATACAAATAAGCATGCTGAGATATCAAATTTGAATTGTAGAACTGTAATACTATTGATAAGGATATTTAAACTGACAGAAACGAATAGCATTTTAACTTGGTCAATGCTCACTGGTTGATTTTTTACTTTAGTTGCTGTTTGTTTGAATTTGAAGTCTTATTTTTAAGGTATTCATGTTTCAGTCACCAATAAAAAGGAAGTCTCAAAACCCAGAAGATCAAACAGAAACGGATACAAAAAAGAAGATGAAGTCAAAGAGGAAATGACACCATCGTCAGAGTTCAGTTGGAATCTGATGAACAGAAGGTCCATGTGTGATTGCTTGATAATCAAGGGAAAGAGTCAACTTTTTACAGAAAGTGGTACTTCTTGTATCAGAAAGCAAGTTAGTGGCGGATTGGACTACCTCAGTCTGGACAAGCCGATAGGTTAGGAGACAGTTCATGATAAGACTGGAGATTTTTTTCTCAAACTTCACTATGCATGTGTAAACACAGCTTGGCCCCTGTAGCTGAGTAGTGAGTAGTGAGATGTGCTAATAACAGGTGGATAATCATGAAATTTGTATTTCAAATAGTAATTTTATGATTATAAATAGCTACTTAACATTACATTAGAATTAACCTCTGACCTTCTTGTTAACCTGATCTGACCCGAAAGGTCAGATTGTTTATTGCATTTAACCAATCAGAAACAACTTCTGGTCTGCCATTTCCAAAGCTACCAAGAGGTCTCAGTTTCCCAACTTTGGCGACTTCAAATCACCATGGGAACGTAGTAAATCATGTGGGGAAGTTTGGATGGGTAGGTGTAATGTTAGGTAAGTATTGTTTTTTTCTTAAAATTACTATTTGAAATACAAATTTTATAATTTCATTTCACAACAAACTTACCTAACATTACATTAGAATTATTCTTTCATTAAAAAAATCCCTTAGCAATCTGATAACATTAGGATGTTGTCCTACAGGCCACTTATCAACATGGTGCAATACAATTGCATCTTAGATCTATAACCTGCAATTGTTCTATTTGCAACACCTTGATGAAACTTATATGTGAGGAAATTAACACAATCTTTCGAAGATGATGCATACGGATCAATTTGTTGCTCACACCACAAACTACTGAACTGTCTGAACTTAGATCTATCATCCTTTTGTGTGCCCCTTTGCCATGATGCAGTGAGTAATTTTCTAGATTTTCCAGAAAATGGCGGAATTTGGACAAATTCTAGTTTGTGCCCTTTTTTTTTTTATTTTAAGAACCCCATGATCTTGTGTCATTTGTTCCCATTTTGATAAAAATGTGCAATATATGATGAATGTGCAAGCTGCCCACTAAAGGTATATGGAGCCATTTTGCTATAATACTCACCTTGTCATTGTTTAGCTGGTTTTCCATGTCCTCTGCCAGAAGCTTGAGGAAAAGATTATGTGGCCTTCGATTCAATCTGACCCCAGGCCTTTGATTGTGCAGGGAATTTGAAATTGACTTCGACTTGTTGTTATTTGATTTCTCCTCTAGCTGTCCCTGATGATGAAAACTTCACATAGCACTGCTTTTTGTTAGAAGAGTCATTTGGATTTGAGGATTTTCGTTTTCATGGAATGTCTTTGAACAGATTAATGCCTCAATTTTCTTCTTTTGCTCTTTCTTGTTTTTAACGAATTATCACATTCACTCAATCATTTTCATAGGTTGAGTTAACAGACTTTCCCCCTTTACTTTACAATTGGAAAAGGCTGCCTTTGAACCATATTGTTTGATGAGACAAGATTCAATAAGATCGTCAATAGGCGGACCTTGCAGCAGAAAACTTTCTGTTTCCTCATCTGCTGGGAACTGTTCAACCAAATTTTCAGTGTAAGCAGTTAGAACAGAAGGGTTAGCACACCAGTTAAAATTGTTCAACACTAAATGAGTACAAAGAATGTTTTCAGATATGTGGGTAAAGGTATTTCACATTTTAGATTATGGTGATCTGACCAAACAAATAACTACAATAATTGATTTAACTGTTCTATCCCTCCCTGAGTCATAAGAATATCATCTTGGATAGTTGTAGAATATTCGTAATGACTGATATGATGAAATGTTTGGATGTTCATTATAACTGTCTGGAAGAGATTACTCCCCTTTTGGTGCCTTATGATCATAAAAATAAATATCATTTTGAATCGGTAATTACACATTTTTGGGTCGGCCAATTGTCTCAGGTCGGTCGCGGAATGAGAAACAAACAATATTTTATTTTAGGACTTGGTACTCGGTTTCGTCAATGTGATTGTCTCATTGAATGACGTGAACTTTCTGGTTCCATTTTTTGCACGCATTGGACCTTTTTTTGTTCAGCTGGACATTTGTGCGACTGGGAATATTTGTATCCTATATGTATCCGCACTTTCAGTTTACTGTGTTGCTGGAACGTTTTCGAGGTTTGCAGAGACCCAGTCTATTTTGGGTGTTGGTAATTCAAGATAGATCCGTTCTTATTGTATATACTGTAATAAATGTCCACTTATGTATCCTTTTCTTACAACATTTAATGTTATGTAGGTTCACTGTATATAGATGGGTCCACTGTTGTGGGTACGGGGAATAAATGAAGAACGACAGCTACTTTCGGCAGGTGTTCCCTCGGGTTTCTGCAGGCTGTGTATGTTTGTAGGTTTGTTTCGGTTGTGACTCCGCTGTTTCTAGGCGGCGACTTTCGTTTGTTTCCTAAATAACATTCGTGTTCGTCAACCGTCACTGTTAACTGCAGAGTTTCATTTGCCTTGCTGTGTGCTCATAACTTTAGCATAACTGTATGGCTTTATCAAATGTCAAAGCGTCCCCTTCACCAATCAAACGTTCTTGTAAACGTTTATCTGTGATTCCGAAAACAATTCGATCTCTGATCATCTTCTCTGGATCATTGAATTGACAGTCCTTTGCCAAAAAGCGTAATTTGGAAACGAGTGTGTCTATGGAATTGTTAACCTGTATCTCGTTGTTGAATGCAAAGTGGGAGAGAGAATATTGTATTTCACCTCGGCTGGAAGTGTTGACTGAATCTGTCACAAATGGATTGCAGCTTCTTTGCTTCTTCGCTCTCTATTCCCCATGAGTTTAACAACTCTCTTCCTCTATCACAAATCCAAAGAAGTAAATATGTAACTTTTACATCTTGTTGTTGTCCCTTAAGTGGTCCATTGAATATTAGTTCACAGTGTTGCTGGAACTTTTTCGAGGTTTGCCGATTCTCAGTCCATTTGGGGCATTGGTAGTCCTAAAATATCCATGCCTATTCACTGTGATAAATGTCCACTTATATATCAGTTTCTGACACCATGTAATGTTATGTGGGTTTTCTGTAAATGAAGTCCAATGTTGTGGGTACGTGGAGGGTAATTGGGAATAAATGAAGAACAACAGTTGTGTTATAACTACAACATGTATTCATGTTAACTATGTATCAGTACATTAATGAGTGACAAGGCAGTAAGCAGTGCATGTTGTATGATCACTAGTGTCTATCTAGTCTGTTACAAGACGACACCATAACATACACACTTTAATAATAATGATTGTGTAGTTCGACTCTATCTCACGCTACTATTTGCATTCTATAGTCTATCGTTTGTTTTTGTAAATACTCCATATTATGACCAATTTGGATAGCTTTATCGCGAGTCAAGTAGTCCCCTTCATTCTTGAGCTTTTCTCGCACTTTCGATGAATTCGCCCCGAAAAAACATCTGTCTCTGATCTTTTTGTCAGAGCTTTCGAAGTTGCAATCACTTGAACAAATCCTTAGTCTGGTGATTACCGTATCGATCGTCTCGTTTTCCTACGTTCGTTTTAAGAACTTATATCGAGCAAAACTGGGTTTAAATTCGGCTGCACGGACGCCCGGAATCTCGTGTAATACGTTTCTAGCTTTTTCGCATTTTCGTCCGAAATATCTATCCATGTACAATGAATGTCAAGACTCTTGTCGCCTATCCATAATCTTTTATGAAAATGTTTCTCAATTTGTTGGAGTATTCCGTACCATAACCTATTTTTCGTGCTCTTCCTAAATTTGCAAAAAAAAACATATTATGAAACAAGAGAGCAGTCTTAATGACATAGTTTTGGATAATCCAGTAAAAGACAATTTAACAAATATTATTATCTGTCTGAATCCCTCACCTCTCATATTACATTGGAAAAGATGAGGACATTCATGCAGTTCTATAAGTGAAAGAATTCATAGGCCACTGTAGCCTTGGAATTACTTGCAACCCAAAGTGGGCATCGGGTAGAACCACTGTGCTATAGGATGCAAAGAATAAAGTTTTCAAATGACAAGTCTTATGTCATCAGCCAAAGAGCTTTGAGGTTAATTTCTCTAATTGTGCAGCCAAAAAAGGCAACATTTAAATCATCAAAACTGTCGTGTAATGATCGGATCATGGAAGAGTATTTCTCTAATCTTGCCTTGCTGTCGAGAGTTATGATGTATGTTGTTAATATATACAACTTTTTAGTATAAATCAACCAGGTAGCACAAGCCCTATAACTAAACTAATTGTGACATTAAGCTGTAATTCAAAATTACACAAAATTTTACCTGTACAATTAGTCCCTGTACAGAAACAACTGTTTTTGAAGGAGAGGCAAGGGCTTTATCCAAGGTCTGAACCTCCGCTGCTTTTGGGTCCACCAGAGCCACTGCTTCCTTGTTCATTTCCTCCGATGAGGAAACAGTCCCGGTAAAAAAAGACCGAAAACTCTTAGTAACAATTGTTGTCTCATCTCGCTTGATGAAGTTCCTTTTTTCTATTGATTGCTTTAACCCAAAACGACTAAGTTGACTTGGATCATGAACAAGGCATTTTATAGCATTTGACTGGTCTGCAAGCCCAACAGTCTATAGCTGTTTACCTTCACCATATGTAGATGGTCCCTTGGTTGCAGCCACTTTTGCTCTAACAACAGTATTGGGTTGTATAACCCGTTATCCCATAATACTCACAATGGACATTATATGTAAAGTAAATGACTAGAGAATTGTTTATATCATTATCATTTATATCATTATCAATTCATAAATAGAGTTTTTAAAGTTATCAATGGCATTTTAGTCAGTTTATGGATTACTTCAGTGTTAAAAAAATGTAATTGTAAGCGTCACATCATACACAACATACCATATATCAAATTCGAGGGAGTACGTTAGAAAAAAAATCAAGTAGGGGAGACCGGGGCTAGTACGGCCCCTTTTTAGAAAATACGTAATTTTAGAATAACCTTTACTGCTAGTCCTCCCAAATGTTTATATTCAGGCAGGGTATTGTGTAGCCGTACTATCTGTGTTGAACATCTTCGTGTGTTGCTTTCTAATTAAAGATTATTTGTTGTTTAAGGCATCGGGTCGTAATGACCGAACTTGCCCCGTGCAGGAACACTAGAAAACAAAACCCATTAACTATGTAACTCAGTAACATCAATATACATCGAACCGATGCTAGTCCGGAATGCGAAACGTCAAAATTAAAAAACAAAAATACCAAACATCGTCATTAGTTGATGTCCCTTTCGTCTCTACTAGGCTCTGAATAGCAGTTATCACACTTATAGACAATTATACCACTTGTATCTGCGCACTCATCATGCGCCCACATTCTGCAGTCAGTGCACTGTATCCACCTTTCATTAGATCTGCTGTTAGCCCATGTATCCATGCATACCAAACAAAACCACTCCTCTTCACTAACTGTGTTTTCAACATGACATGGAGTTGATTTTCTCTTTATGTTTTGTTTTGCTGCTTTAGACTTACGTCGTGGTTTCTTTGATTTGGTATGGGTGACGTTTTTTGTGTTGTTACACTTGGATTTACGTTTTGCTTGTTCCTGTCTCAACGCCTCCTTTTCAGGTGTATCAGTAAGGACACATGTCTTCCTCCGCTTCCTGTTTCCAAATGATATCTTGCGTTTGGGTGCCTTTGGGTGCGGTTTTACTGAATCCGGGTTAAAGGAGGTACTCTTTGAAAGAGGAGTTGAAGGATATCTCATTTCAGAACTACAGTTGCTTTGGCCGGGTGATACTGGATCATCGATACAATAATCGCTCTGTGCGGTAGATGAAGAGTTGTCTTCGATTTGACAACCTTCTACTGCGGCCTCTTTTCTTTTACAAACAGCGCCACTGTAGTGTGCATTTACACCAGAGCCTGTCAAAACTAGATATATAGTAATTTGAGTAATTGCTGCTGGTCAACAAAACCAGTTCGCTGATGCCTTGACCATGATTGCTGTTGTCATTTGTTTCTTGGATGACAACAGCCTTCGTGTTCATTGCATTGCAAAGAGCGCTGAGGAACATGTCACAAATATTGTTATCATATTGTTTTTCTTTTATATACTTTTCAACTGTCATCATTATGTCCCCATCGGTGGCCTCTGTGAACTGCTTATAAAACGCCTGATTTGTGCGGATTTCTTCGGCTAAGCACTTTCCTAATTCGTCGTCTGTTACAATCCTTTCATCAGTAGCATGTAAAGATGAGCTTACAGCATACAGGAGACAGTGACCATCCCCTCGTACTGGTATAAGTGACATATTGTTTTCTCGAAGATAACAACTTATGGCTGTATCGCTGTCCGTTTGAGTGCAAGAAATATGTTCAGTACTTGTATCATAACTTATCTCTGGTTCTACTGGTGCAAGCGATGGAACTGCATTGCCTGGTTCTGCTCCGAATGCTCTGTCAGTTACGTCTGCGGGCATGAAGTCTGTATCCG
This sequence comes from Cerastoderma edule, assembly GCA_947846245.1. NCBI lineage: Eukaryota > Metazoa > Mollusca > Bivalvia > Cardiida > Cardiidae > Cerastoderma > Cerastoderma edule. The sequence continues at coordinate 20,272,406 of OX401418.1, read as the reverse complement.
TAAATATGTCACTGTTAAATGGGAAAATACCCGCCTTCTGAAATCCACTACATATGTTAGACATAGTCAATGCCTCTTTCCAAGGTTCACACAATATACCCGCAATGTCATGGATTGATATCGGTCTGCCTGGGTGGTTACGTAGCCAATTACTTTGGGAGACTGACAGCTTTCTTTTCAGAGGACCGAAGACGGACAGGTCCAACGGCTGTAAACGATGAGAGCAATGCGGTGGAAATGATAGCATGACTATACCGTTTTCTTTTGCATAGTCAAGAGCGTAAATAGACAGATGGGAGTCATGGTTATCTAGTAGAATCAATACTGGTTCATCCTTTGTTGGTTTAACATGTTGAACAAATTTTTTCAGGAACAGCAGAAAATTATCTGCAGTCATCCACCCAGACGGGTGCTGTTCTCTTTGAACCAGCAGGTGCTCCATTCAAGAAATGCTCTTTGAAATTGACTCGTGGATACACAAGAAATGGTGGAACGCTAATACCGCTTGCTGATACAGCTACACATAGAGTGACTCGTTGTCCCCTTTCTGCTGACGTCAAAGATCCGATTTGCTTGACACCTGTACCCGCTTCGACCTTTCTTGGTTTCACCACCGTCACTATTCCCGTCTCATCAACATTCCAAATGTTGCATCCGTTGAACTTGTGCCTGTCCATGACATAGGCTAACTTTTTAAAGAACTCAGTCACGTTAACCCTATTGAATGCTGTGGCTCTAGCGATGCTTGTTGCTTCAGGTGTTCTTAAAGAGAGGTTGGAATGACGCCCGAGGAACGATGAAAACCAGTCTACTCCTGCAATTTCCTTTTCCGGTCATGATTTCGGCATATTGATCTCAACATGTTTGGCACACTCATAAGCTAACAATCGTACTTCTCTTGGACAAAGTCCAAAGTAAATAGATGCTGCGTGCTTTAAATATGCAACAAGTTTATGTTCTTGTTCATCAGAAAACACCTGCCGTGGCTTTTGGTATCCAAACGTGAAACCTTCCTTTGTGCTTGACCTATCTGTCTCAGGTAAAGTATATAACCGTTTAACATAGCCCTGTATAGTAGAGCGAGGAACACCAAAGAGCTGACTTGTTTTTTTATATCCATGCTAGGTACTGCGGTCATGGTCGATAGCTTTTCGCAGGACATCTGATGTCGTTGTTGCAGTAGACCTTTTTCTCTTGTATGTACGGACCATGTTCTTCATTCTGCAATGTAATAAATAGAAACTGAAGCAAAGAGGAAACTTAATCAACTCTATTCCTAATGAAGACATGGCTCTACAGCGGACGTATATGGAAAACATTATGACGAAAGGGTAATTGCTTGATAATGAGCAACTGCACCTATTATTATAATGTTTTATGCTCAATCCAGCAGGTATTTAGTCAATCCTATATAAATATTTCGTCATCTTTTGTTAATGTTTCAATACTGCAGATTGCTTGATATAAGTAAAGGATTTAAATATTTTCCAGGGTTAATCAATAAAAAGATCATAAAAAATAATCCATTAATTATGTCTCACATGCCAGCATATTTAAGTATGCTACTTTAATGAAGAATAAGCAATAGTCTTAATGCGGGGCACGTTCGGCTACCGGGGCCAAACCTACCCCGATTTGCTGGGGCAAGTTCGGATATAGGCCGAACCTGCCCCGTCTCTATAGGCCGAACTAGCCCCAGATACACTTTGACGAAACACCACGTGATACCTGCGTCTAGGGTGCAGGAATCGAAACGAACAGTGTTTAAGATTATAGAACAATAGTGTACCTTGGTAAAAGTATAGAAACATATTTGGAATTCAAAAAATAACTTAGGAAAAACAAAAACTTTCATGACATTGAAAAATTTACTCACCATGTAAGAAAACTCGTTTTCGTTTCCATAATTTATTCTTAAACACCGTTGGTGGCCATTACATACTGACGTAGGTAGAAATGTCATAATTGACGTCACAATAGGGTTCCCAGCGCCCTATCACCCCTGACAAGCTAAATATAGCCATGTGCCGAACATGCCCCGAGGCCGAACTAGCCCCGAGGCCGAACTAGCCCCGGTCTCCCCTATGTAGAATAAATGCTTCTGATGTGGCAATTGTAGAGGTGATTAAACGGGATTTAACCCAAGGAAAATAAACAGCGTTCTTGCTCGATTAGCTTTTATTCATCCACCCACTGCGCATGTACACAAATCAAAGTATCGATGGTAATCAGTATATCAAAGTACTAAAGTATCTATAGTGTGTACACTACATCTCTCCTTTTCTTTTTAGAATGTTTTCCTTTTTTTAAAAGACTAAAATAATAATGACTAGATCTGTTCTATCCTTTTCAAAATGTTTTCCAAAATCTAAACAATAAATGACTAGAGTTTTTTGACTAGACAACTACACATTGACATTAGAAAAACATTCAATTTCTATCCTACAATAAAATCTTTAAACCTAGAAGGCATTTTGGCTGACCTTCTTGGCCTATCATTTTCAAGTTCTAATGGATCTTGAATACTTGTACATTCCTCATGTTCTTCTAAACCACTTTCAGAAGATGGAGGCTCAATCATGCTTTCAATATTTGTATTGTTAGTAGGCGGATCCTTTTCTACAAACTTCTTGACAAAAGTAGAATTTCTCTTCATACCATTGTCCAGAAGAATAGAATTGCCATTCCTTTCTACAACAGTTCTCAAATCTTTACCAAAATTTGTACTCATTTTGTTCTCTTTCTGCTGTCTAACCAATACAGTATCTCCTACTCTTATCTCGCATTCTTTCGCCTTTCTTTTCTTGTCCGAATACTCTTTCCCCTTTGCTTTTTGCTCATTATCTCGGTCTCTGACTTCGAAATCATCCAGACAATAATGATTTAAGTTAGGAAGTTTGTTTCGGACTTGCCTCCCATACAGCAATTAAGCTGGGCTCACCCCAGTAACACTATGCGGAGTGCTACGGTACATACAAAGATAAGTATCAAGTTCCTTTTTCCAAGATTTTCCCTCCACTTGAGCTATTCTTAACCTTTTCATAATTGACCTATTCTGGCGTTCCACCTGCCCATTGGCTTGAGGCCAAAGAGGTGTACTTTTACGGTGTTCTATCCCCAAATCTTTGCAAAAATCTCCAAACATTTCACTTATAAATTGAGGGCCATTGTCAGTTTGAAGAGATTCTGGTAACCCATGTGAGGTGAAAAACTTATCCAACATTGCAATTATTTTCTCAGAAGTGGTCGTTTTAGTTATCTCAGCCTCTATCCAGCGACTGTAATAGTCCACCACTACGAAAATACTGTCTCCTGATGGCAACGGTCCCAAAAGGTCAGCTGCAATATGTTGCCAAGGAGATTTAGGAAAATCATGCCTTATCATCGGCTCAGGATGATCATTTTGATTAACTAGTTGACACCCATAACATTCCCTGCATGTTTTTTCCACGTCTTTACCTATACCTGGCCACCAAACCTTACTCCTAACCCTTTGCTTCATTGAAACTATACCCGGGTGACCCTCATGAGCAATTTCCAAAACCTGTTTTCTCAAAGATTGTGGGATAACCAGCCTTGTGTCCCTTAACACAACTTTTCCAATTGCACAAAGTTCGGATTTAACCGGCAAATACTCTTTATAGGGTAATTTATACCAATGACCTGTGAGTAAACATTCCCTAATTTGACCTAATTCTTCATCAACCTCGGATTTCCGTTCCACTTCCTTAATGGTCATTGCTTTAGGGGTCGATTCCCTTGCAATGAATCTTATATATTCATAATCCGAGTTAGATTCTTTTTTCTCATCCCCAGATTTGTTCAACAATCTCGACAAAGCATCGGCTATGTTCTTGGGTCCTGGAATATACTTAACCTTATACGTATAGGGTTATAACCGAAGAACCCATCGTTCGATACGCGCAGACGGTTTTGACTTCGGAGCATATATATACTCCAATGGTTTGTGGTCTGTCCACAACTCAAATTCCAACCCAAGAAGATAAATATTGAACCTTTCACATGCCCATACTATTGCTAACGCTTCCTTTTCGGTTTGACTGTATCTACATTCTACATCGCTAAGAGTCTTGCTTGCATAACAGATAACCCTATTTTCCCCATTACTTTCCTGGACCAAAACAGCCCCTAGTCCCACTGGACTTGCATCGCAGATTACCTTTGTTTTCACATGTTTATCAAAATAACCAAGGGTATTAATCTTGGCTAAATTTTGCTTTAAGGCCTCAAATGACTCTTGTTCCTTTTTACCCCAGACAAAATTACAATTTTCCTTGGTTAGAGCCCTGAGTGGTGCTGAAATTGTTGCCAAATCCGGAATAAACTTCCCACTATAATTTACCAGACCTAAAAAGCTTCTTACTTCTGTAGCAGTGGTAGGTGCACATGCTTCAAGAACTGCTTTTACCTTAATTTCAGACGGACCCACTCCTCTCTCAGACAGTACATGACCCATGAATACAATCTCATTCATTCCAAAATTGCATTTATTAACATTGAGAGTTAAGCCTGACTCACTCAAAACTTTCACTACCTCTCTCAACCTTACATCATGTTCCTCTTTGCTAACACCATGCACTATTACATCATCCATAATATGCTGTACTCCTTCGCAGTTGGACAGAACCTGGCCTATGACTCTTTGAAACATTTCTGGAGCACAATTGACACCAAACATAGGCGTTTGTACCTGTACAAACCATTATGAGTGACAAATGTGGTTATCTCCCTGGATTGCTCTGACAGTTCAATCTGGTGATAGGCCCATTTTATGTCCAGCTTGCTAAACATTTTACTATGTGTAACTTGTTGCAAAATTTCATCTACTGTCAGGATTGGAAACCTTTCTCTTTTGATAGAGGTGTTCGCTCTTCGCATATCCACGCAAAGTCGAACATCGCCATCACCCTTAGGAATTACTACTACTGGTGACACCCATGGTGTAGGTCCTGTTACCTTTTCAATGATATCAAGTTTCTCCAACTCCGACAGCTTATCTGACAATTTATCCCGTAAAGAGAAGGGAATACGCCTCAGAGACTGTGCTACTGGTTCCACATTGGCGTCAATCGGAATGGTTAATTGAAAATCTTTCAATTTTCCAAGCCCTCTGAAGCCCTGTGGAAACTCCACAATTAAAGCTTGCTTTATGTTGCCACAGCCCCAGTTTGGTTGCTTTTGATTCTTGCCAGATTCTTTCAGCCCCATGCTTTCAATTAAATTCACTTCAGAATTTTTCTCAATTGCCTCTGGCCCAAGAATCAAAATACCCAGACTAGACGACGTTTTAAGACCCAATAATGTTTGACTATTCCCGTCAATAACCAGAAAATGGGCGTTTTCCACCTCCCTGTTTGCACATTGTATATTTGCAAAAAACGAACCTATCGTTTCGACAGGATCTTTAGTGCCATATACAAAAATTGGTTTTCGTTCAATTTGTGACACACATTTGACTCCTTTGTCTTTCAAATAGTCCCAAGTCGTTCTACATATAACATTACAACTAGCCCCAGAGTCAATTATAGCATCGATTGTCACTCCACCCACAGTGATTTTTGTCTGGTTGTCGCTAGTTTCCCCCCTACAGCGAAAGCGTAATTCGTCGAATCGTGGTCCACCTGTCGCACGGCCTGGCCCCTCGATTTGCATTTGATTTCAAAATGTCCCTTCTTTTTGCACGATCTGCATTCTTTACCCCGTGCCGGGCAGTTTGCATCTTTGGAAATGTGTCCGTATTTTCCACGGTTATAACAGGTAACTGTTTTGGAACCCTGGTACCCATTACCCCTCTTGTCATGTTTTTTGTTTTGGGGTCCATTGTATTGTTTCTTTTTCTGATCCAGGGACACTTTGTTGACACTGGCAGTAACATTTTCAATCGACCTGGCTTGTATTTCTGAATTTTCATACGCCCTGGCAATGTCACGTAGTTGAGTTAACTTCAATGTCCTGCCTTTCTCAAGCAGTTTTCTTCTCAGACCAGAGTCACGACATTTTTCAATTACTTGGTCGCGAATGTTGTCCTCAGCTTGTTCACCAAACTCGCATGTCTCGATTTGTTGCCTTAATCTAGTTATAAATTGTTCAATCGATTCATCACGTTGGTGCATGGAACGGAAAACGTGTCTTTCGTAGGGCACGTTCGATTGCGGGTTAAAATGTTCATTTAACGCCTTTACCGTTTTCTTGTAATTGTCATCGTCCCCTTCGATCGCCGGGAGCGTAAAGAAAATGTCCTGCACTCGCATACCTGCAGTGTGAAGTAGCAGTGCCTTCCGTTGACTCGGATCTTCAACTCCTCGCCCTTCTGCGTACAGTTCGAATGCACGTAGCCATCTTTTCCATCGTGCCGATAAACCTGCCATCTCATCGCACTGGAAATTTGACAGTCCCCCAAGCTCTGGCATAAATATCGTAGAAGGCCCCTCTGCCATATTTCATCGAATATTTATCCTCGTCGCCAAATGTAGAGGTGATTAAACGGGATTTAACCCAAGGAAAATAAACAGCGTTCTTGCCCGATTAGCTTTTATTCATCCACCCACTGCGCATGTACACAAATCAAAGTATCGATGGTAATCAGTATATCAAAGTACTAAAGTATCTATAGTGTGTACACTACAGCAATCTCTACCAGAGTAAATTTGTAGTATCCGGGGGACGATAACTCTGCATGGGAGATTGCTGATGTGGCTGGTTCTATACAACAACTTGCAAAATGTGGTAGTCAAGTGAAACAATGGTTGCAAGTTTTCACATATGAAGCAATATTTGCTAGTTTTTGACAATGTTTTTCTAGTAGATTAGATTAACACAACATATCCTATATACACCTGTATATGCATGTTTAATACAATGTACATCAAATAAATGAAATTTTAAATGTTGCAATAAACGCCATAAAAACTTAATATTGAGTCACATAAATGTCACACTTTCAAAGTAACAAAGTACCAAATTTGATAGCATTTTTGTTTGTTACATTAAACTGTTACATTTTATTGAAGTTGTGATTTTTTCTTATCCTTTTTTTGTGAAAGAAATTTCTCACATTAGCTTAACCACTTTTCAAGAGATTGGGATACTTTCTTCATGGATGGGAAAAAAATCCCTTGCTTTCTGAAAATAATGGGCACTTTCCAAAAATACAAGGGTGCCTGTCTATAGTTGTTTACCAAAAATAGAGTTTTTTAATGGACACACTAGCACATTACTTTAAATTTTAATGGGCAGTATTTTGGTTTCATAAGAAATGCATCAATTGCCCCTCTCTATCCCAATCTTTGCACATTTCATTACCTGTTATCTATTCTTCAAATACAGACTTGTCACAGTTGAAAACCAATGTTGTTGCCTTAAAGTATTACACTGCATCTTTATCCCTAATTTGATTATTTCAATTTAATTAAAGGAAATACTTATGAACTTTAAAGCCAAAACAAAATAAATTTGCATTCTGTTAAGTAAAATCCAAGACATTCATTTTGAAATTTAAATATTAATACCATTAAAGCACGAAAGGAGTTTATTAATTGCGCTGACAAATATACATACAAATATACATACTCGGCCTTAACTTAGCAATGATAGATTTATGAATTAAAGATACATCATTTTGTAAGTTTTAAAAGAATGGGTGAGTAGTTAATTGTTTGTTTCTGCAACAGTACATGTGTTCAAATTTAGGATTTAAGACAACAAATAACATATTACTTGAAATTCAATAGGGTCATATTAATTTCAAATGCATCAACTTTTCCAATGTCAAATGTTCAATGTTAAACGAGTTTACAAGAAAAGTAAACTGTGTACATTTTTACAATCATATTTAATGTTTCTTCTGTTTTCTACTAGTGCTATGACATGGTACCATATGTACGTGATAAACTGTACGTTACTGTATAATTGATCTTGTAACCTTTTAAAGTTGAATTTACTTTGTTGTCTTGTTTCCAAACAACACACGCATCCAGCAAAGATAAAAATAGAAGTCAGAGAATTAATGCAAGATTTCCTATACCAAGATTTTCGAAATTGGTTAAAAAAACACGGTATCAAATATTTCTTAGGTTTTTTGTGTCGCTTGTGGTTATTTTCAAGATGTACCAGAGATAAAGTCCTATACGTGGACGCATTTTTAAAGAGCCAAACTTGTTAAATCCTCTACAAATCATTTGACCTCTATTTTGACTTTTGACCATGCCTTTCAAAGATTTGTGACTAATGGAGTAATGGTATTAGTCCTACTCAGTTACCGAAGTTGGGTTTAATGCGATCTTCCATATCACTTAACCCATTACCAAACAATAAAGACAGTTGACCACTTTGTTGCAGGCGACTTTAGAAAACATTGTGGGAAAAATTGCTCGTAACGAAAAAAATTGCTCGTAACGAGCAATTTTTCCGTTTCCCACAATGTTTTCTGCCCTATCAGAAGGATATTTTCAAATTTCATCACATTTTGAAATGTCGTCTGCAGACTTTCAATTTGAGACAGTCGAAAATTTGTTGTTTGGTAAAGGGTTAATCCCCCTTTCCCGCGGATCCTGCAGTTAACCCTTAGCATGTTGGGTAAGGTTCTAAAATTAAATATACTTGTCTTCTTTCCAAAAAATTAAATACCTGCTTAATTTTGTTGAGGAAGAATTCTCATAGTATCAAACATGTAAGATCACAGGCCTGTCGCCAATTTACTTGGCGGCTGGCCTGGATCTAGCACGTTTGCATAAACATGAATTCGGTTCCAGCACTATAAGGGTTAATCCATAAAGGTGGGTATGATTTCTTCTTTCATTAAACAATCAGTTATTACACTTCATCACTAAATCCTTTATCCGAGAGCCTTCTAAAAACGCTGGTTGCAAAAAATATTAGAAAATAGGTACTAGTATTCCATTACGAAATGTTAACAAATCGAATGATGTATTTTTCTGCTAAATACAATCTGCTTTGTGTTTACGAAAAGTAAAACCATTTTTTATTTATAATGATTAACCTTCATTATCATGTAAGCACACACCTTTACAGTAGTTTCTTTCGAACATGACCCGTTCATTAATGTTTATACAATACTCAGCAGGATTTCAACTTTCACATAATAAGCTTTATTTCGGATTAGAATGAAAGGCAGAGTGGTATATACATTTGTAATTCCTGAAGTAGGTTATTTTGATAAAAACAAAATATTCCATAAGTATGGTATTATTATTATTAACTAAGGAGTCAAAATAACCTGGTTCTTGATTGATTAAATTATTGATTTGTTTTAGTTACATTGATATATAACGGAAAAAACGATTAAACACGATAGGGAGGATACTTTTAAGCAGGTAAACAAACCTCTTTTATACACAACTTTCGATCATAAATGGCATATTGGATAGCCTTATCATCTGTAAAGCATATATAACCAAAGACGACAGAAACAGCGCAATGTTCGTACACCATTTTATGGTGTTGTTGACAACAACGTTAACTGGGTTATTTGGTTAAATTTATACATAATTTTCGCTTTATAATCCCTAAAGTGGTGCTTTCCATTCTTATGCAGGAATTTAACAGTGCTAGGCAATCAAAGGGCGTTTTGCCATTGTACATCCTAGACATGTAAACTTAATTGTAAGTGGAGATTGCGCAATGATCAAGCCGTGATTTCTCAATCAGAATAGCTCATTACATTAACCCATTACCAAACAAAACGACATTTGACTAGTTTGTTGCAGACAATTCTGTAAAACATTGTGGAAAAAGGAGTAGTATTGTAAATACACATAACTGTTATTGTAAATTATGATCATAATCCACTGCGTCATTATATCATTATAATTTTAATTACCACATTCTCTAATTTATGCAACTCGTTCTTGATTTTCTGAAATCTTACATGATGAGATGGAGGAACGCGACTTTTAACAATTCTCATCATACATATATTGTCCTGAAACATATATGTGCTAAAGAGACAACTTAATGACGGGAGTTCCCTTTGTCACAACGATCTACAACCAACAATGAGACCCCGCAGTAAACACTACACGAAAATAACCGTCGATTAATGAATTCTAAATCGAACTTATAACACAATTAGGTATTGTTAATGGGTTGAAAGTGTTTAACGGTTCAACGTTGACTGAAACCGCTAGTAGCGGATTGCTTTTTTGAAATGTTTTTATAGGCCACACGTTGGACAAAGAAAGAGTAAACATAAAGTAATTGTGTTTTCTTTAAGGTTTACTATTTATATACGTCCATTGAGATTTGATCGAGACCGGGGAATAAGCGGCGATGGCGGCAAAATGGAAGTAAGTATCACATGACGTTGGTCCCTTTTTACTTTATTTCACAGAACTTACGACTGGGGCTGTTTCAAACCTTTACCAAACACCAATTTTTCGACTGTCCCAAATTGAAAGAAATGCAGACGACATTTTTGAATGTGATGAAATTGAAAAGTAATCTTCTTGTTGGGAAGAAAATAGAGTTGGAAAAGGAGAAATTGCTCTTAACGAGCAATTTCTCCTTTTCCCACAATGTTTTTCAGAGTCGTCAGTAACAAACTGGTCAAATGTCTTTATTGTTTGGTAATGGGTTAACCCTTTCCCAAACACCAAAATTTCGACTGTCCCAAATTGAAAGAGTTTGCAGACGACATTTCAAAATGTGATGAAACTGAAAAGTGATCTTCTAATAGAGTATAAAACATTGTGGAAAAAAGAAGAAATTACTCATCATGAGCAATTTCTCTTTTTCCTATAGTGTTCTCCAAAGACGTCTGCAATAAAGTGGTAAAATGTCGTTATGGTTTGGTAAGGGTTAGAGCAACCTCTGTACGTATTTGAAAGAATATGATAACATACCTTTCGATACCAATCACATTCAGAAAACCAAGATAAATTAGGTCAAGATAAATTGTCCGATACTTGTCATTCGCATACAGTACTTCAAGGGATATTTATCAAATCCTATTTTGTTGGTTCCTATTAGAACAATTTCGTCTTGACAGTTCTAGTCGAAAAACCACATAGTAGGATTTAAAGGAGAAAGAAAGGCGGATAACGCCTCTTATCTGAACCGCGTTCAAAACGGGACAGACGAATAATTTGTTCGGTGCTATTTCATAGCAATGAATATGATGAAAGTTCAACTTTTCTCAAATTGGTAAAGTTCCTCTACTGAATTGTGTCTCAAGTGTTCCAAATGAAATGAATAAAGCAATGGTAGTTTTTGCTAGAATAGAATTAAAGTGAATCATGAGTTAACTTCACCGATCAGTCTGAAGTGACACTATAAATAAAAGGAAAAAGACACATTTCATAGCATCATTTGGACCATTGGGGGTCACAATTGAAAGGACGAGAAAATAACAATCCTTTAAGGATAGGCGTTTCCCTCTCAGATCAGCAGCTAGCCACGATCATTCGATTCCACGTGGAGCAATGCCTTAAATTAGATTGACTGCCGTCTGTTTGTAGAAACATTGTTAATTAAGACAAGCGATTTGGAACCAATGAAGGTCAATGTGTCTTTACTGTCAAAATACACCATCTAAACTACTTACTGGGGGTACGAACCCCTATGGTACGCACAACAATCTTTCCCCATTCTGTGGATGAACATACCCTTCTTATTTATTACCCACGAATTAAAATTTCATTTTGTCGATATAACTGTTCCAATTCGATGAATCAAAACATTCCGATTTGAGAAATAGGAATCGTTCTGGCACGATTCAATAGAAGAATTATGCCTTTTTTTAGAATGTTTGTGATGTCTCTGATTCCTATGTTATAATTTATAGGAACTCATGGACCCCCTTTTTTAACTGTGTTTCAGAGAAGTGGTGTCAGCTCTAAAGGTCCATCTTCAGGAGAAATCTACAGCACGGATAAGGTAAACACGCACAGAGTGTACTCATAGTCTACTGCTAAGTGCTTAACCCTTTACCAAACGCCAACTTTTCGACTGTCCCAAATTGAAAGAGTTTGCAGACGACATTTTAAAATGTGATGAAATTGAAAAGAAGTCTTCTGATAGGACAGAAACCTTTGTGGAAAAAGAGAAATTGTTTGTTTAAAGCAAGTTCTCCTTTTCCCACAACGTTTTCCAGAGTCGTCTGCAACAAACTGGTCAAATGTCGTTAGCGTTTGGTAATGGGCAAATTATGACTAACCACGGATATATTTAACGCATTTTAATGCAGAGGGCATGAGATAAGTCATCAAAATGACGAAAAACAAAAGCAAATGAATAACAATATGTTTGATACATAAAATAACGAAATGTAACCAGAGGATAAAAGGTTGGATGGGTAAATCATACGTTTGTCGCAGTGCTTTATAATACCGTGTGCTTCAATGGCATTGAAGTTCTTTTGAAGTAGTGAAAGGATAAAGCGTTGTCTATTGTTTTATGGTATTATGTGATGGTTGGAATCTAAAAGAAAAACCTTTCACAACAGTTAATTAGATATTTCAATAGTACTCGTCCAAGTTGTTTTGGCTTTCGAACCGATCCATGTTCTATTGTGCAGCCTATTGTTTATATTTCAGTCGAACGATACCATGCCTGTGGTAAGGGGTGATTGATATATCCGCGGCAATCTGTCTACCGTTGAATCTGTGCCTAAACCAACTGTTTAAATTTTCTTAACTCGGCCATACGTTGCTCTGGACAATTCGGTTGTGTATACTTTAGATATGGGGAGCGCAATAACATCGATTGTTATATTAACCAAGCCAAAATGCTTATTTCCATGGACTGTGTTCATTCAAATAAATTCTTCTTTTACACTGACATACTATTTCAATCAAACCATCGCAACCTATATGTATTTTATACAACTGTTTCTTAAAGCATTTTCGACACATAATCAACAAGTCAAAGTATGCATAGCATATATATTGTCTATTATAACTTGCTACAAACGTTGATCAACCAATGCCCCTGTTCTCGAAACGTACTTATACGTGCTATCCTGCTTATACTCAAGATAATGATCAACTTTGAGGATTTGTTTAAGCATCGAAATCAAGTTGTGATCTAGAAAGGAACTTGAACTCAACCGTTTTTCTCAAACTTGATTTTGAACAATGCTTTTGGATCAGCATAAACGCTGTCTCAAGACCGCGGATAAAAGTTCAAAGTAGAGACGCCAAGTACACGACTCATATATCTTCACCTGAGCACGATAACCGCACTTAAATATCAGTAGTGGTTTAAGTTTAATACGAAGTCGTCATCTTTTCAAAAACACGGGGCCGGTACCCGTTTCGTATCGAGAGAGTCAAATACTTTTTACCGCTTTGATATATCAGGGGCGTAGCTATACCATTTAGTGAGTGTACGCAATTTTTTCGGTCATTTACAGAACGAGCGCCGAAGATGCGAGTTTGCTACGGGGCCCGGGGGCATGGCCACAATAAAAAAATGAAATTGCAGAGGCCAAGTCATGGCATCGGTGACGGATTTGCTGTGTAAAAAATATGTTTAACCTCACACATTTTACTTTGACTAGCGATTGATGATCGTTATATTCGAATTTTATCAAATGACTGTAGTATCATTCGAATATTTCTTTTTTCATTTTTCTGGACAACGTGTTCGCGATTGCGTTTCTTGTATAATGGTAGCTACGCGCCTGTTTAGCTAAAAGTCCAAAAGTTTGTGATCGCACTGAGGTCACCCGAACTCCTTGTCCTGAACAAGAGCAACGTCAGAGGGCTGGAGTGTATTTGCGCAAAAATAAAATCACACTTTCCATCCAATGACGTCAATCCGTACCGACTACGTGGGAACACATGAAATCCCATCCGTTAACATCGAGAAAACCTACCACCATGGTCCAATCAGCGTGTGTAACCTGTCATTTTACGTCCAAACTAGGAATTATCGTCAATCCTTCGTCAAATCATCCATATCATATCGCCGGGTCGGGTATAAACCTACCCTGTAGTAACTACGTACGGCATGCTCTCTGAACAGTCTTTATCGTCTGGTTCGAACCAACACTCATCATATTTCTCCATAGCTTGTACTCATCGACCATCGTTCGTTATCGTTTAACCAAAACTAAGTTATTGCTTTTTCTCCTACATAAAGCATTGACCGACAATGAATATAAGCATTATATAAAGTACACGTTAAGGTATCGTTGTCTTACTGGGGGGTACATATAAAGATGTATTGTTTCAGAGGAGGAACTGTCTCGAAGGCATATGTAAACGGTCACCGAAGATCTATCTGTTTTGACTGAATATTCTGATCTGGGCCTTCGCCTTACGCGGCTATTCAAATGTATACTATTCTCGGGGACGTACAATCGGGAATGGTGATGCGTGAAGGATGTTGGCATATCATGGGGTACATTCACTTCGTCGTACCGTATGCATACTGTCATTAACTCGACCACTTCTCAGTGGAAGACCGCCTGTTGACTGGCTTGTATTCACCACAGAACTAGCTTTACTAACTGTCACACTGTCGAACCTGACGTGTTGATTTATAGCGACCAGTGTTTTAGCTAACAGTTGTCAGTAACTCGTATGCGTTGATAGACAGGTTTAGCATACAACCTTTCGTGGGGAATGGATTGAGTTCCTTATATTGTACAGAACGAAGTCAGACTTTTGCATATACTAGTAGGGATAATACCGTGCGTTTAATATGAAAATGTTTTTCTTTGGAAAGTCTCAAACTGATTATACCAATTTCCCCTTATGGGAACTTTGGATAAGACCAAATTGAAAGCAGTAGTACATGACAACAAATAACATTCAGCTGTATTCGTGGAGATATCTAACAGAAATCATTGTGACATACGGTTCAAAATCTTTTGCATTATACGGTATGAGTGACGTATTATGGAGTAAGGTGTTAAAGAAGACGCAGGTCCCGGTATCGTATTTGTAGGGTAGCCATGGACAATTTGAGCTAATAAGAAAAAGCATGAGAAAGAGGCAACACTGTCTTCTGGCTCTTTAAGGAGGTTATTTCTAACCAAATCTATGCTCTCTTCAACAAAATTGTAAAAGCATTATTGATGTCTAATTTAAGAGCACAATTTTCGACTAAAACGCAAAGGGGTGTTCTAATCAACGAACATTTCTAACTATGTTTGTAGAACGATCATGCTTCATAAATAGGTGTCTGTCACCATGTTTGTAGTTTTCGTTCAACATTGCATTTCTTATAAGTTATCTACTTCCGATATTTTCTACAAAAGCAACCATTGCTTGAGTGCTGCTCAGGTCGGCTGTATCCGAATAGTCTGGTTTGAAATGGAATTTTGCAAGTAGCGATAGGAACGATTTTCTCCATGAATTGAAATCAGCTTGTTTTGATAAGATTTAAGGTGGTTTTGTTAACACGGGTATAACAACAATGTTGGATTTTCATTGTATGGAAAGTGTTACAGGCGACTGTTT